>VZRJ01013354.1:1499086-1877791 GCA_013397565.1 Ptilonorhynchus violaceus | reverse complement strand
AGGGCGCTTCCCCCGCGGCCGCTCGCCCATCTGCAGGCACCGCACGCAGGCGGAGCGGGGGCGGGCGGGCGGCCGATGCCGCGCTGCCCCGGGGAAGGTGCATTTGGGGGCAGGGTCCCGCCGGGCTTCTGGGGAGGTTCCTGGGGCGGTGCCGGCCCCGGCCGTGGGGCAGCTGCCGCTCTCTCCGGGGTTGGTTTTATAAATATGTCTGCCGGTGCTTGTCGTGGGGATCCGTAGCGGGTTTCTGTGAAAGGGGAAGCGGGAAGAGCGTTTGGAAAGCCCGGCCGTCAGGAGCTTTCCTGCAGGACAGCGATATTTGGGCAGCGATGCACCAGCCCTTCGTGTATCCGTCCCCGAGTCCACGAGCCACCGCTCCCCTTAGGTACCGCAACTTTATAGGGTCAGTCCTTATAGCTGTGTGCGACTGGAGCAGCAGATATTGCACGGGGGAGGTAGCGCTCTATGCCCTCCTTTTAAAGGGAGAAGGACTTTTTAAATTCTTCCTAGTTGTAGACTGTTAAAGCGACACTAGGAGACAGTTACGTCTCACGATTTCTTTCTTAAGAGCTTGTAACAAACCATCGCATCTTAGGATTTGGGGGGAAATTTTGACTGTGTAGTAGGTGGTGAGTTTCTTTGCAATCCACTGTCGCCCATCCTCCTGGCTAAAGGAGCGCTGCTGGGCAAGCTATGTGCCTTTGCACTAACATCGAGGGAGACGATAGCTTTTCTCTCCTCGTGTTAATGAAAATGTGTTTGTTTTACTTGTTTTATATGGTAAACGCAACACATTTTAACGCTGTTTTTTTTAACAATACTGTTAGTGATTAGATTCGTCAACACAGTAAATCCTCATTGAAAGCAAGAAAAAACCCAGCAAACCAAGCAAACCCAAAGTAGTTGCTTCTCACACAATTAATTCGTCTTGAGAGACAATTAGTACAGTTGACAAGGGGATTAGCTCTTTTTATAGACTGGTTTATGTTGTCATGAAAATGGCAAACTATATATCTGTTACACAGAGCTTTAAATCTACCAAAATGAATACACTGAAACTAAATGACCTGAACTGTTTTAACATTAAAGGGGTACATTACTAAGTATTCCAACTTGTATAGCACACAGATGAAAATTTGGCCCCTAGTAACACCACTGTATTTTGTGATCTGGTGTTCTGACCCCCTTTTGTTTTCTTCCACTTGTACTAAATTTATGTCTAAAATATTTAGTCATAAGTAATAAACTGTATTTATTTCAATGAGTTAGCAAAAGCAGTAGCATGAAGAAATAAACTACAGAAAAACTCCTCATAAAGCCAAATAAAAAACCAAAATGCTCAGTTCAGGGGAAAATAATACTACCAGAGGTAGTACTTATGCCTTAGGCAACAGACAGAATAAACGCATTATCTTTTTCTCATTCTGCAGTGCTAAGATATTCAAGTGGAAAATATTTCCACTTGTTTGAGAGGGGCAGATGGTCATAAGAAATAATGTTACCTGTGCATGCCCTTTTTGTAATAGAACATAGTTTTTTCAATATAGTGCACAAACTCTCTTGCTTGCCTACATTTTATGTGTTTCCTGTAAAAGGATGCTTTCTGTCTCAAAGCATATTATCAGTCATCTCTTAGACAATGCCAAAAAATGTAACAATTTAGTGAGTAGACATTAACGACTTGGTGATGATGGCAGTGGGAGGGATATGGTGACTGGTATCTATGATAATGCTTTCTCATATTTCTGTCTTCTGTCTACAGTTTCTGCCTTTGATCATTAGAGCAGATCTGTGTGTGTGTAAATGTGCACATTTAAAAAGAAATGTTTTCCTGTATCATATTTTAAACATCGGTAGAGCTGCTTATAGTCTGTAGGTTTCTGCTGCCCTGCTATTATAAATAGGAACTGGCAGTTCAGAAAGACTACATTAAGCACTCTTGTGAAAATGTTGAAATGAATCGACTCCACTATAATTTTCCTTACCCTTATATAAAAAAGAAAGGGGCAGGGTTACCATGTCAAAACTGTGCAATTCTGTATTATGCTGCTTCTCTCAGCCCATGCATTGATTGAGTAATTTCATCAGTCCCACATTACTTGATTGCTTAGAAGTTTCCTAATGATCTGTATGCTGTAGGAAGAATCTGAAAGTCGTGAGTGGAATGGTAATGATTCTGTGTTTTATGAGGCTATTCAAAAAGTCGCTCTGATTTATGTAGCCCGAAAACTCCCCAGTCTTTGAGATTAGCCACGCTGCCTGATATTTTCTTCATACATCAGTCGTCCCACACTCCTCACTCCCTAAACAGGAGTTTAGAACAGTGTTTTAATTAAGCAGGGATTAGGTGGTATTCCTTGTCAGCTGCACAATTTGTGTATGCTTTGTATCTTCTGCCACTGATAGTCTCATGCTTTTATATTTTATACTTTGTGCTCATTATTTTCCCTTGGTATGTACACAGTAATACATCTGTATGTGCTTATAAATTTCCTATTGTGCCTATAGAAACATATATGCAGATACGAGTGGATTGGGTGCTGCAAACCCACCTAGGGCAGCAATTGCGTTATGTGGTACAAAAGTTTTGCTGAAAAAGTACACTGAAGTATCTTTCAAGGCTAATTAATCTAGTTCAGCCTCCCTGATTACTTCAAGTTGTTTTTTATGTCTATCAGTAACTTCAGCTGGATTCACTCAGCTGTGTACTGCCGTCAGTTTCAGTGGAAAATTCATAACTATATATAACATATAGTTATATATATTATATATGCTTCTCCATGTAATTATACATCTGTTTTTAATATATACATTTATATATAGTATATTTTTTTTCCTGAGAGAGAAAAGTAGTTCTGCTCTTACCTTACTCCTCTCAGCTTTTAGACTTTGTAGGCCAGGACTGCTGCATTCCTTGTGTTGGACAAGTTCCCAGCATTGCTGGGTCCTGAGTTTTGGTTCATAGCTTTAAGCTCTTCTGTACCATGGATAATAATATCAAGGCAATTCCAACATGGAGTCTATTGCTTGTTTCTTCTGTTGAGACTGGTAGTGACTTTAAGATGTAATATTTTTTTGTAAGGGAAAGGGATTCTTGTTGCTTTGTGGTATGCATGTCCACATTTCCTCTTGTAAGCTGATGTGCTACAGTGCAGCTTGGCTTGTGTTGTGCATTGGTAATAGGAATTTAATTTGCTGTGCTATTGGTAAAGCCTCATTAGAAGGTATGTAGTGTATGTCACTAACTGTTCATTACAGTACTCTCACATACGTTTGCGAAGCACAGCACAAGCAAGCAAAACAGATTTATTAAAAACAAATAAATCTCTGTGTGCCTGTAGTGTCCACAGATGAGCACACAGGTCCCTGTTTTCCCTCCTCTAGGATGTGCAAAGATTACTTGCTCATTTTGAACACGGGTATGAGAGAGGTCCTGGAATCCAGCATGCTGGGGCTCAGCAGCCGGGAGGTTCTATCAGTAACTATATTCTATTTAAATGCTCTGCCTGCATGACGTACTCTCTATGTGCCTTACTTGTAAAAGGCTTTCCCAGGTGCTTAGATTTGTGGCAGTATTTCAGTCCCTGTGATGTGTGTTCCTGCTAGTTACTCTGTAGCTAAAGAGGCATAACTTTTCACACCATAGATTAAGGCACGCCATTATCCAAAGGCGTATTTGCCATTAGGTGTCACTGCTTTCTGGAGTGTTTCTTAGTCATCATCAGGGCCTGATCCAGAGTCTGTCATAATCCAGGTGAGTTGCTTAGTTGACTTCAGAAGATTTTAAACTGAGCCTGTGGATTGCTGACCGCAGCAGGCAGCTCCTTTTCATGTTCTTAAATAACTCTGAGTGTTATATCAGGTTCTTTGTCCTTGATAAAGACAGAGTAAAAAAAAATCAACCATCCGTTTTCAAGTGGTGCCCTAACAAATGTCTGACATGGCAATCACTGCTGCTGCTCTGTGCTTTCAGATGACTACTTATGGATGCACTGAGCCTTTATTCTCACAATGCCATCTTTGAAAAAACACACTGGAGAAAAATCTTTTAAGACTGTGACTACATAAACCTACCGACTAAGGTTCATTTAACTTAATGAACAGAGGCATTAAGTATGGTTCTCTTCCACTCCCTGGCCCTGTAAAGCAAGTGGTATTGGCAAGAGATGACTTCTGTAAGCCATTAGGTTACTCCCTAGATATAGACTTGAACTTACATCATTTTCTTCCATATGATATATAGCTATCTATAATCTGCCATGACAGCCTGGTTTGGGCTGAAATTTATTGTAGGTTTTCGTCTTTTGAGTTGAGGTTTGTATTTTTACCCTTTGTTACTGCTACTCCATTGCTTGATTTTTTTTTTTTCAGCACAGTGAAAAATGGTTTTAAAAACCGTTTACGTGAAAGAGCAATTCTGTTTGGCTATCAGTTTGTAATTAATTTTCTTAATTACCTGGGTTATATATGACAGCATGGTAACACTCTTTTCATCTGCACATTATCCAAACGTATTTTGTTTTATATATTCAGTGTCGAAAAACTGATTAGAAACAGATAATTACCACAGTTGTTTGGACTTACAAGTGACCAATAAGAAAAGGAAATAGTATTTCAAAATTATCTTTATTTTGAGCAATTATAAGAAAATGTTCAAACATTCAAAATATATTATGCAAGTATATTATGATACATGATGAGGTGGTATGTGCAAAAGGTTGATCTCAGGTGACACACTGAAAATGAGGCAAATTTGGATACCTTTCTGCATCTGCAAATTCAGTAGTCACTTTTTTTTTCTTTTTTTTCAATGAGATTTGAATTCCAGAAGAAGTAAGTTATTATCTAAACCGGTGAAATTCTGAAATCAAAGTTTTCTTCCATTCAGGCTTGGCATGTGTGTCAGAACTTGGACAGCTCCACACCTGTGCACCCTATAGACCTTGCAGTTTCAGTTTATGACTTTGGTTGTGCTCACATCCGTTTATGAGAGCCCCAGATGCAGTCATTTGTGCTATCTAGAAGTGCCAAGAGACAAGTATGACTGTCACAGCCCAGGAGTAAAGCATAACTGGCAGGTTGCTGGCAAACTGAGAGTGGCTGGGATCTGGTCATGACAGCTCATGTTTCTTTGAAGCATTTTGTACCCCAGACTGGGGGTGTAGCAACTGGCTTCCTGAATACAGATGCAGTGCCTCTTCTTCTGTGGTGTTATCTTCTTGCGCTGTCTGTTATGTCTGTGAGGAAGTAGTTGCTGTCCTGTTGCTTGCAGTAGTTACCAAAATGAGCTAAGCTGGCCTTTTTCAGAGTAAGTTGAGTGTGGCTTCCTTGCTCGTCTGGGATAGTAGACTGTATTGGAAAAGGTGCAGTACATACTGTGATATGTGGCATGGAATATGTGCTAAATGCATGTGAGACGCGTTTGGTGCAGGGCTACTTAATCTGTCCCCAACACCAGGTAAGGAAGGCCCGGGCAAAGCCTTCTGGGCCCAGCTTTTGGCTGGCTTGTGCATTTGGAGCAGCACCTGGAGCGCAGGAAGTGCTGCTGTCACCCCCTACAGAGGCAGAACGTAATTGTGTTTTCTTGTTGTAGTAATTTAAACACTGGGACTAAAATGGAAGCGTTTAGAAGAGGAGTGGGTGAGGAAAGGCGTCTTTCTCGCTGTATCTTTCTGTCTCTTCCCATGAGCACCATCAGGGCAGTTTCGTCAAGACAGGAGTCGGGCTTTGGTTTCTGGTTGTTGTTGGCCAAGCAGTTGTGAGAGCTGATGGAGTAAGGGAAAGATTCTCTTGTGTCTGCAGCCACTATAATTAATAAAGGTTTATGTGACTTGAAGAGTTGTAACTGATCTCTCTAACAGGGAGGACAGAGGCTGAAATTGAAGGTTAGTAAATGAAATGTGCTGGTGTTTGGATGACAGTTCTGAAACCTGGCAAGGGACCGCGTTTGAAATTGTGCAGTGCTGTAATTTTGTAAGGTTCAGAATTTATGTCCTAGTTTCAGTGATAATATACTTAATTCAGAGAAGGAAGTATTTTCTGTTCTGTACTGTACCGCAGAGTGCACTTCAGCTGGAGAGACTTCTTCCTGCTTTGGTCTGGGACTAACCACAAAAGCTCAAGGAAGGGATATTCTGAGAGCTGTAAGTGCTGCATTAAATAAAAAAAAAAAAGAAAAGCCCTCATAAAAAGTGACACTTACTTAATGAGAAAGGATAATACAGTAACTACAGCATTTCTGTGTAGCATTAAAGTTATGGTGGAAGAGGCGGTACAGAGACAATTACTCTAGTTTTAGTCAACTGTAAACTGATGGATTTGTAAGAGCAAGGTTAGATTTAAAGTAGCTTTCCATTACACACGTTAGTTGTGGAATGATGGGGGAGTAGGGTGGAAAAGAGGAGACGAAAGGGAAGAAGTTTCTTGAAAGTTATGCTGGGTTTATCTAACAAGCTCTATACTCAAGAGGAAATTGAAAAAGAAAATGAGTAAAAATGCAAGGAGGGGAGGAAAATAAGATATCGAAGGCAAAAGCCACTAGTTCTGTCTGTTTCTATTTCTTTGGGAGCTGTATAATGTTCCTGTAAATGCTATGCTCAATGGAAAAGTTCTGAACCAGAAAGGGGAAAATGTGAGGATACAGAATTTAAATGAAGAATTATATGTGTATTTTAATCTATTAGATAACCTCCATGCTGAAATGCTAATTATTCCTAATTGTTGTATTTGCTTTACCCATGAATAAAATATCACATATCGAATAAAATATGCAGTGAAAATAACTGTAAAATTCCTCTTGGAGCACTTCATGCAGATTTAAAGGATTTAATACCTTATTTTTTCATTGCTTTTTAAAACATTAACTTTCTGTAATCAGTTGGATTGCTAAGGCCAACATCCAGTGAACCTAACAATAATTGCTTGTTTTGCAGAACAATTTTTTGTTAGTCCAACCATATCTTTCTCAGAGGCTTAAATCGAGTTGGTGATTTCATTATAATAATTCACTTGTGATAAATCAAAATCAAATAGAACCACTCCAGCGCTGTGCAAAGTAGCTCCGGATGAGAGCTCTGGAGAGAGCAGAGGATGGCATAACAGCAGACCTGAATGTCAGGCCTGGATTTGCTGTGCCTAATTTTAATGTACACAGATATAACGCGAACCCATTTTTAAACAGAGAAATGAAAATTTGCACAGGGCAGGCTTGCCTGGCTTGGGATTCCAATCCAAAGCCTGTGTTTGGGACCCAGACCTGGTGACAGAAAGCAACTTGCTTTGGTTTTAAAGCATGCAGGAACTGGTCTGACTGACTTGCAGTCGGGCTTAGGCTCCTGAGGCAGTGGGGTGTTTTGAAGATGTCAGTTGTGTTTCTCAGGTGACAAGGCACTACTGCAGAGTTACCTTGCTGATTACAATCAGTATTAAGAGTTGTCTGGCAGTTTACCTTGGGCTGAAAGCACACAGTGGGAGTATCTCCAGACCAAAGACTGTTAAGCAAGGATATTTCTTTTTGTATATCCTTTGCCTTCTTTCAGTCTTCATAGTGTTCAGCTTAAACATTTGAGAAACATTTTAAAACCATTTCATGTACTAGAGAGTTGTTAAAGCGAAAAAGGCAGTAGAAAAGACACAGTTCTTGCTTAGTGAAGTCACTGCAGAGTACTGGCAGTGTGTGACCAGTGTACAGTATGGGCTGTGTTAAATGCAAGTGAAAGGCAACAGCTATTATTGGTCATATTAAAATACATCAATTTCTCCCTTTCACTGTTTCCATTAATTTCTTTCTCTCCTGTATTCCAAGCTCATGGCAAGAAGTTGTGATGGTCACTGTGTTCTATACTCTTAAATACCTGTTTTTAATGTCCAGGAAGAAAAAAGTTAAACACACCATAACACAAATATCTATTATTTGGACAGATAAAACTGGTTTATTTTAGAATTTCTCTGGAATTCCACTTATTTGACCTCTTTTGAGACAAATATGCTTTCAAAAGTTGGATATAATTCTTAAAGTTAGTCTTCTTTCAGCTCTCCCCTTTGTGAACAAATAGACTGAAGCAGTATTGCAGTATATCCACTAATGTATTTGCTACAAATATCTTTAAAAATTTACTGGTCTGGTACTACTTAAATTTTCAGCTCCATGCTACAGGTTGATAACAAGCACTTGGGTATGTACTAAGGCATGCATATACACTGTATAAATACACACTTTCAGTAATCAGAAGGATCACTCTTATTGAAAATATTTGACTGTTTTTTTCTTTAATTTGGGATGGCATTAGTTTCCACCTTCAGTAACAAAATGAAGATTTGGGAGGCTTTTCGCTTACAGGCAGGAAGCCATAACGTGAATACAAATCATGAAATGGCACCCCACTGTGCTGGAAGCTGTACAAATATGAAACAAAAAGTTGGCTGTCAGGAGATTTGAAGATGAAGTGAAAGAGAAGGCTTGGATCTCTCTGCGACTCAGGCAGTTTGTACACCTGGAGACTTGTGTGGCTTTTGAGGGGCAGATTCACTCATTCATGTTGGTGAATGATCACTTCGGGTATGAAGGGATGAAAGCAAGTGTAATAGTCTACAGAGATACCCTGTCAGGGCAGATGCTGTGTGGCTCCTGTCAGAACTTTCTGATCTGGTGCTGTGGGGTGAAAAAGTTGTCCAGAAACGAAGGGCAGCAATGTGTGTGTAATCATTACCTACAATAGTTTTTTGCTAATAACATAGATTAAATTGGCAAAATAGAAACAGTCATTACCACATCAGCTACCATCCTATTCTTCTCTGGCTTTACATAGTACAGGAAGTAATGCATGGTTATGCACATGCACACTTTCTGTCTCATTTGGGCAAAAATTTCACAGTACAGTTTTGGAAGACTGGATGGGAAGTAAAGAGCCCTTTTTGGGAAAGTGGAATGATATGTGTTGCAAAATTCCCTACATTGTTTGAAAGAAATATTTAAATATAGTCAGTGACTCTGAAAGCATCTGCAGCCTAATTTGGTGGTCTCCTGAAGTTTCTAGATTGCTGTGGAAATATTATTGAAGCAGTATTGAAACAACCCAGAGAAATTATCTTCCGACTTCTTGGAGTAGTTCTTCTGTTATGGAAATGGATTGCATCCTCAAGATACATGAGAAATGCTCATTTACTTGAAAAAGTTCTCTCAGTTTCAACAGTGTTGCAAAGAGTACAGGGCCTATGACAAATGAAATGGCTGAGGGGAGTGGGCAGGAAAAAAACATGTCCTATACGTGGTACATATGCTAGACAGGGAATGATCCACTGTGCTTGGTGTCACTGTCAGCAAGGGTGATGTCTTGGGGACATCATCAAGGCTGTGTCCAGCTGCAAGGAGAGGAGGAATTTGCAGGTAAAGGACAGCGTGAGTCTGGGAGAAACAAAGCACTGGCAGGGGTTTCCCTGCCACAGAGCATCTCTGGGAGCAGGACTACTGGACAAGGTTCTGGTGGTGCCTTTTATGCGGGAGTTTTGGAAAGGGGGTGGAGGGTTTTGCTTAGCAGTGGCGGGAGGGTCTTGGGTGGTGTAGGGGTGCAGGAAATATCTGGAAGGGTTAGCATAAGTGATGGGCAGTGTGCCTTTGTAAGAGTACAGGATAGCTTCAGGGAATAGCAGGTAATGTTACACTTATCTGCTTTAGAGACTGGGCTTTAAATATTTGGGACAGGCCTTAGAGAGGAGATATATGTCTATGCATAGGAGAAAAGTTGGGAAATCCAAAGGAGTGAGGTACTGGAATGGCACAAATATTACTGAAAAGATTAATAATATAATGCAAACGATGCTTTGAGAACAATATATCTAAAAGATAATATTAAGTTTTAAAGAGGCTAGTTTATAGATTAGAAAATGGGATTGTTTCTCCCTGTCTAGCCTCTGTAGTTTTACCATAAAGTATTTGATTCGTGTGGTAGATCTTAATCTTTTGGGGGTTTTTAGACGATAATTGTACCTGGTTACTTAGCAGAAAAGTGAGATCCATTTTATCTTTGCCTTGTTTAATACCGTTGTACAGTGATACGAACAATGAGTACTGAAGTGTCACCTTCCACTCCTCTCCTCCCAGGGTAACTCTGAGTGTATTGTACCTTCCTGTGCCTTAGCATGATCTTAGCATTTTATTTTACAGGCTGGTCTGTACCATGCCTCCTTTTAAGCTCAGCTTCTGTGGCTGGCGAGTAGGAGGAAGGGATGCACACAGCTTCTGCTCCATTGACTTTTGACCTAATTTAGGAAGGAAGGAAAGGGTAAATAATGCAGCCTGCTTCTGGATTCAAAGCCTGCCGTGTCTTTCATGGAATGAGGGGGCGAGTGCTAGCTTTCTCCTCATCTCAAATAGCTGCATAGCTTGCTTTAAAAGTTGCACCTCTCTTCAGTGAAGCTCCAGAGTGGTGAGTGGATCTCCTTTCACACTTATCTTGTGGCATATGTCCTCATTTGGTCTGGTTTTCTGTCAGCATCAACCTTGTCCAACCCTCATGCAAAGCAGCAAAGGCACAGCCACTGGCTTGTGTTTCCTGTAAATGAGACACATTAGGAATTGGGATAATAGTTCTTAAATTATTTTTCTGTTTGAGATCAATGATCTCTAATAACAGGGAATGATGTATGGAAGGAGGAGGTAAATACTTCCTCAGGGGAAGGTAGATAACGATAGCATTTGGAAACTGCTGTTGCTGAAAATCATCTTCTCAGGATTTAGTTTTTAAAAGAAAAAAAGAAAAAAAATCTCTTCATTAAAGTACTGTGGGGTTGGAGTTTTTTAATCATTTTTTAAAAGGGATGCGTTTTCCCCCCCATTTTTTGTAAGACTGCCAAATGTCCCTGAGGCTAGAATTAATTGACTCTTTGTGCTGTGTCAAGTAAGGAGTACAAGTGTTTTCAGAAAATACTAGGTTTACAGACCTCCATAGAGAACATGAAAGGGAGAGAGGGGCTAACTTGCTATAAACAAGGTCCTTGCGTCATTTTGTACCACTAACTTTGAGTAACAAATAGAATATTGAAAGTGCTGGTGATGGTGCTTTGGAAGCTGTTAGAATCATCCCCGGTGCCCTCATGCCTTCATTCTGACTAATCCTCCCTTCAGAACAAGCGTGTGCCCTTCTCTTTTCCTCTCACCTCCAGGCATCTGCAATGAGTAAACAAATGTCTGCTCCTTAGAAATAACCAGCATTTGGGCTTTTTTAAAGAGGTTCAGGAGCAGGGGCCATGGAGATGACTTTTGTTGTTAGCATTGCTTTAGCAATACAAGAGAGGTTCCTTGTTGCGGTTCATTTCACAAATTCCCCCTGACCATTTTGGATTTGAAAGTATTTTATCATTTTTTAATACTGCTGTTTCAAAGGCCACTTCTCAAAATGGTTTGAAGCCAGTGGATGGCAGCAGTTGTAGGTGTAAGCTTTGAAATGGCCCTTTTATGGAGGGCTTTGAGATGTAAGTCTTGGAGCCATTGCATTAAAATTCCAAAGTGTTAACTTAAATGTAATAATGCACTGACAAAGTGCTACTACCATCTGCTAGTGAGAATTAGTACTATTTAAAAGTCTCCATAATACCCAGAAAGAGCAGAGGAGTCATGGCGTGAAGAAAAATCTAACTCTAAATTAGTATTTTAGTTCAGGAAGTCACAAACTCTTTGTGGGGACCACTGACTACTAGAGATTTTGTGTCACACTCTCAGCTCACATAAGGGAGTAAATATTTGTGGTATATGACTAGAGTGATGCCTGTTTCTAACTATTTCCAGCTTGGTCCCCAGCTTTGCAGCAGAATCCTTTTTATTTACAACCACTTCTCATTCACATCGCAGCAAGAATTCAGTGGTAACTACAAATACAGTTTGTGTGGTAAAATAACAAGGGATGCTCCCCATGGATATGTAAAAAGCTTCATTCCTTCTAATATAACTTTTGTGAACTGAGAAACAGTTCTTTGTTCAGTGTTCCTATGGGGTTTTGAACACTGCCTAAACACTCAGCCTGTTCTGCAGGTGAAAGTTGATCTGCACTTGAGTATGATCTGCAGCTGGAAATGTTCTCTGTAGCAGAACATCTCCATCCCTGGACTTCTCTCAGTTGAATGTGCAGAAGTAATTCAGCTTCTAGTAAGGAGAGGGTCTGACCAGTTTTGAATCTATTCCAAAAGTCAGCCTAACTTACTCATGTCTGTCAGGAAATGCTTTCTGTGACAGTAATAAATCTACTTTACTCATATGAGCAAACAGCCAAATCTTGCACAATATTTAAAGAAGGGAGTAAGAAGAGAAACCTAGTAATGACAGACTATATGTAGCTGTTGGATTGTGTAGTTTAGGAAGGATTTTGGAGATGTATATTAAAAGATGCTTTTTATAAAAATTCCAGTTGAGAAGAAAGGGGAAAATGTGGCCAAATGGAAGTTTTTTTCGTGTCTTTCCCTTCCCTCCCCTAAAAGATTCACTGAGTTTTGTTTATTCACAGTCTTGCATGGATTATAAGTAATGTTCTTAACTTGCTCTGCACACAAGTAGATCATATAGCATACGCATTTGGCTGAAATGTTTTTCATCAGGGTTTCTTGCTGAGGTACAGGTACTGTGTGTATGCACATATGCCTGTTGGTACAATGGCTATGTGGTACATGTAGCTAAGACAGGCTAACACAAATTCTCCTGACTTATAAACCAGTTTTACCTTGCATTGTTTTTTTGTATTATCTTTTCCATGTTGGAAGTACAACTATAACTGATGGTGTGTTTAAGCAGTCGGGTCTTTTACTTGTTACTTTAGGTGAAGAGATCTTCACTTCTTCCAAATTGCCCCTCAGAAACCCATACTGCTTTCCATGTTTTTTATGTAGACAGGCTGCTTACCCATAAAGTTACTTGCTTGAGACTAGTCACTGTAAATCCAGGGTGAATGAAAGATTTCTTGGCTGGCTGTTACTCAATCCAAGCAACTGTGTTGTCTTGTGCTGTCACTGAGTGGTATTTTGGTTTATCTGATGTGAGAGAGGGAGTACAGAGAGCCACCTTCTATTGTGTTAGCAAACATCAGTGTGAGGCAGAGGGAACAGAGACTGTTTGAACTGTGAGAATAAGGTCTTAGCTTAAAAGTATTCTTGTCATGCTCTTGCTTTTTGCTTAGATGGGTTTTTGTTTCCTTTTGTATCTGATGTATACAGAGAAATAAAACCAGATGGATTTTTCACTCACTTACAGTGAATAATGGGCTGATGAAATAGAATTGGCCAGTCCACAGTTGTCAGTTGATAAACCTGCCCCTTGGAGGGATCTCCATTTTTCATGACTGGGTGCTGAGTAATCTCTACTGGGTCTGTCACATGGTGACCTGGATGAGAATGAAGCCAGATGCATTCCCACATCATTTTCACTGCTTGTCTTCTTGTGTGTAAATGTTTATCTTGCCTCTTAAAACTGTTTCAATACTGAGAGATTCAAAGCACATATGAGCAGGAACTGAACTTTATTAAGAAGCAACTCGTGATAGAGCTAAGGAGGCCAATTTCTACCTCACAAATCCCTTATTTTTGAAAGGACACACAGCAATTTCTAGCAGCTATCTTTTTACTGATCTCTCTCATTCCTAGCATCCTGATGAAGAATGAGACTGATTTCACCAGGAGCAAGAGAAGAAAGCACTTGTTCTAGCACCAAAGAGTAAGGCGCGAGGGAGAAAGTGGTTTGTTGAGTATCAAAATGGTAAAGTGCTGTGCAAGGCACATGTTTATTGTCTGCTTCTTCTTTTAGAATCACTGGGTCTAAACATTTTCTTAAAAGGTGTTTTGTGAGATTTTAAAAAAAAATAATTTAGAAGTTCTCAGAAATGTAGTCAGTGAATCCTCCTCAGTACCTACTTCTATTTGTAAGTAAGCGTCTTTTAAAAAGTGTGATTGGCAAAAGGTAGAGTAGCCTGGCTGAAAGTGTTTGGGGCCTAAATGACACAAAACTGAAGAGTGAGTTAGCACAGGAATATCCTGATACAGTTTGCTGAGGAGCCACTCACAGTAGCTATACTAGCTCGTAGCTAGTTTCCTTACCTTCTCACCAAATAAATGTGGACGTGCACCTGGCCACTCCTGACTATCCTGCTTTGTGTATGCATGTGCCTACCTATCTCATTCCCAGCAAGATTATCTTATCCCATCCCACATTTCCTCATATTTTCCTGCCACAGAAACCACTTCCAGGGAACAGATAAGGCTTACCTGCATGCCAGCAGTTTCTTGTGCTCATGAAATGCCAAGGGTTGAAGCCAAGCAAGTGGAAAGTCTTCTGCCACTTGTCAGGTACTTATAGCAAGCAGTTGTCTGTCTCTCTCACCGTGTCTTGGGCCACTCCCTCCAGACTGAATTTGGCACCAACAATGACGTTTATCATCACAATCCCTATGCTGCAAACAGCATCCCTGTTTATGGGGATCCAGACCTTCAAGATAATATGATGATGTGTTTGTGGATTGGCATGCCAGTATATTTATGTTGAGATCTGGCATAATGGTAGGAAGGAAGTGGAGAAGTTTCTGAGGCAGCAGCTTTAAGGCAAGAGCTGTCACTGAAATTCGTAGCTAAATAGCAAATTGTATTCCCTGGTGCTATGAATCCACTAGCATTGCTTAGTATCCGTGTTGTGATGATAGTACCTGAGATTGTGGACCATTTTGATGTGCTGTCTGTATGCCTAGTAAAAAGCAGTCCATGGTCAAGTTTTTGTAATTTTGCTGTCTTGTTTCTCATCAACTTCATTTACTTGGTCTCATGCCCCAGGACAGTGGTCTTGTATTCCTGTTACCAGAAAGGCAATGGAAAGCTTCAATAATAGTTTTAGCCTGAAACTATTTGGGAAATATTTCTGCTTTTATTACTTCTTATTTTTCCCCATCTGTGCTGACAGATTACATTTATTAGCACAACACAATTTTTGGAGCCAAAATACATATTAAAATCCTAGTTAAATTGCTTATTTATCAGTTTGCTCCTTGTAAAATAAGATTTCTTGTTGATTCCATTGTATACTGCAATACCTTTAAATGGCACTGGTTTTGGTCTTAGAGCTAACTTGGCTGGGCACAGTACCAAACGTACTTTTCCTTGGTCTTGTTCAATGTACAGTCTGTATTCAACTGCTTTTATATGCAGTCAAAAGTGAAGAGCAGATAGAGAAGCTTGGGTTTTTTTCTAACTGCTAATCATAAATTGTGCAGCCAAGAAGTTTTTGCAGTGACACAACAAAGGATTTTTGATGCATTTGTTTTTATGTCATGCAAAACAGTATTTTTCAGCCTGTTGCTGACTGAATACAGCCTTGAAATATTCTCAGACTTAAAGTTTTTTTCTATTCTGAGAAGATCTGAAAGAACATGTCACTGTTGCATCTCACCGGCTGACCACAGTGTGCACTTGAACATGTTGCTGGGTTCAAGTGGGGCTTTAATCCTGTATTAATTATTTTCTTGGTAATAACTCCTACTGGAATAGTCATCAGCATGAAGACTGCTGGCCATGTTCCTTTTCTCTTTTCAAACTGGAACATGGTGAAGGGCTAAGTAGGTTTTCAAAGTAGTCACTGATGCCACTTTTCCGAGGAGGGCACATAATTCACGGCTGGCATTATTTTCATCATCCCCGAAGGCTGTGGTAGTGCAGCCACTAAGGCAGTCTGAGAGACCTGAGTGTGTTGGGAGAGTCCCTTTTTTTAGGCAATATGGTGGGGAAAAAAAAGAAAACATTTTCAATATCACATGTTAGAAAAAGCTGTCAGAGCCATTTAAAAGGAAACTAAATGGGCTATAACTATCTTCCCACAGATGATTATTTTAGAGAAAAAGTCATGTCCTCTGTTGTAGAACTCTTGGAGGAAGAACACGTCTACTGGGCCTGAAATCTGTTTTCTGCCTTTTCAGACTCCGTCTCGCATGACTTCTAAAATCAATATGAATCATACCATTGCCTTTATTGGACTTGGGATCACATCTTCCATGTTTATGTAATTCCTTCTTGTCCTTATGTCCTTTCCTTCTCTCTCCCATCAACTGCTTCCTTGCCTTTTTTTATTCAAAGGCATTAGTAGCTGCCAATACTCATAAGCAGTCTTTCAGTAACACATGTGGAGTGTTCATGTGTGTGTGACTTGAGGGAGACTGACTAGAGAAATCTTCCCATTTCAGATTTAAACATAGGTTGGAATCCCACTGACACATTATTCTTATTCTTGTTATAATATTTTGTATTGCTTTAAGTATTTTTATCTGAAGAGGTGAAACCTTATTTAGGAGCAAGTGAATTTTCAGTGTTTCTGAAACATCAATCGCTGTCAAGTACGAAAGACAGAACAAGATGGACTACAGTGATCCCTGTCCAGGGCAACCCCGGTATGTCTCCTATTCCATGCTTTATTCTTATTTTTGCTAACAGGAATGGAGACAAAAAGCATCTTGAGGAATAAGATTAGAGTTTGTGAAAGTTGGACTCCTTTCTGACCTTGAGGAAGACATACCATGATTGATACATATGAACTGTCAAAATAAAATCATCAGGGCTCCTTATGAGCTAGTGTTGCACCCTATTCAGCTATTGCCTTGACTCACTTTTCCACAGGGATATTTATAACTCCTTAGTGAATACCTTTTGTCTTGTCTGCTGTGTTTGCACTCTTCAGGAAGAGCTCTGCCTTGTGCTGCGTTGTATCTGCATGGCCAATGACAGTGATACCATTTCAGCTGAGAGCGTTGAAGTTTGCTGAACAACTGTTGGTTGTAAAAATGTATTTTTTGCATCAATGACTAGAACAAGCTATTCTATTTCAGGAAAGCAAAATTTGGATGCCAGCAATGAGCTTATTCTATGATATACTTCCAAGATGATTGAGAGTGATGGAGCTGGACTGTTCGCTCAGTTTTACTGGAGGGTAGAAAGTGCTGATGTGGATTGCTGCTGTTCTGGGCAGAAACTGGGGCTTTGGGTGCAAGTTTAAAATATATATGTGTATTTATGAAAGCAGTCAAGCTGTAGCTTGTGTAAAGGTACTCATGTCAGTGTTTCAAATGGCACTGTTAATGCATCTCCACATGAATAGGAAACTGTTTCTGTTTTTACATATTCTTATCTGCTGTTGCAGATAAACATGCTATCTGAAGGAATTGCTCTCTTTTGCATTTGCTGCAATACTTTCAATTAGAATCCGGAATATCCAGTGTGAGAACTTAAACCAGAAAATTGTAGATGATTCCCTGAATTAGCAGAGGATTATTTGTTTGTTTGTTTTTTCTCTGACATACCATACTGCAACACTGTAAAGCCACCAAAGAGCAGGCTAACTAAAACATTGTCATTTATTCTACAAGGCAAAGCAAGTGCTAGCGTAGAGAAGTACACATCTGGTTTTGAACTAATGTCTATACTTCAGGTGGGATTTACAAGCTTCCTTCATTTCACACCTTTTTTTCTTCTTACCAAGGTTTTGAGCCAAAAAATTATTTTTGAGAACAACTTTCCCATTGGAAATATTAATTGAAGATGCTGTAATAGTGAACAGAATAACTTGCTACAAACACTGTGTGTTTTTGAAGCGGGGGCACCACTAAATTGATGTGCAGCCTGCAGAATGTGTACAACAGGTAAAACAATCCTAGCGATCAGTTGGTTTTCATCAGCTGATAGAATCCATTTTTAAGGTCATTGCTTATGTGAATTTTTCAATTTTTCTTTTTTTGAGAAAAAGCCCCGACATACCCACAGCTCAAAGTTGATGTAAGTATCAAAAAAAGAGGTGAGCCATGTTTCCTGAGCAGAGAAGGAAATATTATGCATTGTTGCACTGAGCAGTCTGCATTCAAGATGAGTGTTTTCTTTGGATATGTTACCATCGCCTGGTCAGCTTCACCTTTTCTGTGATTCAGATAACATCCATGCTGTGTTCTGAAGGATGTCCTCCTGCCCTGCTTTTTCGTGTGGAGCTTCTGTAATTTGGGAATCATCCTCCTCATCTGGCTGTCCTAGTGTGCATGTGTCAGTATCTCCGGTTGTGTCTCTTAAGGGCAGCAAACTCCGCTTAACTTTCTTTCCCTGTTGGGTCTGTATTTGCCTTTTAGAGGTAGCTAAGGGGTACAAGTATAAAGCATATCATATATGTATTTATTTTTACACCGAAGTCAACAGGTTTGCAATATTGTATACTTCAAGTATTTAAAGGGATTAAGTTTGAATAAGCTCTGAAAAGTTCATGCATTTCACAGCTCATTTTAAAGTCTTCATCTGGAAGACTTTTTAAAATAATGAATATTTTTATGATATTTCATTTCAGGCCAAGCTGTATAAAAGCAGGATTTTTTTAAAGTTACTCGTCAATTGTAAGTCTTAAATGTTAAGCATGAATTCACATTTTAGGAAGATTTGTATTGTTTATTATGCTGCCTGGATTAGTCAAATCCTATTTAAAATATTAATAGGAAGAAATATTAGCATTCACTGCAGAACTTCAGCTCTAGGAATATTTTCTGAGCAAGCAAGGTCAGATTAGTAGTGCTCTTTAGATGTAAGAATAATGCCATGGTTAAAGCACTTGACTTGCACTCAGGAGACTCCCATGTTTTTCTGACATTACCACTAATTCTGGCATGACATTGGACAAGTCATTCATCTTGTTTCATTGTGTGAACAACGGTGAGCAGTTCTGGCTCTGTCACTATCTTCAGAATATTATTTTTCAATTATTGGGATTTATAAGGGAGCATTGAAAAGCTGGGGCATCCTGAGCAGATAAGCAGAATCTGGAGCTTCAAAACAAACAAACAAAAGCCCATGCCTTGAGCTTTTCCATGTCACTTTGAGGCACACTCAGAATGTTCTGTTCCCTCTGAATGATAAGATCTGTAATATGTAACTAAGGTGGTATTGCCAGATCTTGACAAGGCGATGACAGCATATATATAAAATGTTTTAGTGTGGCAGTGGGAATTCTTCCTAGACTGTTCGTACACGTATTTACTTACACAGTCGCATGCAACTACATACTTTTACTATTTTGTTCCCCCAACGATAGTCAGAGAGACACTTTACTTGCACCGTTACTGAAAAAGGAGTATGGCTTCTATTTCAACAACTAATTGAAAATAGTTATTTGAAGAATTTCATGGGTACAGAACCATGACTGACCCACACAGTAATGTAAAAAGTGAAGGGAGTTATGCGTGGAAAAAAAAAATAATTCCACAACTTCTATTTTCTTTTTATTCAAAACAAAGAAATTACACTGATGGACACTGGTTATTTTTATAGCTTAATAAAAACTTCCTTGTAAGATTTTGTTTGACTTTATTTTATTCTATGCTGTAATGTTTACTAATGATACCTCAACCCAGAATAACAGTTGAGTACATTGACTATATGGATATCTGCTATCGAAATTGGTAATGTTAAGGCTGTTGTTTTTGTAGAAGATGAACAATTCCTCTTGGTTACTAAAGTTTATTTTTCCTGCATGTCAATTACTTTTCCTTCTGTTCCAGTATGCATATATAGCTCTCCTTATATGAGTAATACTGTATTTGTTTGTATAATCCTACAGTGTTTTCTGAATAGATTAAGGAATTAATTTGCCTTCTAATTTTCCTCTTCCTTATTCATCATATGTAACTATGTAGAACAATAATTAAGACAAGAGGGAAGAAATACAGTGCATTGATTGTTCTTTAAATCCATAGCTGCCTATTAAAAGGGTCAGTCAGCTATAAACTCTGTTTAGTGTTTATTTTTAGAGGAGGGGGGTTGTTCACATATGTAGTGTTAGCAGGCAGGTGGTAATGTCAGTGGGTAACTTGGCTACCTGTACGTGAATATTGTTGGTTTTGTGTGCCCTACTGACTTGAGTAATGTTTTGCTGATATTTTTGAGCTAGACCTAAGCAATATCCAGATCTGTAGGGAGCAAGTAATTTGATTTCTGAACCACAACAGTTCTCAAAACTTCCCACAAGCCACTATGTCAACTTTTCCCATTGACCTTGCTCTGAATGGGAAAAATATGTGGTTTTTTTTGCTGTGTAAAAAGGTAGGAGAAGTACATTCTCTGAACTTTGAAGAGAAAGCAAATGAGTGTCCTAGCCTATACATTTTAGCATTTTAAGCCACTCTGGGGTTATACTGTGAGTTGTTAGGTTAGCTGGCCAGAGCTGTGCTGGAGGAAGATAAATTTTAGCCATTAGTACATTAGCAATGTGAAAAAGAGAAAGAAACACAATTCTATTAACAGGGCTGATGGGCCAGTCAAAGTAGCTGGAAACTCATTAGGTGCTGTATTTCCATCAACATGTACATCTGTAGCAATTGAAAAACACTTAAGGACTTGGAGACTTCAGATTATGATGCAGACACTTGTCTTCAGTAGGACATTTGTTTTTGTGCGAGCTATTGTGCTTAGAAACATGTCTTAAAATGCTGCAGAGATCTACTCTGCAGTTTTCCTAATCCCCCATACCACTGTGCAGCTATCTGAAGTCTGTGAAAGCCAAAGAATTTAAGGATATGAAAAACAGAAAGACAAATGCCATTTGAAGAATTGTTTGCTTGATTTGTATGTTTTCCCATACATGAGATTGGTGTGGGAAATGAATGATGAATACAAGTAATACATTTATTCATTGTGTATTGGCAAAATATGAATATAATTGCATTCTAGTACTTGTTTGCAGCACTGTTTGCTGCTTGTGATAGCTTCTCATCTGCTTGCAGTCAAATGGGAGCAAAATAGGCTTTAACAGCATCTAGTTCAGACTCCATGGCCGCTTGACTTCCAACTGCTGGTTTGAAAAACTTCTGTCCTAAGTAATTTGTGCTTTTTGTTTTCTAGTAGGAGAACTTTTTTTACTGTCTGGCAAGTGATGGCCTTCAAAAGATTTTTCTGAAGCAGGAACAAAGAAAAGCTGTAAGGGCTCTGGTTATTCTCTCCCTCTTACATACAGCCCTCTGTAAAATATCCCATTCTTTTTAATCACAGGTGCCAGGGCACTGCTGCCTTTTCACTCTCTTGTGATGTTTTCCAAGGAGAATTGTTGCTCTTGCAGTAAATTGTAGCTACGGACAGAAGGAGCAAGTTATCTCAATGTGTTCTTAAGCTAAAGAAAGTCTGTGGTTTCTTCAGAATCATTTCTTGGCTCAGTTAGTTCCTTTGAGGACAACAGCTTTGAGGTAACTTGCTAGAAAATCAGTGAAATTTGAACTTTTTGAAAATCAAGTTAAACTCCTCATGCATATTTCATGAATGCTTCTGTAAAGAAATGGCTTCGGTGTACACAGCAGGTGCCAAATTACAAACTCCCTTTCTCTTTCTATGTATACGTGCAGACTCTGAATCATTACCAGATTAGTCACCAAATGGTTACAGTGCTTTAGGATGAAGACACCTGTCTTGGCTGCTCATCAGAGTTCAGTCTCCCATTAGCCTCCGAGTATCTGACAGATTGGTGTTCCCTGTCATCTTATTCCCGGTTGGAACTGTTAGCTATAGACCTTGATGCGAGAAGTTGTGATGGGATCGCTGACAAGTAGGAAAAGAATAGGTGTTAATTCAGCTTGGATGACCAGCTAGCAGGGTCCCTCAGTCTAGCACAAACAGAAGTGAAGACAGCTCTGGTGAATTTAAGAGATAAAAAATCAATTCAAATATAAATAATAATATTAACTTTCTTCTTAAAAAAATAGCAATAACTTCAGTAATCTAATATATTTACTAACCCAAGAAATTCAGGGGAACCACACAGAAAAGGTCTTAGCTTAAATTACTTGGTGGTGACAAACATTCTTGGTTAGGTTAGGTTAGTCCTTTTCCACTGGTGTCTTATTGACTGAGCTGCTGTTGATCCAATGGCCTAGGAATGAAGTGAGGAGGTTGGAGCTGATTCTTTGTGATCACTTCTGGCCTTGGAAAAGATAAATCAAGCTGTGTCTTTCACAGTACTTACGGAAAAGTATCTGTAAGTAAGAATTTTTCCTGTGGTTCCAGTATTGTAGAACTGTAAGAAGTTTTCATTATTCACATCAAAGTAATTTGGGTTAATTAAAAGAGAGTGAATGTATATTTTCAGTTTTCAAAAGTTTAAGGGTTTTTTCTGTTGTGCTGCAATTTTAACTGCAAGTATATAATTTACATATATCAGTTTTGAGTAAAAAAGTAATATACCTCCATCATGCAGAAAACAAAAAATCTTTATTCCATTTCCTCAGACCTCTCCTAACAGTATTCTTGCATCATTGCTGATGTTCTTTAGAAAGATCTCCTACCACTAATGCAGTTAGACAAACAGAAGTCATGACAGCATAGGAAATATGCAAATCATTCTGTATTTGTTTCTAGACACTAGGTTTTATTAGAAGGTCTCAAAAAGGCTGTGGATTTTAAATAGTCCCTTTCTACATAATTTTTATCAGTTTCAGAAATATGAAACTTGTCTCTCAACTTAATGTTCAGCTGTATTGATTTTGGAAGAGACTGGGGCCTGCATACCTATGCAGAACACTTCTCTGAGAACTTCAAAGATTTTCAATTTGCTGACATGCAAATTGAATTTAATGTGATTACAAATTTAAACACAAAACCAAATTAAATACCTTTTCTATAATTATGGATAAACTTAGATTACAAAAAGTGCTTTATATGCATCATGTTACTTTTGTCTTTAAACTGCAGACTCTAGTTTGAGGTGCATTGCAAATGTCATGGATTGATGAACTGGTTGAGAAGAAAGCAAACAGATTCTGCTGAATTAAAAAGGAAATTAAATTTACTATGCATAAAAAGCATGAAGTATATGAAGGCCATTGATTTTTTTCAGTCAGCAACGCTATGTTTTGCTTTATTTCTGCACAGTGCTGTTTGTTTCCAGGTGGGAAATACACCCCATCAGAGAGGAGGAAAGGTAGACTGCAGCTGTTTATCATTTTGTGCCACGTTTGCTGATGTAAAGGAAAAAACTAAATAATCCCAGCAGCTAAAATTCTTGGCAAAAGAAAGCGTTAGGTGTGGGGAAATGGTATGGAACAAGACAGACAACTTTAAATTGCTTTTCCAGAATTTGGCTGGTCAAGGTTTAAGAAGTTCTTGCATGTCTGAAGTGATAAACCACAGTCTGTGAATTTCAGTAAGCGGCTGGTGAAAATGAAGCCTCAGTGGAACAGTGATGGTAACATTTGCTGTTGTCACCGTGGTAGCTTGTCCCACAAACATGGCCACTTTCCAGAGCACGATCCCATGCTGTGGGGGAAACTCAGAGCCTTGAAAGTGCCTGAACTGCACAACACCACTTAAAAAGGATGCTGGATCTCACCAGCGCTGCTTTGTATAGAAATTGCAAGGCTCTGAGTGACTTGCTGTCACACCACTTTTAATGATTCGTGACTTGGGTTCATGAATTCCACAGTGAAAGGACCGCATCTCGCACACACGCTCACTTGGGATTAACAATAACCTGTAATCAGCAAGCAAGAACTGTTCCACACCGAGGAGTAACAATTTCTTGAGGCTCTTGTCCTGTTTGCTGCCCTGTCAGTGCTGCAGAAAGAAGGAGGTATTTCCAGCAACAGGAGGTGACACTGCCTGTTTGGGTAATGGGAGCCCCTCTGGCACAGCCATCGGCAGCCTCTTCCCAGCCTGAAGGGTTGGCAAAGTGAGCTCGTATTTATAGCTGGATTCTCAGCAGGCAGTGCAGGTCATACCATGAGCTGGTGTGCTTTGTGTAGTGAGTGGCAGTTTCTTACAGGATTCTGTGTTTGGGCTTGTCCTGTCAAGGAGAGGATCTTTCAGGGTTGCTGAGTTTGGGCAGCACTCAAGGCCAGAGGTGCATGCTCAAGCTTTCACAGGATTCAAAGCCAGGGATGAATGCAATGTCACACTTGTACTATTTTGAGTTGTTGTTTTATTGTATTGCATGTATTTCTCTGTGTGACAACTTGAAACAAGTGTGATTAAAGCTTAAATATTTTGCTAAGCATCCTTTCTCTTTATAAAGGGTTTTGCTGTCCCGACTGGAGCAAGTAGTATGCTGCTGCTTTGAATTCTCTGTGTGAACAAAGAGTTGGTGGAGGGCTAATTATATGTAATGAATTGATAGCTAAGGAAATCAAACACTATTATAAAATTTATTTGATGCTGCTTAAAACAAGACTTTCTATAGATTAGGAAGTATAAAGCATATAACTTTTCCTGCATGACACATTGATTTGTATGAAACCAGACTAAAGCGTATTGATTCATATATTCAACTCTGTTGGTGTGTGACAGTCCCTTCACCAGCATCTCCTGGTTTGGTAGGATTTTCTTGTAATATTAAATGGCCCACAATAAATCCACCTTAACTGGTCTCCAAAGCCTGGCAGCAGTGCCCCAGGAATTGGCCATGGGGCGGTTTGCAAACCACAAGGTAATGATGTTTTACTAGGTCATGTTTTGTCCTCTGAGTTGGTGAGGGACTCTTGGGGCAAGCACACAGTTCCAGATATTTCTAGTCTTAGTACCAATGGTTTTAGGAATATTGAGAAGCACTCATGTAAATGTGCAGTTTTATAGTTCCTATTGAATAGGAATAAAATAGTCTATATTTGAACTTCAAAATTGGGAGCCATATGGGCTTGTGCAGAAATTGTATCAGTTACACATTATGGGAGTCAGAATCTTGTGCTTTCTGGTGAGTACTCCTGCAGCATCTGCTTAAAAACATATCATCCAGCTTTGTTTTAGAGCTCTAAATTTTGCTTTAGTTAGAAGTGACTTGCATGTCAGTGGACAGTAAAATGGATAAAGTTGTCTTTAGTAAAAGTATTCGTAAGAGCTAGACTTGTTCTCTAGTTTCATCTTTACAAGCAATTTCTCTTATAAACCTCATAGATGCACTATTTTGTTATTTTTCATCTAATTTATGTGGCTATCTTCCTTATGCCAAAATTCCCTCCTTTTGCATACTGCACTTTTGACCTTTCTGTTTGAGTTTCAAAGATGCACAAACAGAAACCTTAACTTCCATTCCCCTTTTGTTTCTTGCTTGCTGATTCATACTATAATGAAAACAAACTTCTTTCTACTTCCTTTTCTACAATCACTGGGTTAAGTGAGCACTGCACAGATGAAATCAGTTTGCCCTGTTTGGATTTGACCCCCTTCTGGATAAACTCTTAACTGCCTGGCTTTTGTAACTCATGTCAGAGAACTGGTATTTCTCCTTTGTTTCATTAACACTTTTATAGAGTAATTTCTTAATGAGATCAGGGACTGGGTAATTTATAATCCTACATCTGAGGAGGTTACAGTTTATTGCATAAATAGAATAAGTATTTGCTGCTAAACCACTACAATCTGTTTAGTCAAATAAATTATCTCATGAGGGAAGAAATTTTTCCAACCATTTGGAAGAATATCTTCAAAATAATGGTTGTGGGCAGGAACTTGGGAATAGGTTGCAACGTAAACACCTTTTTATGAGGTTAAAGGGCAAGGCATAGTTGAGGTTGTTGGTTTGAATTGAAGATAGGGAGGCTGCTACCTTGAGAATTGTGTTGTCTAATGCCACCAGAGCTTTATAACCCTTTATGATTTTTCTGAGCTTTATTCCCCTCATGTTTTACTGTGAATGACACCCATGCTAGCATTAAATCTGTCTCCTCAAACCGTCAGCAGCTATCAGTGAGGCTTTTCCTGGGTATTCATACAGCATCAGAGGCAGGCATGCACAAGAAGCATGCATCAACCTGAGGAGAAAACATGATACAGGGGGTATGTCACAAGGTCTCAGCAGCCTGGCTGCCCCATGGCTTCATTTCTGGGGTAAGTGGTGTTGATTTATTACCCAAGTATATCTTTCAGGTTTTCTTTTTATAATGAAGCTGAATGGGAGAGGTTGGGTTGGTTTGGTTTGGTTGTTGTTTGTTTTTTTTTTTCCTTGAGTCCTAAATGGCAAAAAAACTGAGTCACTACTGATTTAAACTTCATATTTACACAAGTTTATATTTGCAACACAGACTAAATAATTTAGGAAAGCATAAAATGTGCTATTTGATGTCATTCTCTCTTACAAAAATATAAGAATGCAAATCACAAAATAAAAAGAAAGAAGTTAAGAGGAATTAAGAGTCTAAGTTATAGATTTAGAAGAGAAACCTTATGGACTCTGTAATAAGAAAGAATTGTGGTCTAGCTTAAACAAGCAGCCCTGTACATTGATAGAGTTTTAGGGGTTTGAGGAGAAAAATAAGTGCACTGTGTTCATTAGTTACCAAGCCCTTCTTCAATAATAATCTTAATCAATAGACGTGTTTTGTCCTGTAAGATCTTACCTCTTTATTGAAAACTGAGGTAATGACTATTGACATTTCCAGGAACTTCTGAAAGTGTAACTGTCTTTAATATGCTAGTGTGATCTTAGCTGTTGTTATTATTTTTCCTCTAATAATATCTTTTTAAAGTATTCTTAAATACTTTTAAGTGCTTTGTTATGAGAGGCTGTATGCCCTATGAAATACTCAGCAAATGACTGAGAGCGAAAATTAGCATTTTTGTATTCTCACACTTCATAACATCATCTCCAGAGGGCTCCTTGGCTTCTGAATTCAGAGAGCATGAACATGATGCCTTATGCCTATCTGAGCAAGTTGTTCTGTTTGGCTGGTCTGTGTAGCCTTCTCCTGCAGCAGCAGCTAATTGTGAAAGGATATTCAAGGAAGTACTTTGAACTAATTTGTGCAAGCTGCAGTCACTGAAACGTAGGACAGTTGAGAATTTTTGGCTACACTTACTACTATCTGGTCATGTTTTGGTCTGCATTCAACAGATATTGTTTTTGACAGATGTGGAGTGAGATTAAATTTGTTTTCTATAGCATGTACTACCACTGTGCTCACACTTGGATGAAGAGTTTATTCTGAAATCATGATACTTGCGTGCAGACAGTGGAAAGTTAAACAGAGTAGACTTTCACAGGACCCAGATTTAGTCTGACAACATGGGCATTGGGCTTGTTAAGTGTCAGCTCAGTTTGAAACCTGGTTCATGAGAGGAGGAACAAGGCTGTGCAGGACAGGCTTCCAGCAGCCAAAGTCTGGCTTATGGACAGGCAGGATGTTCACGTCTGGTCTCAGACATTTACAACTCTCCTGTTTGGTCTCTTTCTGCCTCAAATCATAGGACTGTAGAATGGTTTGGGTTGGAAGAGCCCTTAAGATCATCTAGTTCCCATCCCCCCTGCCATGGACTGGGGCACCTTACACTAGACCAGGTTGCTCAGAGCCTCATCCAGCCTGGCCTTGAGTACTTCCCAGGATAGGGCATCCACAACTTCTCTGTAACCTGTTCCACCCTCACAGTCAAGAACTTCTTCCTAACATCCAATCTAAATCTACATCTTTCAGCTTAAAGTCATTCTTCCTTGTCCTCTTGCTGCATGTCTTTTCAAAAAGTCCCCCGCCAGCTCTCTTGTAAGCCCCCTGGAAAGTACTGGAAGGTGCTATATTGTCTCCTCAGAGCCTTGTCTTTTTCAGGCTGAACAGCCCCAACTCTCTCAGCCTGTGTTCATAGGAGAGGTCATAAGGAAGTACTCTAGGAAATGAGAGTGCTCGCCCTTGTCTTGGATTTAGTCTAAGCAGTGGATTTACAGTAGCATTTATGGTGCTGTCAGATATGAAGTTGGGCTTTTTCTGGTTTGTAACCCAGAGAGATACATTCCCTCATGTATTCTCAGGATGTTTCAAGGGTTTAATATGGCTCTGACTGAAATTAGTCATTAAACTTTCCTTCAGTTATAAGATAGGGTGGGAAGAGAACTGGAAGATAGACATTTTCATATTTGATTCTAAATTCTGTTTGGATATTTCTGTTACCAGCAGCTTTACCATTCTTAGCTGCATATTGCAAATAAGAATAACATATTCACATTCTATAAAATAGAACTCAGAAACAGTAATCAGTCGTCTTTGTTAAAGTCTCTATGAGCTGATTATATTGTTTAGTGGAAATGGGAGAATTTTTAAATCTTTGTTTTCAAAGTTCATTTCTGCTTGCTTGTTTGAGGTAAATCTGGCTAGAAGTTAATCTATGAATGACATGTTTTTCTGAATCACAGAGCTGTTTTGTAGTACACTGAGAGTAGCCCAGACAACAGGTTCTAACTACTGTATTTATATAGAGAGTATACCTGATAATTTACTCTTGCAGTGCTAGAAACCTGGACTAACTCTACATAACTCTACTAAAGCAGTGAGCAGTTGTAGGTACTGGAATTGGCAATACTGCAGCACTTGGAGACCTCTAGTCTTTTCCCAAAGATACACTGTTGCTGCTAAACTGATAAAGAACAAAGATAACTTGAAATTCCAAAGCACCTACGATCTGAATACAGGACGAGATGGCAGCTGGATGTAGGCAGTTACATCCAGACAGGTACTGAGATACTGTGGGACTGGATTAGTCAACTTTGTAGGCAGTCCCAGAAGCATTACTCAAAGAAGGGAGAGGAGAAACAGGTCCGGGTTTCTTTCTGCACAAACAAGACCCCAAAGCCCAAACAGAGATTAGTTGCTAGTATCGCCTGAATTATTGGTAACGAAGGATAAGGAAGTAAGAAAGATGATATCAAAATGCTGTATTCTGCTCTTACAGAGTAAGTGTAGGCATGTGTTTAACTGTTAACTGTTTAACCTTGTGGCCCTTTATAATCAGTGCGTGTCAATATCAATTAAGTGCTGCTCATGTGGGCACTGCTTCTTCCCACTGTTGTCTGGATTGTCAAAAGTGAAAGAAAGGCAGTGCTGCAGTGTGCTCTGAATAGACATTGGGTTTGCAGAGGTGTTGACACGTGGGGGGGACTGGACACTTTGGGAGATGTTGTTTTTCCAACAACTTAGTTTATCCATTAAGGCTCTCAAAAGTGATTTTAAACCATACATCAGTGCTGCTCCTCAAATGAAACTGAAGCAGTTTCATAGTGGTGCTATGCCCCAGACTCCATTGCCGTGGCAGGTTGTTGTGCTCTTTGATTTCCTCAGATATGCCCACCCTCCCAAATCCATCTCCCAAGCATATGTACATGTGTGTGTGTGTTTGCCTCTTTTTTCTCAAGTAATGTTTTCCAGAATGTCAGCGTCAAATAATAAAGAAAGAGATTATTTTGACAGAAGCTCAGAGATGCTGTGACTGGAAGAGGAATGTCCTTCACAGTCAAATTGTGGAAACTGTACCTTCAAACTGATGTTCTCCTGCAGGCAGGTCAAGAAGAGTGCAATGCTTTACAAGCCAGTGTGACAAATGAATAAAATAGTGGGGAAGAAGGAATTTAGGAAATAGAGGTTGTGTGACTACCCGGATGTGATTTTTTTTTTTTTTTAATCTGATTTTACTATTTTAGTTTCTAAACCATTTGCCTGGAAAAAGCTGGGAAGTAAATACTGTTAACACTGTTGCTTGTTTTTTTCATTTTAATTTGAAAATCCTGTTTTGGATGGAGTATCTGGTTTTAAGCAATTCTTTAAGCTTCAATGAGTCTGTTAGTTTAATGCATCTCTTTCTGAAAAAAAAAGGATGCTTATACTTCAGTCTGTGTCAATAACATTCCTTTCAGTACAGCTGCTTGAGTTCAAATGAAACACCAGCATTTCCATATTTGGAAATATCCAAACAGAGAGTGAATTTAACCTTCCATTCATGATGATTCTTTTTTGTGTAGAAAGATCAAGGAGACAAACATAGGAACTTCAGATAGTTCAGGAGTAGCATATTTTCTTCATTGTTTGTTAGTGTGGCAGTCCCTGCAGCGCCTGTCAATAGGTAATATTGAAGCATTGATTTGGATCTTTTGTTCCACTTGACCGAAGTTGACTACAAGTCCAAGCAAAACAAAAAACCAGTACAGTAGGATCTTGGAGCACAATTGCTTGTGTGCAGCAAGCTGAAACACCTTTTCCTAAATTTGATGCCAGTGAGATATCCACAGGCATCTAGTTTTCTGCAGTGCCAGAATTTCTAGGATTTGTCATGGTTAAATCTCCCTTGCCTTGGACAGTTCCCTGAGGCTGATGAGCCTTTCAGACCTTGTCAGATGGAGATCCAGGAGTCTGTAAAGTTGACTCCTCAAACAGAGTTCTCCTTCCCAGGAGGCATTTGGTATCATATTGACATCTCTTTGTTATCAACTAGTAACCTAACTCCACTCTACAAGCTAGGTTGAGAAAGTTGCTGGCCTTGAAAGAGTTCAGAAGTTTAAAGATGAGCAAAGCTTTACTCATACCTGTTGTAAAGGACTGGACTATGCCTACTCAGCTCACTGGACTTGTCAGGTGGGAGTTCATGTTCTTAATTTAGGCACACTCCTGCTGATACACATTATGCATGTTTTGGTGCTGCAGAATGAACTTTTCCTTGCCACCAATGAATTTCTGAGCTGTTTGGATCTGTGATACGCAAGAAAAGTCTGAGTTCCTTTTTCAATTTTTTCTCTCTCTCTCTTTTTTTTTAATTAAAAATTCAGACCTTGATGTACTCTGGAACTGATTGACTGTGTAACTCTGAGATACCGGTTTTGGTTTTGTATTTTAATTACATCCAACTTTTATCTATAGCTTTATCCTTCGTAAGCTTTTTAGAGTAAAGGTCATTGTTACATATTTGCACTGAAAGTAGTACAATTGGCTAACAAAGCATCGACATAAAGATGCTATTCAAGTAAGACTTGAATAACTATGAAAAGAATAAAATTTTAATCTTTTGAAATTTTTCATATTGTTTAATTAAAGCAATAGGGTTGAAAGAAAAACCAATAAAGAAGCTGCCTCTGTTATGAATTCACTGCTTTGTCTCCACTTGGAGGAATAAAGCACCATTTTGGTCACATCTCTGAAGTATCCAGCAAATTAAATAAAATCAAATCATAAAGATTTGTGTAATCGGTATCTAAATCTAAGTACCTAATTAAACAAAAACACTTGCTGTTTGAGAATAAATTACTGTCTCAGGCTGCCTTTGTGGGCAGTGAAACAAAAATGTAAGCCATCAATCTGTTTCTTCCTCTTAGCTATTAGCTATAATTTTCTTCCCTGCATTCTGGTTGTCTTCCTCCCCACAAGCTGCTGCTGCAGGTGCAGTTGGGGGATGATTTCTGATGGCAATGTTATTCAGCAGTTTTTAAGAGGTAGACACTGACACTAGAGGGTTCTGGCTCCAACACGGAAGGAACAAGAATTACACATAGCTCCCTAATTGAAAGAATTGTATGAGGAAGAGAGAACACGCTCTTGTGGTAGTTTTCAAACATCCTTGCTGATTTATTTTATCCAACTAAAACTTCTTAGTACTTTCAGTCTTCTTGAGAAAACTGGCCTTCTAAACATCTGACTAGGCCTGTGCTTGGGTTGTTTTCTTGCCTTTGTTCTCCCATTCACCCCAAAGGAAATTACTAAAGGTTAGTTTTTGGGATCTATGACTGGGGGACGCTTTCTGTGGGCTTCTTGCAAGAGACAGGATCTACCTTAAAAAGCTGGAAAAAAGCATCTTTGCTAGGAGAGATGGCCTGCTTGGTAAGGAGCGCCTTAATTTAAGGCCATGGTCCTGGGCAGCCAGCTCTAAGTGGCCCTGCTTGAGCAGAGGGTTATCACCCAACCTCAGCCGTTCTGTGACCTTAATTAGCCTGTACATTCAAGTTGCTCCTATTAAAAATGAGCAACTTTTTAAAAACATGACTGAGATGTTTATTTCGTGTAGATCAATATAAAACAGCTGTGGTAATTGTGGGGGATTTTAGGAGTGACTGGTGCATAGGCATACAAAATATTTCCGTTCCACAGAATATACAGAACAGTCTGAACACCAGGGTTGGAAACTGGTGTGATTGCTGCTTCTCTGGACTGCTACTGCTACTCCTAAAGCATTTGGTTTGGGGAATTTTGAGGGGTGTTGGCATTTGGAGTTGATTTTTTGTGTGTGTGTATTGCTTTTCTCTCATTTTTTTCTTTTCCATGTGTTACTTGGGTGTAATGCTTCAGTACTGGAAAGAAGCTGCAGGGAGACTAAGTTGACAACCTCAGGAAACTACTTTGGTTCTAGCAAAGAGCTGTCTATGTATATGATAAGCAAAATTTTCTCAGACAGGATTTAAAGAAGGTGTGGTAAACCTGTGTATTTCTGTGAAATCAAAATTTGAGAGAAATGCAAAGTAGAGAAGATGATACAGAGACAGAATAGGCTGGTTTAGTGTGTGTGGGGGGAAAGCAAGTGGGAGAAGAACAGAATTGTATAGGCAAGCAGGAAAGCATAATGAAGAAATTTAATCTCTGCTGTACAATGGAGGGGGTCAGAAAAAGCCACATCATCAGAACAAAGAAGGTGGTATCTGTCAGTGCAAGAGTTTGTGTGGAGGCAAATTGATTGCCAAAAAAATAATTGTGTTTTCTTCTTGATAAACAAAGCTAACAGGAACTTTCTGAAGGCAGCATGTAGGAAGTGGCTGGTTTTTAAATTTTTTTTTAAAACTTGCCTGCATAACATGTGCCATGAACCTCTGTTCCTCCAAGCGGTAGATCTGCCTTTCCTGAAGGAGCAGCAGGATTTGAACCTCAATCTGTCAAATGCAGATAGACCCATTAGTCATTTATTTTGTGTGGTGACTCACTAGGTGACCGAGTCTTACCTTTTCATGCTCATCTTGCACAACAAATTAAAACTGAGTCTGTTACCCAGAAGCAAAATGAGACCGAAAGCTACTGACAGGCTTTCTTTCCAATTAAGCCTTAAGGTCTGTCAGCTGACTTCAGTCCTGGTTTTCTGAAGGCAGATTTGAAGATGCAAATCTGGGATGTTTCTTCTTGAACAGCTGTACACCAGAGCTGTAGTAAGCCTTCATGTTAAAAAAAAATATATATTTTTGCATACCTGTTGAAATGCTCTGTAGTTCTGCCATAGAAATGTTTGAATTACTGTGCACCACACTTCAGTCACTCATAACACACTTAATTAGAATAGCCACAGGACTGGGCTCTCTCTCTAAGGGTAGCCTAATGATACAGAGATGCAATGACTGCTGCTTGATCAGGGTAGAATTAGTCTATGTTCTGCTCAGTGGCACAGCAGCTCCCTGGTGCTCCGTTACTAAATGTTGTTTAACCAGGTGATAAATAAGTGTGAAATTCCAAATCCTGATCCCTTTTAATGCAGCAGATTAAAATGGAAAGCAAACACATTGTGGTAAATCTTGTTGTTTTTCAAATTCTAATTTGTTTTAAGTTCTATCTTGCTTTTCCATCAGGGCCTCCTTCGTCCACAAGGGGTGAAAGTTTATTTATTTATTTGTTTTCTGTTCAGTCATGTTTCTTATATGATTTGAGGGACAACATTAGAACTTTTCAAGTTTCATTCCTTCATTGCTTGCTTTAACTTTGAATTTCTTTGGGGACATGGCTAGCCATAACATGAGAGAATGTATTTTGTGTTTCAACTGTTCTTTCCCGCTTTCGACAGATGGGTTAAAGCTACAGGTCAGATGCAGATAACTTGATACTGCTATTTAAATCTGCTAAATATCTTTAGAACAGTGGTCCTTTTCCCCGCTTCATCCTGTCCATGCTTATCACTGATCTAAACAAGGAGAAAATCCCAAGAAACTTAGAGAATGGGACTAGAATCTCAAAAATGAGAACACTCATGATGTATGTGTGTCAGAGGTGACAGGGAACTGGTGTGCAAGGGTGTTGCTCATGACTTCCAAGGTTACTGATCTCTCTGTTTAGCCATGTGTACATTTAAGATATGGATTGCTAGATGATGCCTGTGATAGACACCAAGATTAGTGTATATTTTATTAAGTGAAATTTTAAAGTTTTTAATATTGATGTTAATTTGGGTCCTGGTCCTGATCAGGAGATCCTGGGTGCTACTGCAATGTGAATAGGAATGTTGGGGAGAACCACGAAGCACTGAAAAGTGGAATTTTAAAAAGCTTTCAGCTGGAGTTTCTTTCATATCTTATTTGAACTTTCTCACACATTCAGAGTGAAAATTACTGCACAGAACATTTCCATGAGAGCCTTCTTCTTTGTTGTACTTTTAAGGAAAAAAACCCAAATCATTAAGTATGGATGTAATGACTGCTTTGTTAGGGAATAACACACTTTAAAGTGTTAAAACCTTTTATCTAGTAGCAGGAAATTTTGGTTCTTGGAAGCAGCAGGAAGACACTCTTGTGGGCCTGTTTTTGCTCATATGCAGATGCATCATAAGCCTTAAGGAAAATTGCATTTATTCAGATGATCACAGGGGTTCAAAATGTTTTCTAAGGTGAGTTCAATGTGTAAGTAAAAAATTCCAATGTTGTTCATATAGCACGTGACTTACTGCTTTTACAGGAATATTTGATGTAAGCAGTCCTGTCAAACAGATAAAAAATTATCCAATAATGTGAGAAACTAATAGGCCTTGACTGTAACTTGAAAAAATGCTGATCCTGATAAGGATCTAAATCGTTCATGATTCAGTTGAATCAGCAGTGAATGATTTTGCGCATCTTTGTCTCCATGCCAAATGAAAGGGTTGAATTTTTGAAAGTGAAGAAGTTGGATTTACATCTGACTTACATTCCAACTTTGTATTTGAGCAGTCAGATGGAGATTTCTCCTAAGCTGGTAAATGTTTGGGTTGTCCAGCTCAGTATATCCTGGTTTTGGAAATGCTAAACATCTGCTTCCTGGGTTTGGGCAGAACCATTAGTCCCTTCCTTCTGACTTTAAGCTGACTTTAGTCTTTGACTTGGTTCTTAAGCCAGCTAAGTTTTTATTTACTGGTAAACTGTCATGAAACAGTAATTGTACCAATATTTGAAAAACTAACATGGTGAACTGACTGTAATACAAAAAGAAAATAAATTTAGCAGTGAAGAAAGTAAAAATTTAAACTGTCCTAAGCCCTAGTCTAGAAACCAAATATGGGAGAAACTGCATGAATTTGAGTAGCCTCAGGAAGTGCGGATATGATGCTGGCCTTGATAGTTAGCCAAACTGACAGCAGTGGAAAGAGGAATCAGGTAATATTAAGCAGAATAAACCCCCTCCAACACTGTTGAAACTATTACTTCATTGTTTTACAATGCTATAATGATTGTTTACTTTATTTCTTTTAATGTGTATTAGGTTGTAATGGGCCGATAAATGCTAACGTTTTTCAGGATATTTGCGAATTTGAGAAAAGCATTTGGTATTGCTACTTTAAGTAGAAATAATGATGGAGTTGAGGCCATGTTGGTGGAAGTCCCCAGACCACCTCTTGGCTTTAATGTGTGTGATCCTGCAAGACAGGCAGTGCACTTCAGGTGTAGCTTCTCTATTGAGGTCATACCAGTTACTCATCTATGTGAGTGGAATATGTAGGTAACCTTCACATGAATAACACCAATCATGTAATACAGCTTCAAAAATCAAGCACTCACTATGCTAAACAAATATTCTTCTTGTGTACCTACATTAATAGTCTTTATTTATATTATTTTTATTTTTTTTTCTCTATACGTCTTCTACCTCACAGTGCATTAGATAGACCACATGGATTCCCTCTGAGAGCAATGCTTTTACCTTGATGTTCAATGTGTATCCCTGTATCTTGTTTACTGCACTCCATTTTAAATCTTTCGAAGTCATAGTTACTCACGAGCTTCACCATGGCACTCACTGCCAAAGTATCTGAGTGAATCCCAAATAGTGATGAATTTATTCTCACAACAGTGACTTCTGTTGCCTTCACTCACTGCTGTGAGTGCTTAGCACTTCTGCAAGTCAGACCCCAGGGTCTCCAGGCAGGCAACCAGAAAATGAGAGTGTGCAATTGTTGACTATCTGTGAAAGCTCACTGTGGTTTTTTTCTCAGATGGGATTCACAGGTGATTGCTGACTGCAGAGTGTTGGCAAGACTGGGGATTCTTTGGTTGCATTCCAGGCTCTGGTGTAAAATATTCTTCATTTACTCCAAATTATCCTATGTTTGATTCCACTGTTTTCCTTGCCTTGTTCTAGACTCTTTCTCTTTACTTACTAAGACCTTGTTTTTACTACTTGAGCTTCTTGCCAGCAAGCTTCTCTCTCCCTCCTGCCATTGTATGAGTCAGTCTTTGTCATATTTTTTCCCCCTTCCTTTTCTTGCTCCCTTCTCCCTGTTCTCGGGATCCAAATCTAGACATCATTGTATCCCTCCTGTTCCATTCCCCCATTACATCACCACTCCAGCTTCTCAACGGTCCTAGGTTTAGTTCAGAACTTCATTGTTTTCCTTGAAATAAATTCCATTTCTTCCCCCTAGCTTCTCCTCCTCAGATTTTGTGCAAAACAAATACAGACTTCTGCTCTTCAAATTTTCTACATTGTCTTTTGTCCTAACATTCGTATTCCTGTTTGCCCCAGTTCCCATACAAAATGTCATTTCAATCCCGCTGTTTCTATTGAAGAGCAAATTTCCTGGAAGGGCCGTTCTGTGTGCCTATCCCAAGTATCTTTACCATTTCCCTTCAACTTGCTGCTGCCAATTTGCTTCTTTAGTCACTTTTCTTACGTACCTCTGACTGTCACTCATTTTCCCTTCCCCCCATTTCGCCCTTATTCTCTCATACCCCTCCTGATATCTTTCTTTTGTATTCTTGTCATGAAGGTTCCTTTGCTGTGCTCTCATACTCGTCCAATAAATCTGGGAAAAATACTGGAGAAACGAGCTGTCTGCCCTCTGCCCCAGTTTCTAGGCCTGATTTGCATGGAGCCTACTAGAGCTGCATTTTCAGGAATGGTCTCAGTCAATCTTGGGCTTGAGCTCAACAGTGTAGTGTAGGTAGTGAGTTCAGATCAGAAGAGACCTTGTCAGTCAGAGTTCCGGGTACTTTTGAACCTTTTTGTGTCAGAGATCTGTGAAGGTGACTGTGGCACATCATTGAAATGAATCCTGAGGGGACTGGGATACTGGAATGGCAACATCTTTTCTTCAACACTGGTTTAATTGCCTTTGTTTAAAAAAGATAAATTAGACCTGCACAGATACTCGCTAGAGGAGAAAAGTGCTCAGGTGGTTATAAGAGTGATAAGAATTTATAATTGTCATATTGGAATACATTTATCTGAGTGAAAAATTGACACTATTATCTACAGATTCCCCTCTGCTGCCCCCCTTTCTTTTTTTTTTTTTTCCAACAGCTAAAGGCAAATGAGACATATTTGAGTCAGGTAATCAACTTGTAGATGAATGCTCTTGTGTCAGTGCACTTTGACTTCCCCTGTCATCATTTTGTATGTAGGCAACCACCCGACTTCTGTGTGCACCGGGATCTTTTTCATTTGTTCTTACCTGTAAAAGTGGAAGCATTTCCTAGGTTCTCAGTATTTCAGTTGATATAAACTAGTATAAGGAAACATGAAATGTCCTTTTTTCCTTTTCTGTTGAATAGTCACAGCAATTTTATGCTGGCTACTGGGAGAGATGAATTCTTTTAAATATACATTCCATACAGAGAGAATGTTAGGGAAGTAATTTTAATTTTTTAATGATGTTACAGAGTATAAAGAAAAGTGGAAAACTAGGACTGGAATGGGCCTCAAGAGGTAATATTCTTGCCCCAAGTAATTTTATGTGTATCGTTCCAAGCAGATATCTGTCTTGCCTGTTCTAATTACAGACTTTCCACATCCTCACCAGGCAATTTGTCACAGTCTGTTACTCCTTTCCCTGTTTGAAAGTTTCCATTATGTTTAATGTACATTGTTCTTGCTGCAAGTTGGAATCCATTAACGAACATGGAAAACAGACTATTCCCATCTTCTTTGTTAGCAGCCTTTTACGTACCTGTGGATTATCATCCTGCATCTCCTCTGGCTTATCTATAGCCTGTCTTCAGTGCTACCACTCATTATTTTGCTGATCGCTGAGATCTCAAATGAGGGAATTTTATCCCAGTTTCTTAAGTACTCTTTGTTGGAGCTTATCTGAAATTCTGAAAAGGCCGATATTATATCCAGCCAGGCAGTTGGGTAGATTTAAAGAGCTGAAAAAACTTCTCCTTGTTTACCTGGAAGAAAATGTCTCTACTATATTTCTTTGAGATCCCTGTGAACTGTTTTCACATCCAACCTGTTGTCCCTAACAAACTTTTCCACTGTGTGGAAACATCATGTGTATGTAGACAACTCACGCTCTTCCACAGTGTCCACACATCAGGACATCACAATGTGCTTGGTAACAGTTATTTCATAAACTTATTGCATTAATCTGATTATATGATCAGGTGTCTTTTGGTTTGTTCTTTTTGTGTGTGGTTTTTTTTGTTTGTTTGCTTTTTGTTTGGTTTTGTTTGTTTCTTCTTTGTTTGAAGACTATACATGATAACCTGTGCTATGGGAATGACGCAAAGTTGCATAGACTGTTCTTTATTTGATGCAAGGCACATGGAAAAAGTGACAACTGAATAGGAATCAAAGTAGACTAGAAAAGTTTGCTGTAGAGAACCAATATTTGCTGAATATGCAGCGAGTCACAAAAATTTAATCTTTCATGCTTGTTATTTTCTGGCTCCCCCACTTGATATACATGATATCTTACTTGAGGAGTGGTTATAGCATTAATCACATAATTGGAAATGTCATAGAGATATGGAGTGGGGTTCTAAGATATTGTTTTCTTATTAGCCGGGTAAATTCATTGACTCATGGATAATTTTACCTTTAATTGCTTCCCCTCTGTTCTTTGTGTATAATATGGAACCACCTTGTTTTACAGAGTTATGAAGCTAGATTAATTATGTTTGTTTAAAAGAGGAGCACACTCAGATAATAGAATCAGAGAAGTATTGAAGGCCCATGAGTAAAGTAATAATTCTGTATTCAGCACAGAGTTTGGATCATGTCCAGTAAATACACTGTGGGATTACAGTCTGGGTGGTGAATGTGGAAACAAGAGACGAATAATGATCAATTGAGTACTATCCATACCCTGCTTTGAACAGTTGTCCTATAGAAATACAGCATTTGAATGTAAATACAGAATATGCCATATGCATACAAGGATGTCAGAGTTTGTTTAGACAAGCTTATTTCTGGAATCTTCCAACATCTGAGGTATTGAATTTGCCAATATTGTATTCTTTAAATGCTTTAAATGCTAAAAAGAGTTTTGGGGGGAGGCTGTAAACTTCATGATACCTGGATTTTATAGGATGCCTACCTTTAATTTAGCCTATTGCTGTAAAAAGCATACTGGGAATTTTCTGGAAGGAAAAGGAGTACTGGGATAATAACAAAGTAATGTATGAAAGGGTGGTCATGCATGTGGAGAAATAGTGCTATGTAGTAAATGTAATGCAAGGTTATATCAGATAAACAAATTAACTGTGTCAGGGAGCAATTAAGAATCCCTATCGAATTTCTAGGCCCAAATTCAGTATAAGTAATGAGACTATAAGTGCTTGATCAGTGAACGTGGCATACCAGGATAGGTCAGAGACACTTGTCAGGAAACACAAGGGAAATGTGTTATTTCAGCTCCCCATGATTGTGCCTCCCATGTCAATTTGGTAATAGCTGTCAAGTCAAACTATACTTTTAGACACCATAAATGACTTTCCACTGAGGAAGCTAATTGGAGAATCAATAGAGGGGCAGTTTATTGACACAATGTTATTACCAAAGTACATTCTGTAACCACGTGCTTAAATTCAACATCCTGACAGGAACAACAGAAGTCAGAAGAACCAATACAGAAGTACTTAATTCCACAAATGGGAGTTTTAGAAAAATGAGGATGCTTGTTAAAAAGAAGGTGATAGAAGTGGCTAAAAAAATCATCTTAACAGATGACATGGATATTGCTCAAGCCACTGTATTGGAAGCTAAAAAAAAAAAAAAAATGCATTAAAGCATTGTGGGAAGGCCAAGTTTGAAAAGCATAATTGTTAAATACTGAAATTAGAGAAACCATCAAATATGCAAATGTTCTTCACAAAATTGAATCCCTATTCAAATCTCAAAAATAAAAAAAGAATGCAGAATCTGTTAGGTGGAACGTAAAATAACCAGTAAGGCAGGGCAAACAAGATAGAGGAAGAACTTCCAGAGACTTTTCACAAACTCATGACGTGTGGGATGTCTGTCAGGTAGTCCATAAGGCTGGTGGATGATCACAGTGTAAGAAGATTAAGCACAGCATACACGCACAAAAAGGACTTGTTGCAGCAACAACGCAAATGCAAAATAAACTGAGCAGACACCCATGGTGAATTTTTTCTTTTTTCAGGAGTAGAGAATGGAACTCAATGGAAGAGGCAGCAAAGGAAACTGACAAAATAAACAGTAAATATTGGTTAAAAATATCTGTACCCAGTGGCATTTGTCTAAGAGGTCTAGAGGACCATTAAAGGTGAACTAGTTAAATTGATTTGTATTTATTGTGTTGCCTTTTGCCTAACACTTCCGTGGTACCAAAGAATTGGAGAAAGATCGATGTAATGCCAGGCTATGAAATGGTTTCTTGAGAGTATCCAGGGAACTACTAACCACTAAGTCTGCATTCACCAAATTGATAAAGACTGAAACAAGGAATAGTTACTGGACAGATAAATACATATGATATCTTGAGGAAGAGTCAGCGTGGCTTATTTAGTCATTCCTCACTGTTAGAATTCACTTTGGGAGCTAGAGTAGTCCTGTCAATACAGTTTACTTAGGTTTCCAGAAAGTATTTGAAAAGATTTCTCACCAAAAAAGATAGGAAAAACTAACTAGCCATGAGAATTTGAGAGATTCTCAACACAGAGGAATATCTTTAAAATAAAAACAAACCCACACCAACGAAACACAAAACAATAGGGTAGGAGTTAGGTTTTAGTCATAGGATTTTGCACTGGTATCTGAATTTTCTAGGAAAAGGGATTTATAGTGACTAATAATGAAATTCTTGTGAGATTGCGAAGCTAGTCAGGATAAAGAAGAGAAGGAACAACTTCTAAGCACAGCAGAAAAACAGATGATGAAATTCAATCTAAGTAAATATGAAGAGGTGCAAATGAAGGTAGAAAAAAATCACAGTTGCTATCATTACACAGTGATGACAAACCAATTAATTACTGCTGTTTAAGAATGAGTTGAAAAGGCTGCAATGAATATTTCTAGGCCATTAGAAATTATTGGGAAAAGAGTGGAAAAACCCCAGAAACATTTTTTATGGCTTCATATTCACAGTATGACCATGTATTGAAGTCTGCCTTGGATGGATATATTAGTACTTGCAAAGTTAAGAAAAAGAAGAATGAAAGAGTTTATTAGGAAATTACTTTATTCCAAGTAGCAATCGAATAATGAAGGACTCTTCAGATTAGAAAAAAAAAAGATATGACTAAAAGGCATATGACAGAAATCCAGAAATCATTGTTAGGCTGAGGGAAGATGAACAGAGAATTATTATTTACAGTTTCTTCCTGTATAACAGGACAATAGCCCATCAAGGGAAGTTAGCAGAAAGCAGCCTCTAAACGAGCAAAAGAAGATGCTCCTCAGAAGACATAATTAAGATGAGCAAACCTGAGCCATTAGGTATTAGGAATGCTGAGTGTTTTCTCTGGATCTAAAAAAGGAAGTGCACAAAAGCAGAGAAAGAGATTTCAGAAGGCTGTTAAACATAAATATGCTACCACTGATTGAGAAAGCTCCTAAGCAGCAAATCAGTGGATATAAGGAGCTTTAGAATGATGGCAAAAGTATGGAAAAGAAGAGACAAAGTGTAGCTTCATGATGAAAGGAAGAAAGTAATAACAGTGGTGAAAAATAGGAAGGTGTGAATGCACTATATGAGAAAGGGTGAAGACAGAGAGGAAGAGGAGTGAGCAGAGCTGGTAGAAACTGCAGGTGGCTGAAAGAGCAAAAATGAGAATTTGACACCAATGCAGAGTAGCACTTATTTAGGAAAGGGGGTGACAAAAATCCACAAGAGACTGGCAAAGGAAGAGAGTTGAAAATTCAGATATTTTGTGTTCATAGCAATGTTTTTTTCTTGGATTGAGTGTTAGAAAGCCTATTGATTGCAAATATTAGATTGATTGAATATTTTTAAAGTACAAGAATTATATTTGTCATACATTTGTATGCTATTGTGCTCATAGAAATTAATATAAGAAAGTTTGAGAATAAGAGCTGTTTGAGAGGTAAATTCAAGTGCAACGAAAGTCTCTTTAGTCCATAAATGTTTTCTCCCATGCATGATAATCAAATAGGAATCATCAGCTAGGATAGTAGGTTTGCAGAGGTCTTGTCACAGACCTCTCTAAGATCAATAGTATATATATTATTTTGGGTTTATGTTGTTCTCTTATTCATTAGTTCTTTCTTTTATCAGAGTACAGTCAGTTTAGCTGGTTAACATAGTGAGGATCAACTGAAACATGAAAATCTTGCACGTATCCAAGCAAAAGCATATAGAAATTAATTTATATGATCTTCACTGCTGCATGTTCTTTGAAAAAAATTCCTCAGTGGATGAAATGATATTTTAATCTTTCCAAAGAGTTGATTACAGAGAGGCTCAGGAAAGGCCATTGAGTAAGAGGTAAGTTTGTTTCACAGTAGGCTGAGACGTAAAATTAAGGCTGATAAACACAGTGCTTCTGAAGGAGTGTGAATGTTAAGCTCAAAGACGTAGCTAATAAAAGAAGCAGGGAAAAGAACATTTTGCTTACCAAATAACTTTTTCACCCAAATCACAGGTTAATCCTTAATACAGTTATTTCTAATGTTTAGTTAATTCACACATGCAAAATACTTCACAATGACATATTGCACAGAAATCAGCAATTATCCAGTAAAATATCAGTTCCACGAATGCTGCTAATTCATGTTGATTGCTTTCCGACATATGCTAGTGAAAAACAAAGATCTTGTGGGGTAAAGTTTTGCTAAATTTATTTGTCTCTTTTAGATGTAAAAGAGAATTACCTTCTCTTTCAAAGCTGATTCCTTTGATTACTAGCATGAATCGTTCCATTTCCAAGCTAATACTCTATGCAGAATGCATTGCATATGACTCCTGAGTAGCTCTGTTATTTATTTATCCCGCTGCAGTGGGAGCTGGTTCAGAATGAAAATCCCATATTATCTGTTGGACAGGTATTAAAGATGAAGTGTGAAACAACAGAAACCACAAGGCTTACATGATGATTGGTGTTGGGTTTTTTCCTACTGCAATTAGCTTAGTCTCAGTTTTACTAATTGGATTACATGTGAAAATGTGAGTCACCCTGGGGTCTCAAGGTTTGAATGAGGAATAACCATTTTGCAATAGTTTTTCACTCTAAAGGGAGTTCTCTCAGAGGCTTAGGTCTTACCATGTCCGTTCAAATGGACTGTGATGGTGATTTTGGGCCAACTTGACAAAGTTGCCTGGTAGTTGGTAGTTCTGTCTTTATAAGTGCCTGCAGCTATTCTAGGACCTGGGAAGGTTCAGAGAATTTGTTTTCCTTGTGATATGCAAACTCATCTCTCTCTCCTTTTTTCACTGGTTGTCTGTTCCTAGTTTCACAGCTGGCATGTGATAAGGAGGTAATCTGCTTCTTTTTAAGGAATAAGATCAGGAGAATTCTCCTGTTATCTTTAAGGTGTCTTGGAAGTTGTCAATGAAAGCTGATACTGTGTCATTTGGTTTGCAGGTAAGTAATTCCTGCGTCATACAGAACCTTTCACAAGACCATTTGGGACTCTTACTTCCTCAAATAGACCTTCATTACAGTCCCAGTTTTTAGGTCTGATTTTGTGGCCAAGTGTGGTGAGTTATTTGATTTGACTCGGGTGTACTTACAGAGAGGTTATGTCTTGCTTGACTGGGTTTTCTTACATCACATTTTTAAATGCATTCTGATTCAAAGCAGAATGCTGTTTTTCTACAGATGGAGCCTTTTCTTTCTGTCATATTTATTTGTATTTTTCCCATTTTCTGTGTAACTCTACCTCTCACTGTGTTTAGTGGTTTTTCACCAGACTTGCTGTGTTACTTTTGTATTCATTTCTAGAAACCTTTTTATTTATGGTTCTATGAAATGCTCAAAGTACTTATCTGCATCAGTTTTATCTGTCTGGCAGAGGCTGTCCTTCTAGGAGACTTATCAGTGGTGAAAGAACATTGCCTGTCTAAGAGCAGTTATCAGTGATAAAAGGACTTTTGCAGGAAAGGAAAGGTATATTTTACAATACATTGTAGAGATATTCAGGAGTATGTTTGTATTTGTGATGCTGTGGTCTGATGCAATTTTTATTGAAATAGTGACTTCAGATGGATAGTATTTGGTTTCAGTCATAAAGGATACGTCAGGAAATAGCAAAGTGAGTTGCATTATAGGAAAGAATTGTAAGATTCCTTAGAGACAGATCTACCATTTCTAGTACATGCTGGAATGCCATGTAAATCACTCTGGGTCTTGGTTGCATGAAGAATAATGAGGTAGCTTCATCTAAGTTAGATTTTGTTTCTTTTATTTTAAGCAATTTGTTGTAGCAAACTGTCAGTGGGTAAAGGTAGAGGCACGTTTTACATCCCCACACCTGTTTGAAGAATGAATACCATCTGCCCAGTATTGCTGAGAATTGACTAATCTAGTGTTTTATTGCTCTGAATCATTGAGAGAAAATGCTGCCATACGTGCTCACAGGCTGCCATCTTCATTCCATGAATACTAACAAAACGTTAAAAAGTGCTGATATAGTAAGATGGAGTAATTTATAGGCCTCTTGATTAATATTTTCACTTACACAGTAATGAGACAAGATACCGTAAGCCATATTTGTTAATGCCTTCTGTACCTAACTAATAGAGGGTTCCTTCCCCTCAACCCAGACCCCTCTGATCTGAAATGCGTTTGGTTTGTCAGTAGGAAGCTCAGTGAGCTCAACAAATCATGAGTTCTGGGAGGCCAGTATTATTTTCTAGAATAAGTCAAAGTGATGTGGCTGTAGAAGTTACTGTTACCAGGTAAGATGAATATTTAATTTGAGCCCCTTAGGTGTGTGTTGAGTGACCTCATGGCAATCTTTGCTACCAGTGCAACAAGAAAAATGCGCTTCAAGACCCATTCAGACAAACGGTAATCATGTGAATGATACTGTATGAAATGACTATAACAAAAGGGCTGGCAGTGTTCTTTTATATTGCCCCCAATTCTACTGCTATATTAGCAACTTTTAGCCAGGAGGGACACCATGACAGCCTGGAGTGGTATTTATGTAGATCTGTATTTTGCAAAGGAATTTGTTGGTGTGCCTTTTCCATCTTTTTAGGTCCTATGATTCTTTTTCTTTCAGCTATAAGTGACACAGAAATAGCTTCTTTCACATCAATTGATATATCTTTCTTCAACCACATCTGGTACGTAGAGGGTTCCACTTTCATTTCAGTCCGTTTGATTTTTTTCCCTTTCATATACACAAATATGCATATGAACATACACATTAAAGTGGGGTTTGTGCACGAATGTTCCGGTGTCAAGTGACAGTTTCATGAAGACTTCTCTGAATGCTCTTAGACTAAATATAAGTTCCTAAATGCACCTGCCTTTATACATGTAAAATGTTATACGAATAATGGATTTAAATGTCCTTATTTGCATAAGGACAGACACAGTTTAAACAGTGAAAAAAGAGCATTTTTATTGTAGAATGTTAAAATATGACAAGTAATAAGCACTTCATTGTTACTTCCAGTGCATATCTTAAGTTATTTGGAGATCTATAGACACCGAGCTAAAAAAAGACTAACAAAACCTAATTGCAGTTGCTTCATAGTTAATCTTTCAGCTGTGCATTGACTAATAAAGCATTTTTTCTAGATTTTATTCATCGTCCCTTCTTAAGGAAGACCCAAACTTGAAAAATTCATTAATGTTTTCTATAATGAGAGGTGCTTTCAATAAAAATTTGTTTTTACTTGATATAATTACCATTTGCATGTAGTAATTGAAATAAATTTGCTTATGTAAATCAGAATACTTCTTAGCATATAAGCTACTTTTAATAGCCGTGTAATTTTATGAAGTTCTTTATTCCTTTAAACCAGATCTTATTTTCTAATTTGCATATGCCTAACATGCAAATTACTTGTGTTCCCCATATCTTACTAATGTTTTACTTAGTTTTAATTGCTAAACTTCTTTTCGAGTACTTTGAATAGGAGAGTTACACTGTCTTTCGCACTTCTGGAAAATAGGATTTTATTTTATGAGCCTGTACATAAGAAAGAGACTTCTGTTGAGCTGTGGTTTGAAAAGCAGGTTAAATAGCAAACCTCATACTACTCCTCTTCTTTGCTTCTAACAGAGTCCATGCTGTAGCAGAGACAATGAATTTAGGTGTGATCCATTCACCTTCTCATTCTAGTGGCCCTTGGAATTACACAAGGGAAGATCTTTAAAATAAATACATTGCTTCTTCCTTTTCGGTGTCTTCCATAGCCTCGTGGCTGTGGGCATGGCAGGGCACTAAAACTGATGCAGTCAACTTCCTGTAGCTTAGTTTTATTTTTACTTGTGTGTGTCTAATGCTACCAAATAGTCACTTAACACAGTTGTTTGTAGATGGGGTTTGTTGCTTACTGGTGGTGTAGAAAGAAAAACTGGGAGAAGACCTTTGCTGAAGAGGAACTTTGAGTATTTCATCATTCCCAGTCCCTTGCTATTGCTTTCTTTCTCAATTCAGTTTTTCATGGTCTTGTTTGACGTTTTTGGCAGCTCTGTTAATTAAGCAGAAGTTATCCCTGATTAATGTACTGTAAGCTGCTTCTGAAGTGCTATAAATAATGTGGTGATTAATTGCTGTATCCAAACGGAGTCATCCCTTAGCATACTTCACAGATGGATTGTTTTGGTAAAATGATGTCCCATTCTCATACATATTACAGACATTGATTGCAGCAAAACTTATCAGTCAGTTTTTCTGTTTTCTTCCAAGTGATTTATGTCTTTTGATCACTAGGACAATCAATATGCAGAAGCTATTTTGAAATTACAAATGTAATATACCTGTGGATTCTGTACAAGATCATGCAATCCAATTGAAAGAGAATAACAGAATGTCTGAGCTCTGCAATATTCAACCTTGTTCAGGTCTACAAAGAAAATTTAGTAACCATGCACAAAGAAAATACACACTTTGGATGATAAAGAAAAGATTTTAACCTCAGTTAGCAAAACAACTGTGTTTTTTTCATGTTTTTTTTTTTTTTCTTAGCAAGTGAGACATAAAATATGCAGACAAATGTGATTTTTAAATGTAATTTTATAAGTTGGTAATATCCAACTTGTGTCAGAGAAAAGGCTGAGTGTAATGAACCAAAAATCTTATATAAATATTCCTGAATAAATCATCTTTATTTGAAATTCTGATTTTAAGCTTACTAACTGAAAGGAAACTAGTAGTGCTAAAATCAGCAAAGCTTTTTAGAATTTGTCCCTTTCAGAAAATTCCCTGTACTGTAGCAGCAGAACTGCTCTTCTTGCCTTTTTAGGTATGCTTAACTATTTTGCTTCTACTAACCTTGACAGAAGGCCAATTGCCTCTTCTCACATCTGTGAATAGAATATTTTAAATTGTGTGTGTGTGTACACATGCAGGCATGCAAAAGAAATCTGTGGGAAAGGGGTGACACTTGTCACTATAGGGAAAGCTCTGGCTTGAGATCAAAGCTCTAACGGGACAGTTGGACGTTCTCATTCAGATACCAAATCAGGGTAACAGCGAGGGACACTTTAATGGTCACAGCTGTGTATTGGCCATGGAGGCCTGCCTATCTGCTTCAGAGGCCGCTGGGTCACGCTCTGGCTCAGTGCTTCAAGGACTACAGCAGTGAAACAACGTGGTTCAGAAATTTTAGACTGTTAGGCTGTGTGAGAAAAGGTGTTTGACCAGATGGCATCTCGCCAAAGGGCAAGTTTATGGGTTACTGTACAGAAGGTTGTAGGGATGACTGCTATTAATAGGAAATTTCTAGTCTCAAATGCTTTGAATATCACCTTGCAATTGATCTTATTTCAAACTTCTCAGCTAGGGCTGAGTCATGAGCAGCTTGTAGTAATATATTAAAATCAAACTTGCGTTATGCCCCACTCAATAAATCTTTGTTTAGGAATAATTTAGGATTATTGTATTAGTTTATTGTATAAGCATTAGGATTATCCCATCGTTTTAGAGAAGACGTTTTTGAACACTCTTAATCTCCTAGCCTCAATTTCCTTCTTAATTTTTCTAGAAACTCAGATGATAAATCTAAGTGCCATCTCTGTTAAGAGCTTTGCTTATTAAGCAGGAAATAATATCAGCCCTGGTCCAGACTGGGCTTCTTTGTTTCTGCATGGCCTTAAGGATGACAGTGGCTTTCTTTGCTGATATGAAGAAATAGCTGACAGTCTCGCGCCATTGCCTTTAAGGATGATGTTTAAGAAGTACAATTTGTTTTAGCCCATTAATAAAGATGTCTTGATTCTGACATAAAAACAGTATTGATCTTTTTCTCTTGCTCTCAAAGAAACCTAAACGAAAAACAAACCAAAAAACACCCCCCCCCTTTTATGAAATAGCAGTAGTCTTAAAGATGGTTGTCTCTCAATTTGGAGACTGTCTTTACAGTCCAAATTTGTACCACAATCTTCTCTTTCAGAAAGGGAAGAGAAATGTATTTCTGTAATGTCCTAAGTAATTCAAAAAGCAGAGGAAAATGAACTGCTGGCATGTCCTTTTTTATAAGTGGTGATGTTTATTTCTTTACCATATTGATATTGTGTTTGTATTGATGTGCAAAAGGCATTACTTGAAAACGGAGAAGTTACATCTTCCTGCATTTGCAAGCACAAACCCCAGGGAAACTAGGGAATTCTCAGTTTAATTGCTTGTAGATAAATTTAGGTGTTGTGGCATTTGAAGTAGCCCAAATTATTATTGATACTTCTAACTGATCTATTCTTATCTTAGTCTAATTATGTTAACATGTTTTTTGTTAGACTGAAGGATAGATAAACTGATTGCCATTGAAGTTATTCCAGTATGAGCTGGAAAAGATCCCAGTCCTGCAAAGACTCACATGTTATGCTTATGTTGAAATACGTAAGAAGCTCAGGTATTTACAGAGAAACCTGCACATGTGTAGAAAATAATGCTCAGATAGAAGTCTTTACAGAGCGGGAAATTAGGACACATATTCTTGATGGAATCTGTTTACTGATCTGAACTTTTCACTTCTTTTTGTAAATTTTAGGAAGTGTTAGTAGTACTGTTCCAAACGTTCTTTCTCCCATTTGAACAGACTTTAAAATGGATATAGTAAATGCATAATTACATTGAGAAAGAATATAAGAATAAAATATTCCACTGAGTATTTCCTGAATTGATACCACCAATGCAGAGCTCTTTGTGCATTTTAGAATTTGCCCTACATTTGAAAGTACTCTCATACAATATTTATTGTACATGTTTATAGGGGACTAAAGTACTTCTGTTCATAAAGTGCAAACAGATAACCCTGAAAGCACTGTGAAGAAAATATTTAAGGAAAAAACATGTATATTATAGCATATTTATTTATATGCTTTTGTAAGCCTCAGGAATATCTTCCTGTGCTTTTCACATGCCCCATTTAGATCAATAATTTATGAAAACATCTAATAGAGCATACACTCAAACTGCAGACACAGCTGTTAATAAGAAGGGCAGTATATTTGTAAACAGGCATTGTGCTCAACCAAAAAATCTTCCCATCTTCACAGATGCCCTGCTCTTTCTGATAGATGCCCTGCTCTTTCTGATAGGAATTAAAGATCAGCTTAATAGGAGTTAAACTGCAGGTATTTTTCACCAGTCATCTGTTGCTATTGACTGTTTTTCCAATTGGAGCTTTCCTTGTGACCACAGGACAAAATGCCATGGCTTTGACAGCCTATATGAGAGACAGGAGAGAAAAATCCTAACTCTTACGGAGAGTGCTTCTCTTCCTCTTCCCAAGAGAGATACACTGTCAGATGTATCCTAGAAGTGAGCCACAGAAATTTAAGTCTAAAACCACTTCAGTCATTTTCAAGCCCTCCTTCTCACCAATAATGTCATATGCTACCAGTAGTTTGAGAAAACTGAAATGTGTAAAACTTACTGAGAAGATGTCTTTTAGCTGAGGACAAAGCCATGAGAGCAATTACTAAACTAAGGGTATAAAGTGTCACATTTAGTGGATAGGGAGATAACGGATTAACTATGAAGAATGTCTCAGTGATTTGTAAGACTGTACCAAGGAGAAAAGGGCATGCGAGGACTTGCAGTGCATTATATATAATTTCTGTACTGAAATGTACAAAAAGAAGTTATGTGAATGCAGCTGATAGCTGCTAACTGTGAAATAACATAGGTAAGGCTAAATGTCTGAGTAGAGAAAAACACTTCAGAATGCAATTCTGGTGATCCTTGAAGAAAAGATGTCGGTCCATAATGCAAGTACCATTAAGAAATGCACAAAATTACGCTACTGCAGGAGGCAGGCTATGCGTAGAAACAACTTGTCTTGTGGGGAGTACACCTTAGCAAAAGGTGTTTTTTCATTGCACCTATACTGGATGTTATGGGGTAATCAAAAATGTCATATTTTGAGGCTGTGCTCTTGGAGTTGCCAGTTGAACTCTGTCTCAGGAGGCATCTGCTACAAGAAATACAAGAAGCTGATTTTATTTCAGGAGTTCTTTTTGTTGTGGGGTTGGTTTTTTTTTCTGTTTTTGTTTCTTTGTGTTGGTTTTTTTTTGTTTTTTGTTTGTTTTTTTTGTAATTTAGCTAGTATTTGGTGATCTTAGCTTTGCTACTCTGTGTTGTTGTGAACCTTATATTTTTCCTTGCAAGATCAGGGTTAAACTACTCCTTTTGAAGGGAATCAGATCCTTCCCCTTACTGGCACAATTATATGAAATAATTGGTTTGTCTTCTGCCATCTTGCAAAGCCAGAATGCAATTCCACTAAACTTTTAATTAACTATTAGAAAAATGTAGTTGTTTTAAGGGAACTGAGGTAGTATAATCCAAACCATAACCTATACTTGCCTAAAAGCTGGGGTGCACCACATCTTTCTTTGTCAAGTGTCCTAATATCTGGTCTCAAATGCAGTGGATATGCTGTCAAATTTTTATATATTTTTTTAAATGGTCATCTAGAAAGAAGTGTAGTATACTCACCTTTCTGAAATTTAGAATTCAAGGTCAAATTAATTTTAAAATATAGTGTGGAAGTAAAGTTTTATTGAAATGGCTTTTACGAAGGTGACACCTTTTATGGTGTCCTTTTTAAATTGAAAGAATGTAGATCATACATTTCTGAGGGAGTAAAAGTTATGGCCAAACTGCATTTCCTGGAATAGGGACAATTGGATTCTCTGTCAGATGGGAATTTATATTTTGCAGTACACTGTCAGAGAGTTTTGAAACTTGAAACTCATTTTCAAGTCAAATTTAACACTTACCTTTGTACAGTGTTTTTTACCTACCAGGCAGATTGGTAGAGCCTATAGGTAAACTAAAATTCAATGACAGTTGGTAAGACATGTAGAATTGTTCTGTTGTGGTGCAAGAAATTTACTTTCCACAGTCAGCAAAGAAAATAGACATAAAACTGGAATAAAATGTGTGCTTTTAAATATCTGGTTAAAACAGCTAAATTCTGTATATGATTTTTCTTTTACTCCCCAAACATTCCCCAGGTATCTCTAAAAAATGAAGAATCAAATCATTCATTAACTTACTTTAAATTTTGAGTAGTTAACGAATCATTGATCTGTTCTTTTGAAGAAAGTGGGATCATGTGTTTAAAATTAGTCATGTGTTTATGTACTTAGAGTGATCTTCATTTGCAAGAATACTGAAGGCTTCTGACTTTTAAGAGTCAATGTTCGTATCCTAATGTATGTCTGTCACATAATTAGCACAAAATTTACTGCAGCTGCAATGTTGGGTAACATTTTTAAACTCACAGAGGAAATCTGTAGTCTATTCATTTTGTATGTGTATGGTCATCACAGTGGGCAGCACATGAGAAGAAAAAGGTATCAGCTGTTCTGAAAGGAGAAATACTCTCTTAAGAGTATTGCAGTCAATGAACATTTGCCTTTCTATATCTGCAGCATAGAGCCTTCCTGTCCCTCTTCTGTCTGGGATGGGTTGGATGCTGCCAGATGCTCACCCCGCTGCTGTCCTCCTGCTGCTCCCCAGCAGGGGAGGGGGCAAGAACAAGATGAGAAAGCTCCTGGGTCAAGAAGCAGTGAGATCACTTACCTATTGTGTCATGGGCAAAACAGACATGACTTGGAGAAAAATTAATTGTAATGTTCTGCCAATTAAATGTGGAGCAGGATGATGAGAAGCAAAACCAAACGCACCGTCTCCTTCCCTGTGCCTCTCCCTGCTTCTTCTTCAGCTTCACTCCTTCATGCCCGGTTTCTCTATCAGTTCCCCCTGAATGGTGCCAGGGGATGGGGGCTGCAGTCAGTGCAAAACCTCTCCTCTCTTCTGCTGCTTCCTCCTCACACTTTCCCCCTGCTCCATTGTGGGCTGCAGTCCCTCAGGATAAACCTGCCTCAGCATGGCTATCTGCCCGGAGCTCCTCCTTCCTCTCCTCCTTGGTGTTGGCAGGGCTGTTTCTCACTCATTTCATTTTTTAACTATTCCCTACCAACTGCTCCACAGGTTTTTTAACCTTTATTAATTACACTTTCCCTGAGGAGCCGCTACCTTTGCTGAGGGGCTCAGCCATGCCTGGGTGGGTTGGCTGGAACCGGCTGTGTCTGGCTGGAACCGGCTGTGTCCGGCTGGAACCGGCTGTGTCCAGCTGGAGCCGGCTGTGTCCGGCTGGGAGTGCCCTCGCAGAACCCACCTGGCAGGCCCAGCCGGGCCCTACACCCTGGATAGGACCCAGCTCCTTCTGCAGGGAGCTTATCGTCCTGTGAGGGTTCTCTTAGGGACTTTTTGAGGAAATGCTCCTTGTTTTTAAGCATCCATGTACAGTGGGGAACAAAACCAAATCTTTCAGAGCATGATTTGACATCAGGGAAGACGTTTTCCTCATTTTTGGAAGGGAAAGAACAGTGTTAAATTGCGTGTCTTGGATGTCACTTGCTCGTCAGAGTAATGGAAGCTTCCGGCACAGAAGAGGCATCACCAGTGAACTGACCAAAGCAATGATAGTCACACATGAGTGTTTGAGGTAACTATTAAGATTTCTACATTCATCAAATTAGGTAGTTGGTGAGGCGGTCCTGTTTAGGGTGATGCAAAAACTTGTGAAGTTTTCCTCCAAGCCTTCTTACCTGCCTAGGAAAGACTGAGATCCGATATTAAGTTGATCTTTATTTACAGAAGAAAAACCAACAGGGCCACCACAGCAACAACTGCTTTATGATGAGCAGATTAATAGCTGTAGGTAGATGTTGTCGATGGGACATAGTCAAATTCTGAAACTAGAGGTTTCAGAAGTGCCAGAGACTGTGCTGGTTCTGGGCCCCTGGTGGGCAGTGGCAATATTGGCTATTTCTCCAGAAGAAAAGGGCTATTAGAGGGTTTATATGGAAAAAAAAAGAACAGAAAATTTTATATTTTGCTAACTTTGCCTAGAATGATTAATGCAACAAAATTCTTATTACTTTTAGTAACCTAACTCCTAAGTAACCGGGAGTAAGTGAATTTTTAGTTGTTAGCTTTAGAAATTGACTCTTTCCCCTCCACTGAAAGCACTGATAGTACTGACTAAAAAACATTAAGATTCAATATTTTACCTTAAATAACTGTGATTATCAAAATAATATTATTTCTAGTATCCTGGAGTTGTAGCCTATTATTTTTCCTTTGGGTAGTCCTTAAGATGGATTTATTATGGGAGATAGCAAGACTTCTTCCCTCAGCTTTGCACAATTGGACTGAGAATGGACAGAAGTTTCTGCAGTCAGAGTATGGCAAGGTACAAGTCAGGATACTGCTTGATATCCCAGTCTTTGGTGGGAAGGGCTGAAGGATAACAGAAAATAAGGTGATACTTTTGGCCAGATGCACAGGGTACAATGGAAAAGCATGTGCAAAATTGTGTTGGCAATCCAAAATGCATGTAAAGTTGTTGACACTCTCCCATCACCACGAGAGACCTCTAGCATGTGTTATTTCTAAACAGGAGAAGAAATGCTTCTGTTTTAATCCTGAAATTTATGATTCTTTCATTTTGTGTCTGAAGCCAAAATATAAGAACTGTACCCCAACTATATTAATTTGCTTGTGATATTGTGCAGTAGATTAATGCCTCCATTTTGTACACTGTGATTTTAAAAAAATAATCAGTATTACAGTGAAAAATAGCATATATAACAAACCAGTCTATTGGTGATGATTTATCTCTTTGATGTAAAGCAGAGTATAAACAGCATAAATTTTATATACGTACTTTTATGCACATATTCTCTATTAATCTTTATGCTGATCAGAACTCATCTGCGTTGCATGTTTAAAGTTAATATATACACTAAATGCACTTTAGTCATGTATTTCTAGATGTATTTTCATACATGTTACATTAGTAGCTGAGGTGACAATTTTGAGAGAGATCTGGAAAAGTGTGGTTATTGTTATCAGGACAACTAATTAACATAAAGCATTGGCATTTATGTTTTTTTCCTTATTAACAGAAAAAATAGCTTAGTAGAAAATAATTTCAAAACAATTAAAATAGTTTGTAAAAGTTAATGGATAAATCACTAAAAGTATTTTGTGAAATTTCTATGATATGAGGCTGTTCTCATAGTTAAGACTTTATCTAAAATGTTGGAGGCTGTGTTACAGTGGTTTTTTTCCTATTCTAATGAACATATAAAGTTTGTGACTGAAACTTTGAATTCTTTCCATTAGATATAGCTTTTTAATTATGGCTCTCTACTCTTTTTTTTTTTTTTTTTTTTTTTAACTGAAAGCCCTTCCCCACAATCTGGAGAGAAAAAAAGGGTGAAACTCAACATAGCAACCTTTGAAAGCTTTTTTTTGTCTGTTGAGGCAAGTATTCGGCCAGGTTTTCTAGCGCTTGTGACACTACTGCCAGGTAGTGTAGACTGATAAGTACAGGGTTTTTTAAACAATAAAGGCTCTGGGATGTCTTTGGCTACAGTATCTCCTGTATCAGTAAAAATATAAAAAAAGTATTTCCCAAGGACAGTATTTCTTTACCAGAGTTAAGCTGTAGCTTATCGTTTGCATCACTTAGATACATCCACTCACTATATGTAATATCCATGATGCTGTGTAGGGTTGCCCCACTTTAATGTAGTGTTGTGTGATTCCAATAGAGAAACGTTTCTCTGTTCCTTCTTCTCATTCACTTGACCTATTTGTCTATTTTTTGTTTAAGAATTCTTTTACAAGGCATTGTTAGCATAATGAGGTGTTGTGTGTTAGGGGTAGAGCATTCTTTGAAATTAATCTTTTTTTCACCTAGTAGTTGCTTTAGAGAAAGGTGGGGTTTTTTCACCTGGACCAAGACAACATTGCACTATAGGTTTAATCATACTTTACAATGCCAATTTCAGAGGCAAAACACCTCAGATATTATTACAATACAATTCGATTCAGGAAACTGATCATCTGGTTAGGAAAAAAGTCTTATGACTTGGGAAGGACAGAATGTACTTAAGATGTTGAAATTCTCATAAATAAGCTGTTTCTTTCATGATGCTTGTTCTATACAGAAGCTAACAATGAGATCAGTGGTGATCATGTATTAATAGTGAAGATTAAACAGATGTTCTGCAAAATGGATTTCATGTGAAATGTTAAATTTGTTTGAGGAAAGAAAACAGGATTAGATCCTCATATAAATCATTATAGCTCCACAAAGAACAGCAATATAGATGCTGAAAAATAATTTTGTGTTCATGGAGGTAGTTTGGGCATACAGCAGAAAAGCAGTAGCATTAGGTGATCAAAATATAGCATTATTTAATACTACTGAATTTAGTTTTGCATGGAATTGTGAAATATTTAGTTAGATGCCTTTTTATTCTTTTATGTGCCATTGTCTTTACTTTTTAATTAATTTGTTTTGGCATGGGTGGAAGAAGAGCCAGGCAAGGTACTTCTGAAGTCAAGACTATTTGTAATTTCAAAGTAATTGTTCAACATTTGATACTAGCTTGTTTTCACTTATTTATTCCTTTCCAGAATTTGCCTGACAGTTATATCTAAAGCTCACACAGTGTGACCCTTATATATTGTGCTGACAAATTCTTTTCTTTCTGGTACTAAGAGACAACTTGGAAGTCTTTGGTTTGGCCCTAGTTAGTGAAAGGTTGAATGTGCTAATGATACGTTTAGGCTGGAAATGTGTGTTTCCACCTCTCTTAAGTGCCTTTTGTACTTATGTCTAGAAATGGTTTTAATCTGCATAGCTTAACATCATTGCCACTCTATTGTCCTATAGCTGTATCGACTGCCATTTATTAGTTGTTGGAAACAAATGCAATTCCTATAATAGCTGAATAAAGAAAGCCCTACAGCTACTTCCAGCCTACCTCAGTGTAATAATTTTGGCTAAAATACAAGATAAATTAGTGCTGATCGAATTTAATTATGACTGTACAAGACCCAGTCTGCAAGGGAAGGATGACTATGCAAAGGAGCCATAGTATCACCACTGTGCCTGGCTTTATGGGGATATTTTATGAATGGTGCATAAAGCTGCGAGTATACTTACATTAATGGATCTGGGCACGACCTAAAATAAACTTCAATTTATTATATTAGATGGGAAAGTGCAAATTTTGGTCAAAGTGCCCCAGCAAGTCAAAGCACTGCTTAATTGTTTGGCTGGTGGATTCTACAGACACAGAAAGTGATATTTTTGCTGTGTCCCCGCTCTTCAACTGTATGGGGTATGCATGAAATATATAACATTTACCTGCTTAGAGTATTAGGAAGATTGCTTCCATTGTAAAAAGAATGAAAAATACTGCCTTTTGTGATAGAATGTGATAGGTTTTGTGCTTGTGAAGAGAAATGGTATCATTTCTGCGCAAATTATTTCAGTGCAGTTTATAAACTTACAGCCTCTAAACATAGTCATTTAATCATGTTGGTATTACAGCAGAGGATTTGGAATATAGCCTTCTTAAACTTGGGGGCTGGGGAGCGCATAATACATGCTTTGGAGTGCATTGCTATCTGCTCTGTTCACACAGCCTTGAATTTAGGAGTGGGCTGACATTATGGCATTATGCTCTGGTTAATTGTAAACATCCTGGGACCAGAAGCAAAACAGCAGGTTGCTGTGGCTTTGTTATGAAGTACAGTATAATTTAAAACATTATTTAAATAAAGATAGTTGAGATTCAATGTGTTGTCACTGAAGACCAGATACCCAGACGAAGAGAAGCTACCTCGAGTACAAGCACAGACTTGGGATTGTCGGAGAGTTAAAGTAGGGGGTGGAGTGAATCTGACAGAAGGAAAGGAGAGAGAAATCAACAGATGTAACAATGAAAAAAAAACAAACCAACAAACCTCTTCAGATATATCAGTGGTAACAATTTTAAAAGTAGGCTTTAACTAGATGCACTTGAGACCTTCTGTATGGCTTTGGGAAGAATTTTCAGGCTAAACTAGTGGAAACACACCCCCACACCCCCACCCACCAGATTTATTTTTAGCTTGCTTCTCTGTCACCTTCTCTGTATCTTGGCTAGTATGCATTAAACTTTCCCCTATTACACTGTAGATTTCTTCAAGCCTTGCAACTCTGTATCATGTTTTAATGTTGGGTAGTTTTTTACGTATGTTTTTGGTAAATAAAATTTAACAAGTGTTTCAGTTCCTCTCTGTATGAAACCCCCTGTTGTTATGAAACATTCATGGTAAGTAACTGTACTTCCTCTAGGGGTATTCCCTTTAGACTGAGATCCATATATTCATGACTGCATTTTGTGATCACCTCACGATTGTTTAGTTCCCCAACGGCTGCAAGATTAAAGAGTAAATTTAAATGCCACTTCAAATAAGCAGTTGTTTATCATCCCATTAGTTTATGTGTGTTGCCTTTTTCTTTTCTTTTGAAGAGCAAAACCAATTTTGTATAAACAGAACATTAAAATGTTGATGAAAGAGTGAGATTCTGGTGGACTGAATCATTTTAAATGCATAGATCAGCAATAGGGCAGTGGCAATTTATGCCACCTGGAGAGTTTTGTCAGAGGAATATGACTAAGCAAAGATCTATGTTAACTTGTAAGTAGATGCAAAAATTTTACAGAAGCTGTCTCTTCATAACTTTTCTCTGCTAATAGTGTTGTCCCCTTGAAGCACCAGAACAGTACTGACCTTAAGGGATGTATAACATACTGAGGTAAAGCAGAAAGTGCGTGTGGATCGAATTCTATGGTCAATCAGACAAGATGATAATTTCAATTTTCTTCCTATTATGGTTCTTCTTCCTCAAAATAAACATACACATCAGCTCAAATGAAAGAGATTGTCATTCACAGCCATTTCTAAAGTGCACAGAGGAAATACGTTCTAAGTGATTGTCCATATTTTCAGGGCAAGGCTGCTCTCTACCAGCTCTGCATTCAAAGGCAGTTGTGGCCAGTTGTGCTGTTTGTGACTCAAGCCCCAGTGTATACATCATGAGCTGCCTCTAGTGAACTGCACCCTCGCTCTTAGATCTGGAGTAGTATTCCCCCTTCCTGATGGCTGCTTGAGCTCTGGCTCCTGATCCACGGAAGAGCTGTTGTAAGCACTCTCTCCCACTACATACGACTAACACACAGTGTTAGACTCTTTGGCTCCTTAACAGAGAATGCCTAGAGAATGCCTATACTCCTTAACAGAGAATACACTCTCTTAGCAGAGGCAGTACTAAATAAACCACATTGTCTTTATCTTCAAAATGTTATGAATTGCCCTTATCACCAGTAACTGCATTGTGCATCCAAACATGCCTTGAGTTCTTTGAGAGTACTGTAATTGGATTAGCAAAATTCAGGCCTGATTAATTAATCACTGTAATCAGGTTACTAAACAATTCATGATGCTCTTGATAACTCAACTCTGAGGGAATGATTAATGGCTTCTTAGGAAGGACTAAGGAATAGCTGACCCTGCTTTGGGCAGGAGATTGGATCGCATGACCTGCTGAGATCCCTTTGAACCTGAATTATTCTAGGATTTTATGAAAAATGGTTAGCAGGGCAGATCTTCACATGGCATGGTTGAGAAGACTTCTGTCAGAAACAATGAGCCCAGGTCGTTTCACAGTTACCCTTAATTTTGTATGCCACTAATGATTTTTTTTCCCTTGAACTAGAAAATTTTAATTGTCATACTTTCACCTGGCCTTAAATTATGCAATGAATATTAGTTGTTCCTTAGGATTCTTTATTGTAAAGTGCCATAGACTCCAGTGTATAATAATCAGTTGCACAGGTAGGAAGATAACTCAAGAGTCCTAAACTTAAGCTCCGGCTATAATCAGTTAACTATACTTTCTCAACACCAACCACGATGCTGATTTTCTGTGCATCAGGATATGTATGCTGCTCACAGTTTTTCATGTAAATAAACATCTTTATTCCAAATTAGAATTAGATGTATATTCATTTAAAAAAAAAAAAGGACCTTATGCCGCAAACAGAGCAACTATTCCAAATGTGAAAATTATATAACTCTGTCATTCACTATGACACTCAATGTAGTACTTCATGACATGCAACATTGGCATATGTGGAAGCTCTGGGGAAAAAAATATGCAGAAGTGCAGTGACATACTCCTTACATTCTGCTTGTGTTAGTTTTGTTTTTTCTGACTCAAAATTGTCATTGCAGGCCTAGAAAGAACTTTGATGTTTAAAACACACAATGTGTCACAAGAACAGCCTGAGGAAGAAGTTCCAAAGGCAAAGAAGGATCATTCTTTGTTTGCCCTTTGTATTTATTAGCATCTTTGTCTTGTTCTGTCTGCCAACAAGCTATGAGTAAAATGTGTCAAGGTGAAATGAAGCTTTTGTGAGGCCAGCTGTCATCTAAAACTGGTATCATCTCCTGTAAATTATTGTGAGTTTTAGATAACCTGTTGTAATACCTTGTTAGGAGCAGCTGAGTGATCCAAATGGCTTTTATGTCACCTTTTAACCACTCAAAGTTCAACCTTAATTTTTGACCCTTTAAGTCTGAAAAAGCTAAAGTTTACTGACTGTGGGAAAGTCAGTAGGGATTTCCTATTCTGGTAGTAATCTGTTGCCTTGGTTTGTAATGAAATGCACTTTCATCTTTCATTGAATCCACACTTTGGCTGATCCCAAACCAGATGCCGAGTTGCCTTTGTCCTCATCTGTTCTACAGCAGAGTGAAAACTGTGGAGTGTTTCCCCACGTAATCTGTACATCTCTTCATCGTAAGGTTTATTCCTGGTCATCTCTGAGTGCGTTTTTTTGTTTGGTTTTGTTACAGAGTAACTGATGTAAAGTCTGTATTGCAGTGCAATAAATATTTGTTTTTGAAGCAAGAGAGCAAGGGCAGGTGTTAGGTGCTGTTAAGATCAGGTTATTAAACATATAAGAGAGAGGTCTCTGCCTGAACTGAGGTGCAAACAAGACCATATGCCAAAGTCAATAGTATGGATTTTTATTTAATAGTAAATGTGAGGGAGAGAGGGAGAGAGAGGAAGGGAGGAAGGAAGGGAAAGAGGGAGGGGAAGAGGGACAGAGAGACAGATTAAGTAGGAAAAATATCACCGCTCTGTGGATCTTGACAGTGTTCTCTTGGTCCTTTTCTGGTCTTCTCAGTGGTGAGGGTCCCATTCTTATCCAAGTGCTGGTTGCAGTCTGAACTCAGTGGAGGAAGCCCAAAAAAGAGGCAGCACACTGGGTTTCGTGTTCACTCAGGTTCAAGTGAAATAGTGTCTGGAGCAAAACTGTCTCAGCGTGAGATGGTTGATTTACTTGTAAAAATGGTCTGTGAGCATGGGAAATCACACAACCAGGGCTCAGGAGCTCAGCCCTAATTGAAGATCTGAACTTCGTAATAGACTGAAACCCCAATGAGATTCCCAAGCTCAGTTGAATGTGTCTTGAAAATTTAAATGGGTAAATGTGTAAGAGTGAAATAGATGATCTTTTCCACCCGTTGTGGTAAGGCTCCTAAAAATTGGGCTCTTTTCTCAAGATGATAGAGAAGAGAAAGAAATAGGACGTTTTCTAATTTCCATTTGCCAGTACAGTACATTATAGACTAGGAGAAAAAACTAGGCAAGAGGAAGAAAAACTGACAGTACATTTTGCTTCCCAAGTAAAGCCAGAATAATATTTTTCTGTCACACTTTATTATTTAAAAAGTTAAACATGACCCTTTTTTTCAGATTTGTCCTTAAAACCACACATACTGCAAACAATGAGATTTGCCTCTGTTAAAGGAAACTTAGACCTTTATATCTTACTTAAAACACTGTATTGTTCTTTGAATATACTTTTGCTATTTGAAAGAAAATCCAGTGTCACTAGTTTGCTAACAAAAGCATTGTGTTGTGTTTGTCTCACAGCATCTCTAAAAATACTGCTGCTTTAATCAATCCCATTTCACTAACTTCTTTGTAGTACATTGTTGGGTCTTGCTGCTTAGAAATCTTTGAGCAAAAAAGCCATTTAAAAATAATGTATTTGAATGTTTTCCTCACCTCTTGCTTACTAAAGCTAAAAGCCATGTGAGAATATGTGGCATACTTGAAAGAGCCTATTTTGTTCATTTTCCTTTTCTGTTTTGTCTGGTTTTTAGTAGTTAGTAAAGACTAACTATTTAGTAGTAATAGAAAGTGGTCTCACCTTAATGAAGTATACTCTATTTCAACAATAGTTACAGATCTTTCCCTATAATAACGTTTTTCTTAGTTCTAAAGATTGTTTCATATATCATATTTCTTGTTATTTAAGTCTTGGAAAGTTAACTTCTACATTTATTTCTATGGTTTATGTGCTGATATAAATCTCATAGATGTTTTCTGGTCTGTGAGGGGATGGGAATGAAGAGGTAGAAATGTGGAAATCATAATTTACATTGCACATAGAAGTATGCATTTTTTAAAGTGTTTATTCTCCCTTCCTAGGGAATTAATTATGTCTGTTCCATTGAGAACACTCGTCAACTTAAAGCTCTTTAAGTTTTACAGTCAAGTAATTAACAAGAGTCTTGGATACTGTCATCTATGTTAACAGTTTTCTGATGGATGTTACTTAGTGTAAAACTACCTTGCACCGTTCCTATTTGCTTCACTGCTGCAGGAATTCATCCACTTCGCAATCAAAGAAAGTATCATGGCTTGCTCCTTGAAGAATAGAACAGTATTTTGTAATAATGTGGAAATTTTTCTGTTAAAATCACAGCACCTGAGCTTCATTTTGCCTGATGGATGGCAGGTGTGGAAAGGCCTCTCTGAGGGCACCTCCCCACTATACCTTATTTCCAACTCCTCTTCAGAAAGTAAGAGATGGTTTAAAAAGTGGGTGCAGCTGCGTGAAGGGGGGAGGTGGTGGGAACACCTGATCAAACTGTGCACACCAGTTTTTCATTAAGGCCTCGTGAAGCAATTTCTGCTTTGCAGAAATAGTAGAGGAGGAGCCTTTGGGATAAAGTTGGTGGTGTTTTTGTGGTGACTTTTCTGTGAGGACATAGTTTCTACTGGTGTAGAAGAGTGGAAGGTGTAATGTGGATATAACTCTTGAGTTTGCTCGTTTATATGAGTATTGTCACAACCTATTTATGGTAAGTGAGTTTTATTCCCAGATGCTATTTATTTCACTGTCTGAGAGACAAGTTCTTTGGTGAAGGCTGCAGATGGAGGCAAGTCTTGGGGAAAAAAGAAAATAGATATCTCCAGGCCTTAGTTCAGTATGTAAATCCCCTTTTTCATAGTAAAAGACTTTATAGTATCCATGTTGTATACATATAAGTAAAAATGAAAGTTACCCCTACCAAAAGTGCTGGCTGTTGTGGTAGCATGTATCCAGCAAATGCTGGACTCTGTCATATGTTTTTAGAGGAAGTATTTGGGTCAGAGTCCAAAATGTTTCTTGAAATGACTTTATTGACATGTAGCTTTCTGACCTCTTTGCTGCAAGATGTGAACTTAGTTCTTAGATAGATGAACTTGGTGTAATTTCTAGTTGTAGCACTATTTATGAAGGCAAAATTAGTCCTAGTGGGATGGTGGCATTTGACTTATGCCAAGGGCATGTAAAGCACTCCAGCCATCTCCCTGTGGTCTGTGTGACCAAAATACTGTATCAATGGGATGTGAGCAGTTTGGTAAATGGCACAACTGGTGTTTAATGGGAGTATGTAGGTGCTTTCATAAAAGATAGATTTGGCCTTGACAAATTGGAATGGTATTTAAGCCAAGCTTATTTGCTTTTTCCTGCTATTACTTCCCTTGCCTTCTCTACCTGTGCCAGAAATATTGTTTAGATGCCAAATTTGCCATTTGTCCCCATCCTCTGACAGTATAATTTACCTCAGCAGTATAATTAAAGTCACTGCCTAGATTACAGCTGAATTAAGTCGAATTCTTACCCAAGGCTCTTCATCTCAGTTTGGCTTTTTACCTTTAAGTGACTTGAAAAAGGACCCTTTCTGTTTTGGTCTAGGCGTTCAGACTGAGTCCACCAACTCTGACTGCATTTTAGTTTTTCTAAGATTTTTTTTTTTTCTTCTTAAGAATGACTTCTTCATTGCTCTTTATATAAACCAGAGTCAACTAAATGCGTCAGTTTGGTACTGTTTTCAATCCCAAGTTAGTTGTCTTATCTGGACTTGTTCTTATAACTTGCATAGGCAGGTACTGCAATGCTAGGAATATGCTTTGGAGTTCAAACCAGTTCCCTTTTGGTCTAGTTTTTCTGATTTATCATGTAGTGACTCCAGTTTCCTAAAGACATGTAGAAGAACACCTAGTCCACTAGGTGATACTTTTAAATAGTGTGTGAAAATGCTACCTTTTTTTCTAGAGGATTTTTGAAAACCCAAGTATCAAATACCTGCTCCCAGAGCTGTTCAGTTAGAGTAATACCTCAGCTTAATGAGACGTTTTGGTTACAAGAATTGTTGACCTAAAATTCTATTTTGTTTTGCTGCAAACTGTTCTCAGAAAATCTCTGCTCAAAACTCTTCCTGCATCTGCAGTTTTATGTGTGAAATTTGCAAAATAAGGAAAATTGTCAGCAGAGTTCCAGTTGGATTAAGAACAGAGTTAAACTAAATTAATGTGCAGTGAGGTTAATTTTACTTGGTGATACCTTAAATGTAACACCTACTGTCTTCTGAGAATGAAAAACCTGTACTAACTGGAACTTTCAGATACCACTTTCAGAACTAAATTGTACTTTTGCCTATGTTTGCTTCAATCTCTTGTTTTTCTTTTGTTAACAGATCTTTGTCTTTTTATTTTCATTGCTCTGTAGAGAAGAAAGAAGTCACAATTACATGTCTGTCAGGTTTTTATTAGAGTGATTTTTTTGCTTAATCAATGCAGTTTTACTTTGGTAACAATGCTGAGCTTTTGATTGCTTTTTGATAAAGCTTACTGGAAATCCGTTTGCTTCATTACTTGCCCAGCAGAAGAGAAGGAAATAAATACTGTGTTTGAAAAAATAGGAAAAGTGGCTCTCACAGTCACTGCAAGAGATCTCTGGGGAAAATTTACTCTGAGTAGCACCCTAGCCTAGAACATAAGTGGTCCTAATGAATATATAACCAAGCACATTGTGCTAAAGTGAGACTTTTGTTCTCACTTTTACCTCTTTTTGCATCTAATTCAGCAGTGTTTAAGCAACTACATAATTGTAAGTGCATGAACAGCCCAATTGATCTTTCATGCTGAAGTGCCTTTAACTGTAGGGCAATGAGCTTGGCCTTTTATTCCTTTTGAGAAACGAAACCTTGGTGTTTGGGGCAGCAAAAGAATTGTAAGGAATTGGGAACATTTCTATTTCTTCCGGAAGAATATTCATAAGAATTACATTTGTTGCCTTGAAGTGCGAGTTGTTATCAGAGTGTCATTTTTGATGTTAGAAATGGTAATGTTTTATGGAAGTGATTCAAGAAGAACATATATTAGCAATCATTCTACTTATTTTTTAAATTATCCTTTTCACCAAGCAAACTCAATGGTGTTGTGGCATCTTTTAGCTACTGCACTTCAGTCTCCTTATAATGCAAGGGTTATCCAAGGTAATGTTCATCAGGTGTCAGAAGATTTTTCTGAGTTTTAGGTTTCTTTGGAGGTTGTTTTTGTTGTAGTTTGGTTTGTTTGTTTGATTTTGGTGGGTTTTTTATTCCTTTTGGGATTTGATCATCCCTTGAAAAATGAGACTTTCAGGAAAAGCAGGAATAAGGAATATGATTGAAGTCAATATACTATCACATCATGTAAATCAGTACATTTGTGTATTTGTGGAGGGGTATGTTCTGTGTTTGGCTGCTGGCAAGCCAGTGTCAGGACAAGGCATTTGCTTATACTTCTGTGAACTATACTGTTTTGGGTTTGGTGATAAATTACTGGCTGTATATAGAATAGTTTTCTTTGTCATTCTGGGAATTAATGTATATCATATATAACTAACTGTAAAGCACTGCAAAAAAAATAACCAAGTTATTTGGTATATTTCAGGAATAACTCATGTCAGTGATAATTAAACTTTTAGAACAATCTTAGTATTTTTGCATTTAAATAATGAGGGTTGTGTTATCTTCCTACAGAATTTCCACAGATGTGCCCTGTGGAATTCTTGAATATAGTATTGACTTGTGTGGTATAGGAAGCAACTCTAGAAAAAGCACTGTTGAAGCAGTTGGAGCTAAGTATTAGAAAAAGATGAGAGTTAGTTTTAGATAAAGTGAACATTTCTAAATTCCTGTCTTTTCATTCCTATGTTCCCACAACAAAAAAATGTCGCAGTTTGGGGTGAAATAAGTCTATGTAAATTAATTATTTTTTTTTTAGATTACTTGTTGTTTTACTGGCCTTTGAAGTAAGAGGTGTATTTGTGTGTTAGACTGTTTATTTCCTGAGAGTGACCAAGCTATGGAGCATGTGAGAGTTAGCAGGACTTAGCAGGTTATTTAACCTACTGCTTGTATTTGCTGGTGATTCAGATGTTTCTATTCTTCATACAATATTAATGATGCTTTTTGCTAAATTGCCTCTCCAAACTAAATAATGCTAGAGAAATGAGCAACTTTCTTCTCCTAATTTGATGGTAGCACAGTGAAATACATTAGTCCTCAGATCAGTTGTTCAGACATTTGAAAAGACAGCTTTGTTAGCCTTACAAGGGTTAAATAAATAAATAATAAATAATCCTGCAGAAAGGATTTTCTTGCTGTTCTACCTAAGGAGTTTCTTTGGATCACTTTGGGTTTATGATGTGGAATTGCAGAATCACTCAGGTTGGAAGAGATCTCAGGAGGTACTTAGTCCAAGGTCCTGCTCAAAGCATAGTCAGCATTAAATTCAGACCATGCTGTCTGGGGCTGTAAAGTCTCTGAGAATGGAGATTCCACAACCTCTCTGGATTCTGAAGTTTTGTTATCCTCATGATGAAACCTTCCCTGTCCACCCCCGTTTTACCAGTTGCAACCACCTATTTATGGCAGGGTAGGTGTCTCTCAACCTTCCACTGTGCAGCACCATGAATATCCTGGCTCTGTTTTCTCAATAGCATCCCTGTAGTACCAGAGTTTTACTGTTAAGCCCCCTGGAGCCTTCTTTCTTCAAGGCTGAACAAATCCTGTTGTCTTAAATCCTGTTTTCTCCAGCCTCTGACCATCCTGGTTGCCCTCCAGTGGATTTGCGGGAGTTGTCTGCATATTTTCTTGTTATAGCCCAGCAGGCTCCCAGCCTTCATTTATTCCAGAGTGCCATGCTGGCTCATCTTTAGCCAAACATCCACAAGGACCCTTGTATCCTTGTCTACAGAGCTCCTAAAGATGCGTTCCATCCTTCTAGTATTGGTGGAAAGGGTCAGTCCATTCCAGATGCAGGACTTTCTTTGCACTTGTTAGTTTTGTGAGGTTCCTCATGCTATATTTATCCATATAACAATGGTGCATTGTTTAATTAATTTCTACTTTGTGGCACAATGTTTCTTGGGACACATTTTTGCAAAAAAACCCAAAAAAACCCCCAAAAAACAACAAACCCTACAAAAAGGTGGACCGGGAGAAGTCTTAGGAAGTTATACAATTCTTCCTGTCTGTGTGGGACAGGGTTACAGTGCTATTGTATGATGATGCTGAGGCATACCACATATATTTTCTTTAAATTTCATACAGAATTATGCATTAACTGTAAAAGTATTTATATTTTTTTACAATACTGTGTATGAACTATTATTACTATGAGGAGAGAGAAAAATATCTTAGTTGATAAGTCATTCACTTGCAAGTTAAGAGATTTGTACCTTGTCACAGATTCCTTTATCTACCTTTAACAAAGATTCTGCTTGTATATCTCACTTTTATTTTTTTTTTTATTCCCATACATTTTCAGGGCATGACATTCCTCCTCCTGCCACCTCTAGTGAACAAATAGTAGAGCTATGACATCTTCTTGCTTTAAAACTTAGCAGAGTATCGAGCCTTGATTCCAAATTTGGTGTTTATGTTCTTCAATGGCTTGCAAGCTGAAGCTTGCTTGCTTGAAGCTTGTAAGGTAACAGAAAAACAAATAATGGCATTGACTGAGAGATGAAAAACACACCTTTATACAAGTCAAGGTTATACTCAAATATAGAAAACCAACAGAAAAATGAGCAATTTCTTTTTCTAGTTGGCACTGTGGGACACTATTAGGCAACATTTGGAAAATGTGATAGTCACTGGCAATAAAAATTCACTTCTTGTGGAGCCTGTGCTCTGAGGTTATTGATGCTGAGTGCAATTTTTAATCAGATTCTACAAGTTATACATTGTTTCTCAAATTTCCCCTTGACCTCAGCTGTCATTAGCATAACCAGTTGTTTTTTTCTTTGACTATTTTGCTCCATTTCAAAGAATGTCAGAGATGCTTTTTTTTATAGCCATAGTGATAAATACCTCTTGAGTTGCTAGATTTTTTTACAGAAGTATGTGACCAGGTTTCCTTGCATGCTTGGAAATCTTAGTGCTACTGCATTTGACCATGCTTGTTTGCCTTCTGTCTCTTCTGTCTTTATTAGAGACTGCACAAACATGGTACAATGTACATGTGATGGATTCTGTCCTGTTGTTAGACTTCAAGTAGCTAGTCTGCCTTGCCAAACATGGCCAGTGAATCTTAGTTTAGTCACTTTTTACTTTATAGTGGTGACAAAGGTTATAACAATACCCATTCAGGAATAGGTTAATTCATGCAGACCTTGGTCCAAGTGTTAGCCTCCCTTCAACTCCAGGGATGACCTATTCAGCCTGGAGTTCGTCTGTTGGAGAGGAGAAGGATGTTTTGAAAGGAAGATCCCTCTGCAAATGCTTGCTTCAGAAAAGGACTGGGGGGAAAAAAAAGAGGGAAAGTGAGTAAAACTGAACTGAGTGGCTGTTTGTTAAACAGAAGGATCTAAGTATTCCACATAAGTGGCCGTATCATCCTGGAGGCATTGATGCTCTCAGAAGTGCTCACTGCCAATGCGTGGGACTCTCTGAAGGTGGCACAGAGTCACTTACTCCAAAAATGAGTACTACTCCTTTTGAAAGAGAAAATCCTATCTGTAATGGCTGTAATGCTTGGTTTTCTTACTGTATCCTGATTTCTGATTATTTGTTCCTCTTTGATCTAAAATGATTTGGGTTTTTATCGTTTTATAGGGCAGTTTTAAACCCACTCAAGAGGAGAAGAGATGCTTTCAAATGGACTCGTAAAGGATTATGTTTTGAATCAATTTTGAGGTCAGGAGTTAATTCAGAAACGTTAAACAAATCTCACAATAACCATCACCTACCTGAAAGCCAGTATCTCTAAACTGACTTTGGTTTACTGGGTAGTCTTTTTCCAAGAGCTTTAAAACCTTGAGTAAGTGAGGAGGATGTGTTGTTCACTCTACCGATGCTGCATTGACTCAGCAGTATTTCCTTATTTACTCAGTGGGCAATTTCAGTTCATTATCCATAACAAGCGTGTGTTTATGCTCTTCCTAGTTAAATATTTTTGTATGTATCGGCATCTACAATTTAAAAGCTCTATTTTTGACAGATTGGAAAATGTGTGCAATTTCTCAACACTTTTGTCCCCCACTCCTTCTCCTCTGACTCTGAAGATTTTTTTTTTTAAAGCAAATAGTTATTTTTGTGTTGAAAAGAGAAACAAATAGCAATATGCACTACAGCAATAATAATAATAAAAATTCATTATGTGAGAACTTGGGAAGGTTCCATTCCAGGTGGGAATTCCAGTTCTGGGAGGATAAAGCTAAAAATGCCAATACTGGGTACACTTTTTTCTTTATTGGACAATTCTTCCACCCCCTGTATTCCAGGGATTGTCCCTCTTATAGGACATTAAAATTATTGTTTATATATTGTATACATGCTGTATTTAATTAACCTTATGCTTTGAACCAGTTTCTGGCTTGTAGAAGAATCGACTGCTTTCTGATACAAAATGGTCAAACAGTGTCACTGCTGACAGTAAAAATGTCCAAGAGCAGCCAAATGACTCAAAGCCAAGCTTGCATTTTAAAGTCCAACAAAGTACTTTGTGTCAAAGGTAAAACCAGCTGATGCACTCTCTTCTGTTAGCATTCACTAACTCTTTAGATGGAAATGGAGTGATTGATGAGTGTAATATATTTCCCTACGGAGGTGAGAAAGGGATGGCATCTTAATTCTGTTAACATTATGAAGGCCTTCAGTGCTGTTGATTCATGTGAAAATACAGGGGGAATTTTACAAGGTATCCTAAGAAATGAAAAGCATGCAAAATCTGCAAGCAAGGTTTGTAGACTATTAATTCTGTAGGCTTTGATTTTTTTTTTTGAAATTAATCTCCTTGGGTCTATTTCAGATATGTGAAAATACAAGGCTGTAAAGAACAGCATCTGAAGTTCCTAAATTTTTTCATTGATTTCAAAATATCCCACATAGAGTCATGGTTTGGGATAGAAGATGCCTCGGGAGGTCAACTAGTCCAACCTTGTGCTCAGGGCAGGACCATTTAGAGCTGATTGCTCAGGTTCATGTCCTGTTGTGTTTTGAATATTACCAAGGATGGACAATTTTCTGGGCATCCTGTCCCCAGAGATTTCAACCACCTTCACGGTGAATAAGCGTTTCCTTATGTTTCAGTGAGGGTTTCTGTATTTCAATTTATGCACATTACTTTCAGTCCTTTTGGATACCACTGGGAAGAGTCTGGCTCTGTCCTTGCACTTCCCAACACCAGATATAGATACAGATATACACACACACATCCAGAAGATTGCCCTGAGCCTTCTCTTGAGATTCTTTGCTGAACTCTCTTGTGTATCTCTCCGTGTCTCTCTTGTAGTGGGGACAGCAGAACTGGGCTCAGCACTCCAGGTGTGGCTTCTCCAGCGCCGAGCAGAGGGGAAGGCTCTTACTTGCCTGTATTTACATAATGCAGCCTAGAATCCTTTGCTTCAAGGGCACATTGCTGGCTCATGTTCATCTTCTTTTCCATCAGGACTCCTGAGTCTTTCTCCTTGGGTTCTTACACATTTCATACACTCGTACATCAGTCTTGCACAAGCATGTATTTCTGAATCAGGCAGACATCAGCATTGCAGTTAAGAGGCCCAAATCCAGACAGGAACTGGGGATACTCAGCCCTGCAGGATGCACTTGACAATTAGCATGATTGGGTCCTTAGAAAAGGTCTGGCTTACTGAACAAAAATGCCTCAATGGACTACTGGTAGTAGTTGCTGCCTGATTCTTATGTTCTGTTCTGGATTCTTTTTTAAAATGTTATTTTATAGCAGAATCCTTGTTTCAATGCTACATGTAACTTTCATAAATGTTTCTAAATTCTACCTCCAAAATGCCTATAAATCTTACACTAATAATAGGCCCTGTATGTACTGTTAGGAAGTACAGTAGAATATTAAGCAATTCAGTAAGAATCAAGCATCAGTAAGAATTTGGGGCAGTTACTATTTTGCAGAATGCAGTTATTCTTAGGATTACATCTTTGAAAGAATAATGAAAATTTCTTCTGCACTTTTCCTCTTCTCTCACCTGATCTATGCAGATCTCAGTTAAGTTAATTTTGACTAAATGTAATGTAAAGTTAGAGTATATTTTACTCAATCATAGTAACTTCTTTTTTAGTTGAATTTTGCTCTGGGTTACTCAAGCAATTCATGTCACAAGGTATCAGGGAGTGACTGTGCCAGATCTGTGACTGTTCCTGCTCTTAGCCTTCAGAGACAGTGTTAGGGTCTGTGAGGAAGACTAAGAAGACACTGTTTTATCTAAGGCTAATGCTTTCTGTCTTCAAACTATATTTCATTTAAAAGTTTACATGTGTTTTAGTTTCTGAATCCTAAGGATAACATGTTCAAGTTCTGAGTCCATTAAAAAAAAAGGCAAGAAATCTCCTTTTCTGCAATACTGTAAATAAACATTCCTTCATCTTTGACTGGCTTGGTGTTACTTTCAAGATCAATTTTGGCATTTCACCAGAATTTTATGTGGAGTTCAGTCACTTGACCTTCATCCTTTTAGGAGGGCATGTGTATATATATGTTTTTGTGACAGTGATTGTAACTGCTGAAGCTGAAAATTTTTGGAAATGGGGCAATCAGACTGAATATTCTAAACTGAAATTTCAATAAAGCTCCACACACTATGGTGCCTTCCATTCTTTAGTTTTCTCTTATTGTAGCTGGCAAGAGGAAAGAAAGGAAAATAAATATGTTCCTATTCACATGGCATTAATTGAAATTCAAGCATATTGTGTCAAAAAGGTAACATCTTGCTGAAAGTTCAGGTTTACTTACTACTGTAAATGAAAATACTGGTATGCAAAGTGAGTGTAAAACTAGAACTTCATAGTGTAGCCAAAAAAATGGCACAGATAGAAGGTTGCTTCTGACATTATATTTTACAAGACATATTCTGACCTTGGGTGGTATATTTAGTGTTTGGCAAATTACATTTCCATTAGTATAGTACAGACAACACTGAAAGTACATAACATCTTGATCACAGATCAAGAAGAGGGTATGATTAACTGCAAGTGCTTAAAAATTGCCATGGAACTATTTACTTTTTGAATATTTTAAGGTTCATATTTGACTGGCTATCTGGTTATATTACTGTAATGGTAAATGTTGAGTGGTTGGAGGATATTGTCTGTTTGCATAAATGTGCACCTTCATTAAAGGGAGAAAATGGCTGTGTTTTTAATACAGGGCTACTACTTTCTAGGATTAGCCTTTTTTTTTTTTTCCCCTAAAAACTCCTCTTGTTCTTCGTGTATTTCCATTTAATTTTTTATTAGTTATATAGCTATATCTGGATATCTCACATGCTGAGATTGTGCCACTTGATGAATTTTTCCATTTCCCATTTTACTGCACGTTTATGGTGCTATTCTCACCCTCCATTATGCTAGTCTGACAAACCACTCTTCCTTCTAAAGAGCCAGTATATAGCTTTAACTTGGGCCATAAATATATACACAGCTGTGAAGATTTTAGTTTAAACCTTCATAAAGCATGATCATGGCTGCAAGAGGAGGTAAGAGTTGATATATAACAGATGGGGGTAGGGGAATGAAAAAGATATTGGTGAGATTTGAAAAGAAGAACTGATGGGTTGAAAGTAGGGTGTTCAATGTTTTAGCTGTTTGTCTCTTTTATTCCTTTAATTGATGTCTTGGAGGCATGGTGACAATGTAGTAAATCAATGCTTTTGTGTAAAAAAGCACTTTTTCTCCTTACGTGTAATTTTATGATTTTGTGGACCTAACAGACTGTTAAGTGGATTTAACAGACTGTTCAGTCTGAGGATAAGGAAGATACTGTAGGTAAATTAGACACAAGTACAGAATGAAGGTTGTCACAAATGTGCTGGTGATCATAATTGTGAAAATAAAAGGAAGAGACCATGACTCCAACAGTTAAATGACATACATATTATGATACTCCATTTTCAAAATCAGCTGGTCATATTTTGCTTGTGTCAATTATTATGCATTTTGGTTTGCTGTATTAGCCACAGGACATTTTTCAAAGGACTCTGTGTATAGGTCATGACGGACTGAAAGTGATGAATGAGACACATGGAGAATGAAAGGTTGAGGTGACAATGAAGCAATGGACGTAGATCTTGGCTCAGCATCATATTGATGCAAATGTTTATTTAGAAAGCAAATAAGACCTACAAATGAGTGCAGGTGAACTTTTTGTAATATATTGTACTTATCAAATGGTCTTTAAGTAATTTCAGTAGCTTTTGGGGGTGTTTCTTTAACAATTCAATGAAGCATTAAGTGATTATTCCCAAAATAAAAAAGCAGCATGTAAATAATTTTAAGAGAATATTTTCCGTATTTGTTTGAATTTATCTCATCTAAGAATGTGAATAATAAAATACATGAAGCATCGGTCATGCCTATGTTATTATAACATTGTAGATGTGAAGTTCAGATGTGGTGTTCAGTTTTAGCAGATTGAAAGCTGCCAATCTTATTACTGTCTAATGATGCATTCAAACAAAGTGCAACTGATACGTTCTTGCTGACTAACAGCCTAACAGAGTGTGTAAGGATTCATATAGGAAAGGATGAACCTGCATTTTAATATGCAAGAAATTCTAATTTAAAAGAGCTTGCACAAGTTGTCAAAACCCCGACAACGAAGAGTTAACAGTTCCTACTCATCCACAATGAAGTCTATTCTAAAGACTTCATTAAAGAAGGAAGCTACAGATGGCAAATTATGGTAGCTGTGAAATAAGTTTCCTCAGGGGCACTTGGAAGCCTTGTAGTTTTCATTTTTTATCTGGGAAAGTGATGGTCAGTGTCAATAAAATGCAGTTTGGTATTTTTTTGCCTTTCTCTACAATTTCCTAGGCTTGCTTATGGAATTTTTTTGGGGGGTGTGGGCTGTTGGGTTTTGGTGGTTTTTTTCCCAACTGCTATATCCAATAAAATTGGATCCTTTCCTCAATAAAACTATTATCAGTGTACAGCTATTGATATTTCAATAGCAAAAGATTTTCTAAATGGTTTACTAAAGCTCCTCAGATCCAGAGCAAAAGTAAAAAGGCTGTATATTAAAGCCCTATATTTTTATTAGATGAGAAGGGTTTTGCCGTTTATTCTTTTTGGAATTGGAGCACTTCTATTTCCCAACAATTTCTTATTTCAGTCTGAAATTTTACCTGTACAGAAATTGAGGTGTGCTAAACTAGGTACTGCTCCCTAGTGCAGTAGTTAGTCAACAGGAATGTGTGTAGGAATAGGGTGTTCCATTAAATCTCTGAGGACTTTGAGACCTTAATATATGAATCACAGTGTCTCTGTATGGAGTGCCAAAAGGCTTTTAAGATGGATTGCTACCAGTTTAACACAAAAGGGACCACTAGCTTGCAGATCTGCTACTCTGGAACAGGTTTTGCTGCTGTGGGGTGACCATCAGGGTGTACAACAACCAGCTGTAGAAACTTGGGATTTGTGTAGGGCTTCTGTTTGAGGATGCCAGTGGGTCTTAGGTGCAGCCCTCTATAGTTTAGAATATTTCACTGATGTGTTATTCATACTTCCTCTCTAATTATTCAGTTCTCTACACTCTGAGCCTTTTTGAGGACATTATGCTGCACACAGGATTTGAGAAGGGTAGAAAAGAGATCTGACTGGTCCTCCTGTGCTTGAGGAAACGTGGTATATTTTCTGCTGCAGGCCTGAAGGTAACAGGACAATCTTGTTGTGTTCATAATAAATATTTCTCTTGGAGGACAAAGGAATTTTCAAATGAGATATTTTAAGATATTTTAGTTCATACTGGGTTTTTTTCCCCTTTGTAGTTACCATTTGATGCTAAAGGATTTCCTAATGTAGATTAGCAAAAGGAAACTTGTGGATTGTGTTTGAAACTTGGATGTAGCAGGATTCTGAACAGAAGTAGGCAAGCAAAGAGTGAGAACATCTGTGCATAGAAATGCTTCTGTCTTGCAGGGCATGATGTGTCTTTTGGTGACAAACATAGCCAAAAGTCAACAGGGCTTCATTAGAAACACTGCACTTAAATGAAATCTTATAAAAGGCTAAACTCAATGTAATTTCAGCAATGAAGAGATGTTTTAGATCTCTTCATATCATGTGTTAAGTTGTGAGGTATTTACTCTGATATTGATACAGACAGGCAACTGGTCACTGTGGAGTATAATAATAACAACTTCAAAAAAAAAAGAGAAATTACATTCAGATTATATAGACAATTTTGTAATGGAGAAGAAATGAAGAAACCAAAAGGAGTGAAATAATATAGTAAAAATCCACATAAGTGAAACTGACAATTTGGAGAATTGTCTTCAGTACACATTTGCCCTTAATTTAATATTTATTTGGAAGTATGTTGCCCTGATTTTTTTGTCACAGTTAACAACTGAAACAAGCAAAATTTCGGAGAGACTAGAAGCTATTACACACTTTGAAATCTCATATTAAATACTGTAATATTAGTTGTAATTGAAAGAACAATTGAGGGATTGCTGTAGGTTGTTTGGATCTAAAATCCGTTATTGTCTTTGAAAGTCTGAAATTGTGGAAAATATCTATACATTGCCAGTTATAATTCATTAATTAGTATCCTTTTATTCCAATTTTTCCTTGGGAATAGATTGACTTTCTATTGCTTTTTCTTAAATTACTTCAAATTTCTCACTGCCTGAAGACTCTGTGAATTTTAAAGTCAGCTGGCAAATTACTGAGAGAAGGATTCTTGTAGCTTTTTTAGATGGCCTGTCAGAAGAAAGGGCCAAACATCATGTGGCACTGGCTCTTTGTGCAACTCCTAGAGTAGCCATGGAGTCTAAGTTTAACATCTGACAACCTTGTTTATGTGAATTCTGTGAGGCATTTTCTACCTGTGAAACTAAGTTTAAGATTTCAGTTTAGTTCACTAATACTAGTTAGTGTTTGCGCATTTGGGATTGTAGCATAAACTTACCAAAGAACAAGTCTCCAGTCTGAATGAAACTGAAGTCTGAGTGGAAGCAATGCTTCCCTGACAGAGTTGCTTTAGGCTGAGCTGTCTGGTACACTTCAGTATTTCAGACAAGTTCTACAAACAGTGCCAACAGTGAAAGTTCCTTTTATTTGCATGTTCAGGATGCAGTTTTACATGATTTTTGTGTCTTATAAGCTGTTTACTTTTCAAAAAAAGCACAAGACACTGGTTATTCATGTAGAAAGTTTTCCATGTTCGCTTTATATATCAATACAAATTTCATCTTTTGAAAAAGTGACTTTATAGATATTGGTGCAAAATCCACAAGTGCATGCATTTCACACATGTATGTTAAAAGAAAATGCCATTCAAGGGAGTGCAATAACTATAGTGTGATACAAAGTTTCATTAGCAAAAATTGTATCTATTTATTTTTATTGTCACTTTGCAGATTTCTGTTTAACAACAAGTAAGCAATCGTAGTAGTTCTGTCATGAAAGTTATAGGAGTCATTTGGGAGTTTAGTGACTCAGAGGAGTGACCTTGCTCCTTTCCATTGTTGTGTTTTTAATATAAATGTTATTGACACAATAGCAGCAGTGATGGATATTCTTCCCTCAAAGGTATTCTTTCCTGAAGTAGAGAATCATTAGCAGTGAGTAACCCTGAAGTCATTCTTACAGTCTCTTCAACCATCTGTTTCTGGAGCTCAGGAAACAGCTTGAGATGCTGTTGTTAACCCCATGGTGGGAATTTGTCAGTATTCATTGTTTGGATTTTTTGGGAGTGGGGGAAGGTTTTTTTGGGTTTTGTTTGCCTTTTATTCCCCCCGCCCCCCCTTTGGTAATAGTAGTTATAAAAAAAAAAAAGGTGTTCTCATCAGGAATAGACAATATCTGTGACATGGTTGTTGATTTTCCAGTTCTGCCTGTAGAAAATTCAAGAAGGGTAATGAGTTCACTGCTTAGTCTGTGACAGCTCACCACAGTTACTTCCCAGAGCAGACCTCAATACTAGTGATGCTTGTATGAAATGAGCCTTTTATTGGTATGTTAAATGAGTCTAGGAACAGTAGTTTGTAATAACTTTCAGGTTATTCTTCAATAAGTGGGGTGGAATACAGCAAATGAGAAGTATTAAAAGTTTTTTGTGGGCCATTTTGTAAAGGTGGATTGACTCTCAAATTACAACTGAATGAGAGTCTCAGTATTCCCTCTTTCAAACTGAGTATTTTTGATAATTAAATTTAAAAAAACCCTTTTCAGTTATATCTAGCTATCTTAATCAAAATGGATTTTTCTTCCCCTTGAGCTAAATGGCCTGAATAGAGACCTAAGCACTTGTGAATGTTTTGAGTATATCAGAAAGTTTTGCTTCTGTTTAGGCAGCAGCTCTAATCTGTCTTATTGTTTTGGTGGATCACCTTCGGGGTGGGGCATCAAAAATTTTTTCAGTCATGACTCATCCCAAAATTCCATTTAAAAACCTCTAAGGAATCTCACATTCTTTTGCTCTTAGGATGTTTGAAATTTTGCAGCTGTGAAAAAATAATAAACCTATAAACGAAGCTGATTGAATGAATCAGAAGGGAGCAATACAGGGCTCTTTCCACCTATTCTGTGTGTAGGCTGAGACTGGAGTTCAACATGTGGTCCAATTTACTCCTCTTTTCTGCTGCTTCTGTTCTGCCACCTCGTTATTTTGTGGTTGAGAATTACATATGAGTACATCCTGTATGGAGTCAAAGATGTTTTCTTCCAGTAGTGCAAGAAGAAATTGTATTGTTGAGGCATAAAGTTATGATCATAGCTTAAATATGTGTCCTTTTTTCACTTGAAAAGTCCAGCTTGCAAAGCCATTAGAATGATATTTTTTTCTCTCTGTCAGAAAAGAAAGTTGTGTTGAGATGGTTAGACTTGTTATTCAAATGCTTTAAACCCCTACTTAGTAAACCTAAATACATCATCCTTTAAATAAACACAGTAAACTTCTGCTGTTCCTATCTGAAGAATCAGCATTCTGTACATTTTCCAAGTAATTAAGGAAGTTTGAGATGCCTACAAGGTATGTGGGGTTTTTTTTTTCAGGTGTGTGTTTATTGCCCTCTTTCTTACTATTCCTTCCTCGTTAATCTTGATCTGAACCTCTGCTCTCTCCAACTGCTAGGCTGCTTTTTCTCTCCAGTGAAGGCCCTTGTTATGCTAGGAAATCTACGGGGTGATGCTGCTATTCTGATCTTTGGCATTGTGTGGGTGTGGCAACAGCAGGGAGAAAATTTCCATGTTGTTTTCCTAGCAGGCACCTGACACTTAGAACTGAATTGGATTTTTAAGCAGATTAGGTTTTTTTCAGAGATTAATTTAATTCATCTAAAAACATTGCATGATTTGTGTGAATCTAGTTTTGTCAATTTTCAGTAGGAAAAATCCAAATGAGTTTTGAAGCTGTATTTAGAGAAAAAGAAGGAAAGATAATTTCCTTTGATTAAAACCTTTCATATTGTAATGCCAGTACATGTAGAATATCCAGACTAAAATGAAATAAATCTGCTCTAGTAAAAATTTTAGAATGTAGTTAATTGTAAATATACAGAAGGGACAACATTTTTACTTACTGAAATATAATGTATTTTAGTAGACAAAAACCCCCAAATATTTTAAAAATAGACTTTAATGTGAATTTTTTACTTTTGTTGGAGTCAAAGAAAGCACTGAAATGTTGGAATGTTCTATGAAAAGCAGTTTTCTAGCAAAGCTGCTGCTGGATTGATTCTTACTTCAGCCTTTTCCACTGATGGGTAGGAGTAGGAGGTCGTCCTGTATTAAATAGAAGGGGACAGTGGTGATTTTTGGTCTACCCCAGATTTAAAGGTTTTGCAAGTTGTTTTATGGTAACACCAATGACTTTTTTAGATGCATGCATGACTGCAAAACTAACACACACTCTCTTTCCAAATATGCAGTCTGAATAGCTCCTTTTTAATGTTGTTGTTCTTTTAAAACCCATCAGATCTCTCAGTTCACGCTTCTCTTAAATGTAAGGTGGTGTGAGAATGAAAACCTTCACTTCCATTAGCTCCCATATTAAAAAAAAAAATCACATAGCCCTCAACTCTAGCTTAAAGAAATGAAGCACCATCAAAAAGAAGCAGAATTATCTGTTACTGAAAAGACAGCAGCAGCCCCCAACTTCTAGTAGGCAGACACCTGTTCATTCACACATATACTATCACAACTCTTGAAGAATGCTGCTTGTCTTAGAAAATAGTGTGATTTTTTTTTTTTTAGCAGCCTAAGATTAGTAGTTATATACAATTCAAGATACTACTTGGTGAGTTTTTAATGGCATGACCTGTTTACTTTTTCCTGCTTTGCCTCCAGAGAAAATGGGATGATTCATTCCTTTTGAAAAATACAAAGCAAATGAAAAATGCATTTATTTCCATTCTGTGAAGAGCGTTAGCACTATAAATCTGTGTCCATTTCATGTAAGGAAAATGTATCAAGGAGATTCCTACTCCAGTATGTGGAACTTATTCTGCATTAGCAGAGTACTTTTTGGTCCAATGCCAAATCAGATTTTAAGTAACATCTCAAGGGTAAAGCTTCATTAAAATAGAAGGATTAAACCATCAAAAGTTCTTCCAAATTATGTAAGCCTCTCTGACACTTTGGTTAACTGGATCAAATTCATGTTAGAGGCTAGCTTTCTGTCCTTCATTCTGTATATATATTATTAAAATCACAGCATCATATTGTGTCTCATTGCTATGTCACAGAAAGGATGGACAACATGAAGTTATTCTTCTTGGCTTTAGCCTTCATTTATTCAGGGCTTTGAAGTTTTGTTTGGACAGTGGGTTGGGGTAGGGTGACAGAAGGTCAAGAGGATTGTGAATGTACTTTTAAAAAAAGAGAAAAATTCAGGCCTTCAAGTTTTGATGTTGGGTCTTGTTTGGTTGGTTGTTTTGTTTGTTAGTTTGTGTTTGCTTTGTTGGGTTTTTAAAATAAAAATCAATTTTATCAAGGCTTGATTGTAACTTATTGCTCACTATTCTGGGTTATGTTGAGACATCAGCATACTGGTATGATAAGTTTATTCTAAAGCATTGTGAAACTAATTGACATATCACTGCAGTGGTTATTTACAAAATCATAATGGAGGATCTCTTATTTTACCAATGGGCCTGTCCATCTCATTGAGGGAAGTATAGGTTCATATTTTGTTTCTTGTGAAAACTACTTGAATGCTATGTGTACATGAGAAGGTATTACTGGCTTTTTGAAATTCAGTTCCGAATATGAGAATACAAAGGTGTAGAATTCTCTGCTTCTTCCTTTTTGAGAATAAACTCCTTGGTTTAGTTTTTACAAAAAACGTTTGATTTTCAACTACTTACATAAAACAAAATGCTTTATCCCCAGGGTGTGTTTTTTTTTGGTGAAAATTCATGTTATGTGAATGTGGAGGAAACTGAAGACCCCCAAGCTATTGTCTGTACAACCACTTTTGAAGGTACTGCTAAAAAACTACTCAAAACCACTGAAAAAGCAGCTGGTGAAAGCATGTGTGAAAATTTAGAGTGCCAGAGTCTTTGCTTTGAACAGACATGTTTGCATCATCACAGAATAAGGTAACATTAAGGGATGTTGTGAACAGAGGGCAGATCCTTGTGGTCTGCCCACTGATTTTGGTGAAAATCCCAGGAGAAGTGTAGTACACACATTCCCCTGCATTGAAAGGGTGCTTTTTACTCTGCTTCACTACTGATGTAGCCAATGGAAGCTGCAGAACAGATTTCTCCAAACTTATGTTTCTAGTACCTGAGATAATTAGGAATACATGTATACATATTATTCTAATATTTTAGCAATTTTGTACATGCTTTCTTCCAGCTGTGATTCCAGGAACACGGACCAGAGTGTGTGCAGTCTTTTCATCTGTGGGTGTCTCTGGGATGTTTATACTTGCAGCACAAGTAAGAGACTGTTCAAGTGTTGCACATTATCTACATTTGAAGAAGGGCCACAGTCTCTAGAAGTGATATGATTATCAGTGCTGAAGATATATTCTTCAGCATATATTCATCAGCATATATATAGGGGAGATATATATATATATCTGTAGTAAGGTTCAGTGACGTTATCTGTCAGGCTTGCAACATTTTCAGGTTTATGAAATCTCAATAGAACTGAAAAAAGTATGTGGGCAGAGAGAGAGAGTTTTTTCTGGCTTGATTTATGTATCTAAATGTATAACAGAATTTATACATTTATGAACCTGTCTGTATTAATAAGTGAATTGTAATAAAATGCTGTTTTAAAAATGCTAATCTTATAAAAAGCCCTCTCTTTAAGGTGTTGACTTCTTCATTTATATGTGGGTAGAAAGAATTCCTCTTTCTTTAGCTGAAAGTAATGAAGGACCCTTTATTTATTTGATTTTTTTACCCCCAACTTTCAAAGGGGGGGTTTGAAGTTTTTGCTTATGTCAGAAAAACCTGCATAAATACATTACTGTGAATGGCTTCTAAAATTATCTTTGTTTAACCTTGCAGGAGAGCAGTTTGCCTTTGCATGCAAACTGTATTCTTCTCCTGTCTGCAATTCTTCCCTCTTTCATGACCCGGAATGAATACCAATGAAACTATGGTGACTGACAAGTTCCTCAATGAAAGATGCAATGGTGTTTTGCTTTAAATGGGAATTTAAACACAAAGTTTTAAAGACTCCCTACTATTTCTATATATTGTTATTTCTGTTATTTTAAAAAGTATCTGAGCTTATAAATGTAACCAGTGAAGTAATGAGGTTTAATACATGTGAAATTTGGATTGAATTAACTAAGCTGCACAGCAAAAAAACAAAGAAAAAATAGAGTTCTGTGAGAAAATGGTGTGGCAAGGGATCTTTTCATGCTGAAAAGATGAACAATGTAATAAAGAGCCAGGTAGAACATAAAAAGATAAGCTGCCAAGATCTGAAATAAAAAGGTGATAATTTTAATGGAGTTTGGACAGAACTTCAAGTTTGAAAAATGTGCTAATAGTTTGCAGATGTGCAGAGATTATAGGGGCTTAAAAAGCAGGATGAGCTGGAATAAAATCAAAAGAAAAAAAGTCCTTGCAAAGTACAAAGTGAGCTACTATGATTAAGGAATATGAAATTATAATTGTTTTTATAAATGAAAAAAATGTAGCCCTATAGCAAGTGTCATTTGGGAAAGAAACATCTGTATGTACTAGATTAGAAGTTGATTGTGGAAGCCATGACTTTACTATGTTAAGGGAAAAGCAAGTGCATGGAGACATTTTTGCTTCCTGAAGTGACAAGGTCTTGGTCAATTGCAGTGTCTGTTTTCCTCAAGGAAATAATACTGGGGCTACTTAGAGGAAAATACCTGAGTGAAATATTTAAGAGAAAAGCACAAGCAAGGTATGTGTAAAATGTCCCTATGACCCTGTTTTAGGGTCAGCTGTTGTAATCTTGCTTCTGACCATAATGCTTAGGATGTCGTTGGCTTTTTCACTAAAAGTGTATCCCACTGTAAGGGGGGATTAGGGGTGTGCAAAGGGATGTCTAGTCCTGCATGAATACAGGGGCATCGTGTCTTAGGTTTGCATCAGTCTTGATAGCAGTCCTCAGACTGCAATTGTGAAAGTGGACTTAACAAACAAGCTGATGTGGTACTTTCTGCCAGCTGAGTTTCCTGAGGTAACAATGAGCTATTTTTTGAGTAAAAGCTATCCAGCAAAAATAATTTTGTGTTTCTGGTATATTTTTTTATATTACACATTAAATCCTAAACTGCATTGTCGTGCCATCTGTCAGAAGCTCTTCACAATATTGGGCTGAAAGAATAAGCTTTTTCAGTAGATAAGTGAAATTCTGTTCTTCTGGATGGGAAATATAGTTGAATGTAAGTTGGAAAACAACTGGAAAACTTTGCTCCCAGTGCCAGATTTCATGGCTATACCCATTGGAGCTTTCATTATTTGAATGTGTTATAGTTCTGAGAGAAGGCACCTGAACTCCTGGGGTGTCTGAACCAGATTTAAGAATATAATGATGTTCTTTAATTACAAAGATTGTTCTTTAATTACAAAGATTGTTCTTTATTTTGTTTTCCTTCTCTTCTGTGATCTCTTTTTTTTTTTTTCACGTTTATGTGCTTTCACATAAACTTCATGCTTTAGGTCTGTGGGCAGTTTCACATTTGCCTTAAGTTTGTGGAACCAGTTGTCTAGCTCTGCATGGTCTTAGAGTTATTAGAGTCTGAGTAGTTTTTAGAGCTCTATGTATTCTCATGCATGTCCTCCCATAGTGGGTCTTCCTGCTACTTTAAATTGAGTGAAAATTACTCTTCTGTTATGATACACAATATTAGGCTTTTGGTTCTTCAGTCCTTGCTTGTGCTGGATGTGTTTCCTGGTACACTGCTTGAGTTATGCCACAGTGCCAGTGCAACTTTATAACTTCAATTAAGGAATGGAAATAGTTACAGTAACAGGGAGCAGCATCTCCCTTGCATGTTCTTTCTTTTTTTTTCCTTTTCCTTCCCCCCTGCCCCTTCGCCATTTTTTTCAGTTGTGTGGATTTTATTTCGTTTATCCTGAGGAAACAGGGCCATACAAATTGTTCTGCTATAGGCCTTATGTTTAACCATAGAGAATATCTGTATAAGGTATCCTTGTATAAATGGGATCAGTCCTAATCATCTCGTACAAGGTAACTGTTTTGAACAGAAATGAACCTCAGAACAAAAATTAGGGCTGAATTGTAGCGAGCATCTGATACTTTGGTAATGATTTTGCAGAAAACTGTTGAGCTACTAATATAGTAGCACTACTGAGAAGTAAAATGTGACAAATGTAGTGTCTTCTAGAAATACAGTCTTTAAACAAGAGAAGACAGCAGTCTACAACAGGAAGAATTCAAATATTGAAAGAGGGAAACAAAAAAAGAAAAGAGCGATGGATAAGTAGATGCCATGCTGATAGTGAGGCCTGATTAAAAAAAAAAATTAAAAGAAATTTTACTTGCATATGTTCCACCATGTTATGCCTTGCATTAGTAGTTTACCTGGGGTTTGTGGCTGGGTTGCTGATGTGTTTTTTGAGGTAGACTTGTTCTTGTAATAAAGTCAATTATTGTTTATGAGAATCCTTCCTGTGAAGGACAGGGAGTCCCTCTAACTAGCCATGTGAATAGTCATCCTCCATTGTTGGTTACGTGTATTATTTATGATTCTCTGACTTGATTTCTTCTCTAGTTGAAAAGGATGCATGATGTTAACACACAGAACTTGAATATCAATGGATCGCTCCATCTGTACAATGTGCACTTAAGTATGTCAAGAAATGAGTCACTCATACAAATATGTAATTGTCCCAAATAGGTGGCTGTGTGTAGTTGTGCTTGCCTGCTTCCCTCTGCTTAAATAGTGGATTTCCTGAAAAAAAAAAAGGTATTTTGTTAATTTGATGACTCTACTTACAAACCAGCTGTTGTCAAATTTTTATGGAGCTGTTTTCAGTGAAGGATAGGGTATTGTGCGTATGGTTTGTCAGGTACTTAAGAGAATGATGGCCCCATGCAATGAGGTGTGTAAAGGATTCATATTAGCAACAAAAGCAGCAAAACAGAGAATGAGGAGTTTCATGTTTGTTCTTTCTACGTAACATTAATTTTGGCAGTGAACATCTACTCAGAATTCCCTGCAGCTGCAGTGCTCTCTGAGGAATAAATAAAAGCATTGTGTGAATAATTTTGTCTTCCTACTCCCCACCTGGCTATTCCTATTCTCTGTGTTGGTTTTGCTGCAGAAACAATGGTTTTTTTATCAGAAAAGCCTAGAACAGACCAAAGGGGATTGGGGTTTTAAACTTCTTAGCTCTCTAATTTTGATTATTGTTGATTATCCTGTTTTATGACCATGGTTTGTGGCAGGAACTGTCACAGCTTATGTTGTACAGTTCACCCTTAATGTTGACTTCATCTAAAGGATGCTAAAAAATAAATGTCAGGTCAGAATTCTCATTCCTCCACCCCTCTACTACCAGCCATTTCTCTTGCAAACGCCAAGTTCGTATTCTGACCTCTGTATTTTTCCTTTTTTTTTTTGATACATGTCTTCTAGAGCATCATTGGTTTATCCATTTAAGAATCTGTACTTATTAATACTCTTGTACAAGGAGTCTCATTAAGTGTATTAATCTTATAAGAGTATTAATATAATCTTAGGGGAGGGCATCCTGATTTACTGAAGTGTCTTTATAGAATACACAACAGGATGTGTACAGAATAGAATCTGAGAATGTATGATGGTATAAGTTTTAAAATACAAGTGTAAAAATAGAAAGGTAGTTATGATGTTGAAGCCTTTTGTTTACCTAAATTCATTAATAACTGGTCTGTGCCATGGAAATAAAGAAAAACAATGGGGTTAGACTGAGTTGCAGCCTGTGGGGAGAACACCTCAAAATGGATGTATCTGTTGTTAGAGGGGCTGTATCCCTTGCATTCCTCTTCAGTTTTGGGGTTTTTTTTGTTCACCTCTTCATTATGTGGACCCTATGCATTCAGTTCTCTATTAGGGGATTCCCTCCAAAATAATAATAATAATAAAAAATATTTGAAGCACACTTCCACATGATTCTGTGTTAGTCAAGTGCTACAGTATGACAGTAAACTTTGTAAAAATGACCAATAATAATATAATAATAAAAAATTTTTTGCATTTGGGAAAAAAGATAACCAAAGATAAATGAGAGTATTTTTGTTCTCTGACAAAAAATCAGCTTTTTTTCTATTCTAAACTGGTTAGAATTATTTCTTTGTGAATTATAGACCATAATTTGAGGCCTCCAGACTATAATTTCTAGCATCCTGCTGCATGAGGTTTCTGATATTTTTAAAATTACTTTGTATGTACTACAGACTGTCTAAAATCATTTTGCTTTGATAAAAAAAATTCAATAGTTTCTTTCTGCTCCTTAATTTGATCTTACTGTATTATTTGGTAGAACCTCCAGGAAGATTTAAATTGTTTTGAAAGATTTTTCCCATTGTGGATGGATCCAGACACCTTTATTGCCAAAGTAAAAATACTAAACTTAGTTTTTTAATCCTTGCCTTTTTAACTACTGGCTCTTCTTGGATATCTTTCATCAAAGCACAAAGATCTCAAAGCAATTTTCGAGTCAATGCAATTCCTCCAAGACTCTCAGCTTTATCACTGGTATCAACTGGCAGGGCCCAAGCTGGCCAAACTGGTTGAAAAGGCTGCTGGAACCACAGCCCCTGGCATCTATAATAATACAAACAGACAGAAAGGCAAGCTTGTTAGACTTATTTTTATGCTGCTGGGCTCTTTAGCAGTAATAGCCATGTAGCATAAATGACACATGGAAGTTCTGGTAAGATGTTTAGTTTTGTTTCTTGGCTTTATACTTCAGACAAAAGGTAAGGAACTGAAAGGACAGATCCTGACCGTTTCATATTAATGTTTTATATTAATGTTCTTTTGGTGGAAGTGTTGCTGGTGGGATAATTCCTGTATCATTCATTGATACTGGTATGCTTATCTTGTTTGCTACTTATGGATGCTGGGCAGGGTTAATGGAAGTGTGTTACACTGAAAGCTGAGATCTAGAAAAAGGAAGTGTGGAAGCCCTTTGCAGGAGAAGAATAGAGGAGCTTGGTCTTTGGGACATGGCTAAGAAAGTAGCAGTGGTTCAGAAAGGGCTTGGGGGCTGATTTTCTGCTATACCATGTGAGGACTGAGGACTTTTCAAGCAGTAAAAAGATACCTTCTGTATATTCAGCTCTCCTTAGAGTTATTTAGAATCTCAGAAGGGTATTGGTATACCTTTTGGTGTAATCGTAATTCCAAGTAGGAATCTTGGAATTCCTTTGCATATTGTTCACATGGGAGAGGAACATTGAAGAAAATTAACTCTACCCCAGCCAAAACCAGCACAGTTATGAATGGGGCTGAGCCAGGGGAGTTCTGACAGCCAGCTGAAAGAGCAACTTGTGTGTTTAAGCCTAAGGGAACTTAAATCTCAGTCTTTCTGTGGATGATCTGGAAGAGCAATAGCAGCAAAACAGCTTGGCATCTTGGCAATGAGAGAACTTGACACATGAGTTGAAAAGCTCCTACTGTAGGAAGAGCAGTTAAAGGTTCTTAGACATCAATATTGTACTTGACTCAGTGTTTTAAGGTTTTTTTGAGCACTAATTGATTGTGTCATTTGCATGTAAAGGATTCCTAGTGTGGGAGTCAGTAATTCTCTCACAACCAGAGGGAGGAGGAAGCTGGTTTTCCTCAAATTGTAGTATATTTACCACAAGTGTATTCAAAGGTATGGTTTTAGTCACATTATTGAAGCTATTTCATAGGAAGTTATTTTGAACTAGCTGTAAGGAGCCTATTGTGTCACAGGCCTAATGGAAGTGTTACAGCTTTCAGTTCTCAGGCCAATCCTACAGTTGTGGTGGGATTTCAAATATTTGTCTAAATCTGCAGATATGCTGCCATTGGCTCTCATGCCTTGTTTTCTCCAGTCAGATTTCTGTGGTGGAAGTTAAATACCTGTTTCTGGTAGGTGTCTTCCAAAGCTGGCATGTGTTTGAACAGGGTTGCCTCTCTGATGTCAAAGTGGCCAAACAACGCAAGAGGGAAGTGAAACAAAGTGAAGACTATCTGCACAGGTGCTTTTTAGTAAGAATAAATTGCAACTTTGTGCCACAGTTGAGCAAGCACCAATACTGGAGAAGTGCTAAATCTTATCAAGCATTTTAATGGTTTCCAGACCAAAACCTGTGAAAGCAATCTTCTAAGGTAATGAAGAATGCTTTCTGCTAGATACTCAGCATAATTTTCTTCTTACCAGCCTTCCACTGTGGGAAGTGTCAGCCTTTCTTAGTGCTGCATTTAACCTTGTCAAGCAAACAGTCACAAAACCATAAAAATTAGGATGATCAATATTTTTATATTCTTTAACTATAGAATCTCAAGATGGAGTTAAGTTGAGGTGTCCAAAAATTTTCTCTATTGCTTAATCTCAGCAGAGAAAAATCCAATAAGCCCTGTCATCCTTGGTAGTTTATTTTCAGTAATGAGAGTCCTGCCAGTTCGAGGCAATCCAGAGTAGATGAGCTAAAGGCACTTGCCTACCTGTAGAAATTGGGAAGAAGTGACCAAGAAGTTGATGCACATTAAGTGAATATATGCTAATTCTGCCCAGGGGATGTCGAGATGGCTCTGCTTCATTGCACACGCCGAGCTTTTCTTTAGTGGCTGGCTTTTAGTGTACTTGCTAACCTAATTCTCTAACTCTCAAAAAAAAAGAAATAGGAAGGAAGAAAAAAAAAGTCACAAATTTTAAAGTAGATGTTTTGGTGCAGCACTTGTACCTGTCACCAGAGCTTTTACACAGTTAGACTCATTTGGTTTTTTGTTATTGCTGTGAGTTTTTCTTTTCCCATTACATGAAGCATTTCACGTTGCTTAGATGTCATTAGTTTGCAGTGGCAATGTTCAAGCACGTTGCCAAGAACAGTTTATTTCCTTAACCTACTATTTCCTCCTTATATTTTGTAGGAAAGGAAAGTTACACGGTAAATTGGTGGCGAGTATTTCCTTGAATGAGCACTGAAGACCTGTCGACATATCAAATATAATTGAGTCTGCAATTACAGATACAACATAGGTACCCTTCATAGCCTGTTTGTAGTAGTGTGGTGACAACTGAGAGGAGAGGCAGTATCCTGGAATATATATTTTGCACTTGTTACAGTGTAGATCTGCAGTTCACTGATGGATGCTGCAGACTCCTAATTTCAGTGACCTCAGGGCTCATTCTAGACATCTGCCTGAATCTAATTCTGGGGTGAGGTGTGTGTTTATTTGGTTTGGTTTTCTTGGTGATTCTGTTCTTAGGGTGTTTTTGTTTACTGTGTAAAAACCTATATTCTATGACAGGAGGACAATAGGTCAAGTGTCAACAGAACTGGTGTGACTTATTTTCCTAGGAATTAATTTTAAAAACTACGAGAGGACTTAATAAATTTGCATATTTAATTTTAGTTTTTGCTTTGGTTTCTAAGCATGTTTTCTGCTTCGTGACAAAAAGAATATGTGTGTGTATGAATGTGCTCACCTGTGTATACTTGTCTATGCAAATCAGATATATGTATGTATAAACTGAAATCTTTTTATTGCTTGATATATGCCTTTAGCCAAATCCTGCTACCTAAGGGATAGATAAAAATGTAATCTGAAGAGGTGATTTGTGGTACTCAAAAGAGCTCAGAAGTGCTAAGCATAGGTGTTGAGTAGGATACCAGTTTAGAAAATAATTAGTCCCTTTATCAGATAATAGATTTCTATCTTACTTTTCACTTAAGTAAAGTGAGATAAAATCAGACTTTATTTCTATTAATGTGTTCTGGCATGCAGGCCCCAAAGTACTACTGGCAGGGAAAAACAGTGAGGTCAGTAGTATCCATCTCAAATACAGCTATAGATAATTGGTTAATTCAGTTGATGAAAAGAGGGTTAAAAGGTATTATTTCTCATCAATATTAAAGAAACAGGCAGTATAGCTAGCATCAAAGATTTAGGGACTTTTGAGTTACGTATGTGGGAGGCATTTCTGAACAGTCTCATAAAACACAATGTCATTGCTATTCCTCTTGCAATATTTGGATTCTCTTTTCAATGTGCAGATCATTAGTAAACTGTGAAGCAATCAAGTAATCAGAGCCCAATTAAATGGCTCATTCCATTCCTAGGCTTATAGAGGATAGGGGATGTGTGAAAGCCTGGCTGCTAAATAGAGACTGAACTGCATAGTGAGTGAAATCTTTATGTGAAGAATGCAAGGTACTGAAAACTAGGGATGTCAGCTGACCATGCAAAAACAAGTGCAAGTTCATTTAACTTTGCATTTTTTTTTCATGGAAGTGTAATCATGAAACAATCTGTAGTACTAGATTTAGGATTTTCCACTGTGTGGAAAGAGACCAAAAGAGCAATGAAATTTAAAAATATGGTCATCCATAGTTGATAAAGGCAGAAGGCAGCCTTATCAGAGCTGTGTCTTTTCCTCCTCTGCCTTGTAGACCTTTCCAGTCTACATCTGAATATGTAGCTGAGTATTAATCTCTGTGCATTGAGAATGTTATGCCTCATGCTAAAAAGGAGAGAGAGATGCTGAAAAAAGTGACTATTAACTCAGGTCTTCGGGAGAAAAGGGTGATTTTTGTACTTTGATTAGGAAGCAGTTTTTCCAAGTGTGACAGGCCGGAGATTGCTTTAGTTTAGGGGAGAGGAAGTGTTGTGCAGTTAAAGTTTGTGAGACCAAGAGATAATTCAAGCATAAAAGATAGGGAATATATCTACCTGATACCTGTGCAGGTGAAAATGTGACAGCAGAACTAAAAATGAAGTAATCACCTCAAAGACTTGACTAAAAATGTGAATTCTGGAAGTTAGACATTATCCAAGAGAAGGCAGGAGTTTTACTATTTTATCCACTATCAACTGCATGTGGAAGAGTTAGAATGAAATAGAATGTCTTTGAAAATAAATTTTTCCAGAACAGGTTTTCTGGCATGATGATTCCTGGCAATTCTTTGAAATGATTTGATTTTTTTTATTCCAAAGAAGAGACTAAAAGTGGTCATCATCAGCTTATTTTCTTTGATTGCATTAAATTTTATATTTCTCTCTAAAGGATTAAAAAGAAATCTGTGAAACGTTAAGAACTTCACCTAATTTTCCAAGCAACCTCCCCTAAAATTTCAGTTATTAAAACCCACCAAGTTACACAAAGGAGTTAGAAAGTTAGAAGGCAAAAGAAAACTTTAGCATGTATTTAGTTTAGCAGAAGGACGTTAAGATTGTCAGAGGTGAAACACATGCCAGATAATTTTAGCTACTTCTCAATAGTTTCTTGTAACACTGTACATCCTTTCAGCACCAGTCTGTTTATTGTTGAGGTAATTTTTAACTTACACGTGCCTGAGTACTGAAGTGCTTTGGAAAATTATTTGTGCCTTGTATCAATGCCCGTTTTTCTTTTTTTCCATTTTTTTTTTTTTAGTTTTTTTCTTGTTTAAAGCATGTTCTTTTTATTCTTTTGAGGATAGTACTAGACACCAAAAGTCATACATGGCTTTTTAATTCCAACTCTTGCACTTGCTCAGGGTTGTGCTTCTTCAACACTGTGTTGCCCTTAAGTGTAATCACTTACCTTGAGGACTCTATATCCTTTCTGATGTGACTCCTTGTGGTTCTAACTTGTCACCTTGGTGTCGTGACCATCCTTGAAGCTGTATCTTTGGCATGATACTGAATTTCTAACCAGATCATTTCTATTCATGCACAAGTGCTGTCTCAAGGTATGCATAAAACCCAGTAATAGCGGCAGGGGAGAATCATCATTCCTCTGACAACAGAAAATCATTGATATGAAGTTGGATCCTCGGTGTTTAGTGGTGCTTGGATGGACGTCCTGTTCATCTTAGGTGGTGAAAGGAATTAAGATTCTGAATGGAGGTTTCTAATCAAATGTGTCTGTAGAGCAAGCAATGAAACTAGGCAACTGTGTCATAGTGTTTCTTGCGGTGGGGCTGCTATGGTCAGATTTGTCCTGAAATGTTGGTGTGTAAAAAAGAAGTGACATGGCATTAAGCCAAAAATGGTAATGACTTCTTAAAGAGTCCTACTACAGGCTCCACTACAGAATCACTGTTCAGCTTTTTAAAACATTTGTCTAGAGTGTTTGAGATCCAGATAATACAGGGCTATCCATCTGTTTGAGAACCTGAAAAGGAAAATTAGTGGATAAATTGGTCAATCTATTTTCATCATTCATTAACTTTAAAAAAGCAAAGTAAAATGTGGAAAATCTGATTGATCTGATTTTCTGGTTTCTAAGCATTTTATAAATTCTTATTAATCTACCTATTGAGCCATTCCTAACCCACTGGGAGAGTGTTGGGACACAATTTTCTGGAATCATCTCGAAATACGTGGGCTTGGGGCCAAATACAGATTTGGAACTTGCTACAATATTTTATGCCTGAAGTGGTCAATCTCTGTACCTCCTCCCTACAAATTTCTGCAGTTGCACCACATATTTAAAAAAACCTCTCCCTTTTTCACTACGGGATACAGCCAGCCTCATGTAAGGGGAAAGCTAATCTGAAATGGGGGAGTGGACAAAGTCAGGGCTCAGAGCCATTTAAGAAAAACTCAATGGGTGGGTAAAATGTGATGTGTAGGTATCACAGAAGCATCAGAGGACAGATTAAGGCACCCAGTTACTGAAAGGGGCGGTAGGGTGACTCAGGCTTTTCTGTAGCTTTGAAGACAGAAGAGGAAATTATAGAAGACTCTGGTCTGTAAAAGAGGTGGTAGTGATTGCTTTGATGAAAAGAGGAGCTGGAGAATACTCTGTGCACAACTTTTTCATATCGTTAAATAGGGTTTATATTATTCATCAATGATGGTGTTACAGTTAAACCACAAGGGTGTTTTCTGTAGTTCTTTTCTCATCATTAGTAATTAGAATGATATTTGCCTGTCAGTATAAATCATCTCCTCACTAATTAGCACTCTGGTGCGATTTGTTAACTGAAGCCAAAGAAATAGAACTGCATGGTGTGACTCATCCCAAAATGCAGCTCTGCTCAGAGAGCAGGCCTGCATCATAGTTTCATCTGGTGGCAGAAGAAGCGGGTTAGTTCAGAGGGAAAAAGGTTTTAGTGGCTAGGGCTCCAATAGTTCAGTCTAGTGTAATGGTTTCGGATTGGGTAACCTTTGAAAATCAGTGGAGTGCTTAGAAATCTTAATTTAGACCTTAATATTTTTTTCTTTTACCAATAATTGATTGTAATGACTTCCCAGACGGAGTGTCTATTTTGTGTGCTTTGTTAGTATGCATATTCATGGGGTATTGGAGGCATCAGAAAGAGGACTCGTATATTTGTCTTCTGGTTTCAACCTTCCTCGAGATATGGAAATTTCATTGTTGTGTATTTTCTAGTCAGTTTATGACAAGCCTGTAGTGCTTACTGTTTTGAAAACCATTTGTAACCCAATTCTTTCCATGCTTAGAATTTCTTTCAGAATAAAGAGTCTTCTTCAGAGATGGCTTCTCTGAGATTTGAGATGCATTTTATTTGTTACTTTGGTGCATATGCTGCTAACATTATGAGTTGCTGTGTTCTCTGGTGAGAGGGCTGAGAGCACAGACTTGGTAATGAACGCTTGAAGACAGCAGGGGGAATAACAGCGGAGATAAACAAATGTCAAAAATTGTACTTAAACTATAAATTTTTCAGCTTCTTAATTGTTGAGATCTTAGTATCTTACCCTTTGGGAGCAAGTGCTTTCACTTGTTATCCAATTGTCACAAAATGTTCTGGCTTCTGATGTTTGAACATGCAGCAAAGCCTGTGAGGCCTAGGTGCTAGACTAAAAAAGAGAGCAAGGGAGCCAAGTCTTCTTGATTGTTTGGTTGTGGGGGTCTTATTTTTATATCTCACCTCATGATCTGTGCCCATGATACTACGTTCCTGCTTCTGTGGAAGACAAATGTGACTTTAAAATTTGGAAGGAGTAAGTATTTCAAAACTAAAACACTTCTTAGCAGCAACAATTAGCCTTTTTCTGCATAACTAGAGAAGTTTCGTGTTGGCCATTGTGTCAGAAGGCTACTGACCAGAAAGGAAAGAGTAATTGATGTTAACTGGTTCATTAAGGAGGGCTCTGAAAATGAGAGGTCTGATGGGATGTTGACTTGAACATAGAAGAGTGATGAATTTCACCTATCCTTTAGAAATGTCCAACCCCTGTTTCTGTTCTTCCTCTTAAAGCAAGATGGAAGGAATTTTTGCAATGCAAATAGAGGAGGTAGTGCAGAGTTTTGGGAAAAAGGAGTATTTTCCTTGAACAGTGGCCAAATTGCTCAGAGTGTACTAATGGAACTGGGTAATAAGTGAATACAAAATTACTTGTGCTGCAAAAAAATGCATTTTTTTTAAACAAAGCAAGAAATTAATTACTATTAAATGAATTCAGTAAATTGTTCATCCCAAATGCTTTCTTCCATTTCCATATTGTTTATTTATGACAGAGAGCTATGTGATTTCCAAATTCTATTCTTTTACTTAACAAATCTTTTTGCATTTTCTGAAAGCAAAACAAACCAGATTAACATGAAAGAATTGGTTTTGAGTTGTCAAAATGGTGGTGTTTAGCCCAATGCTAAATGGTTTTTATTTACTCAACTTTTCAGAATTGCTAATGAACTCTTAAATTAAGCAAGTTTTTTTTTAAAAGCCAAGTTGTGTTTGAAACCTGGCATTTCAAGATAAGGAAAGTAACAGATTTTGAACTTGTTTAGTGACCAGGCTGTTTATGGTGTCTGTAGGAATTGAGTATCATTTACTTGTCCTTAGGATTATTGTTTTGAGCTCTGCCTTCTCATCAAAATATTTGTGAGAGGAGGAAGAAATATGTTCCAAGGATGGAATAGAAAATAAAAGAATTAACAATACAAGCTTTCAATGTGTTCCTTTGCTTTTTTAATTTTGCTCTTGAAGGTAGAAGGATAGTCAAGGCTATAATACAAAAGTTAATATTCACAGAAAGACATCTAAAGGTAAAAGACATCATTTTTATACAGTGTGTGAAACATATCAGTTGCTAGTAGCAACTGTGGTAAAATACTTTCCCTTGTAAGCCCCACTTTTCACGCATTTGCAGTTTTCCTTTACATTTCCTCTCTAAAATAAAAATTCCTGAAGCTTTCCCTTTCAGTCATTACCTAAAAAGAAGAAAATGTGAGAAATACTGTCTAAATTATTTTTTGACCAAAGTTTTGTTGTTTTTTTTTAAATAGAAACATGAGAAAATTATCATTTGAACTGGATTATTATTAATCAAAGGTATTTGATTTTTCCAGTGTAAATCCTAGATATGGTAATTGCAAGACTTGAATGGTCATATGAAAATTAAATTAGCTCTTTTCTTGCTTTGAAATATCTTCATGGTACTGAGAACATTTATCATAGGACCTTTGTGGAAGCTTTTTCATCATTCATCAGATCAAATGATCAAATGTTATTCTAGAATGTTTTAAGGGCTCTCTAAAGCTTTTGTAAATATGCTGTAAGTATTTGGATTGTGTGAATAAATTTATTTCTGATGGTTTTTCCCTGGGAGTGATTTCAGGATAAGGGAGGCCTGATGTAAATAATTCTGGTTTTGGAGTACAGTGTGGTTATTGTCAGTATTATGGTCCTGGGCCATTCTGTCAATGCCCAGCAAATGAATGTTTTGGGGTCACTCTGTATCCTCATCCCAAAGTAGACTTTGTTTACTTAATTAATCATAATTAGTAGGATTAAAAAGACCTGAGGAGGTGAGGCACTCGTCCCTCCTGAATTCTAACACAAAATTTGTTAACATTTGTTTGTTAGGTAGATAAAGCAAGGTGTTAATAAATACAAAGAGTGAGAGGAATTCAATTTGAATTTTCTTAGAACCCAACGAAAACCCCTTACTCTTATCTTCAGGAATCAGGGAAACCACAAAAGTTTTCCTTCCCACAGTGGCTGTTTTTTCTTCTCTAGGATTAATACTTTTAAAGAATCTGTGTGCTTCAAGTGCATTAACAGTACAAGAACAAATCAGGGCAGGTCATACAGAACATTTATTCACTGTGGTCATGGCATCTCCCTCTCTGTGTCCCTTCTCTTTTTCCAAGTGGTTGCAGAGGCCCAGCCTAGAGTTTCAGAAAAATTACAATGAACTGAGTGTTTTCCCTCACTACTATCTTGGAGCCAGGTGTCCATCCCTGGGAGGGATGAACTCAAGCAGAGTGTTCAAGGAAAGTTATAACTAAATGTAAATAACTTGACGGTGTCAGGAGATGGCTCTTGGTGGAGGCCCTAAGAGTGGCCCAGCTGGTGTTACCCTGCCCCATGAGTGGGGAGTTGCAGACCATCACAGACTGTTAGCTTCTAGTTAAAAAGAAGGTTATTGTAGTAAAATACTTCCTTACCAGGCTGCTCAATTATCAAATATTGATTTTACCACCACGATGTCTTTCCCTTCAATCTTTTCTCACAGCTCAGGTTTTCTAGGTCTTATTCTCCTCACTGGTGTACTGATTTGCTGTGTGTTTGGGGATATTTGTTTGGTTGGGGTGGGGCTTTGTGGCTTTTTTTTTTTCCTCGTTTGGTTTTTCTGGTTTTTTTGGAACACACGCCTGCAACTTCCTTGAGAGAACTGCAGAGATTAAAAGAATTAACGGATATCTTTTACAGGCTAAACACCACTTTGCACATCCCAGTGCGATGTTTATCTTTCCCTGAAAAAACATAACAGCGTTTACTTATGTTGAATTTGTGACCATAATAATATGTAAATTGTGTTCAGCAAAAATTTTACTTAAGTTGTCATTTTTCATCTTCTGTTATGGAAAATATGCTGCACCCATTGGAACAGTACTGTTTTAAGGATTCATAAGTTTATAATTATGGCAAACAATTAAGAGCTCGTATGGCCCTTTTGCTTTCAAGATTAGAGACTTGCTTTTCTGTGTGTTTTCATCTTCTTTTGTCATAGGAAATTGTGTTTCTGTAGTGGCTCCCATCCCAGACCTCAACATATTTTGCAGACATTAACTAGGAAACATCAGCACTGAATTTTTACATAGAGATTCTAGGTCCGTAGGGGAAACGATTTCTTTATTATGAGTGCAAATGGGTCAAACAATTTCCTGTATGTTGTCTAGCATTAGTCAGTGATCTACAAAGTTTAGCATCACTTTTATTCCCAGTGAAGCTAATGAGATTAGTCGTAGAAAAGTCTTTCTTAGCTGAATTTATCATACCTTAGTGAGAGCTTGTATAGCATGTGGAATCCAACTACAGAGGCTTCTGTGATTATTATCTTGGTACTGTTAATTACATCAGTCATTAGTAATGTCTGGTTTTCAGAAGCCACCTTCTGATTTTCTTGGATTAACGAAGAAAATACGGTATGAAGAAATAAAAACCCAGTCTTCTCAAAAATGATCCTGGGAAGGTAAATTTTTGTTTTTGAGAACTGTGAAGGGAGTTTTGCGTCCATGGCAGTTTTGGTTTTGTTTGTTGGGGTTTTTTTGTTGTTTTTTTTTTTTTGGGTGTTTGTTTTGTTCTTGTTTTCCTAAAGTTCATCTAGTTTTGAAGTATGAAATGCCACCATGTCACAGCTAAAGTGCCAAATAACTTTCATGGACTGGGCTTCATCTGGTAAAATCAAAATGTTGTTATTCTGTCCGAGATGATAAAATTTCTTCTAATCTTTTTTCTCCCTTATGTACTATAATCTCTCTCTTTACCCCAAAACATTGTGGAATTTATAGCAGGTCTATTGTGTCCTTATCTGGTATTTGTATCATCAGACTTCATTCACCCAGGATGGAAGTTTGAGTAGTGCAAAAAGCAGTAAATATTGAACCTATATTAATTTATACCTTTCTTTTTGGTGGCATTGTGCGTTAGTTCTAGCCAAAAAACATGTAAAAGTCTTGATATGTATCAGAGGTCTAGCTGTAGGCTTTTCTGTAGTCAGTTGAGAAGGGTCTATTTGATACAGAGTGTGAAATCTTCTAGATGTCATCTTGGGGGTCACAACTGCATTTCTTCAAATGCATTCTGTTATCAGTGTTACAGAGATTCGTGCAATGAAAGGAGCATTGAATTGAAACAATAGATGACATTTTAATAATGCCTGACCCCAAATGCACCAGAGAGATGTTTCTTGCACAGTGAAGTATGACACTCTCATCTCAGTTTTTTCTCTAATTTAGAAAGCTGTGGCATTGACATAGCAAGACTGTAATTTGAACATTTGGAATGTGAGTTCTGGTGATATAAATCTGGCAGAATGTAAGAGGTAGCAAAAGCCTGCCTGTTTAGTCTGCTTCCACTTACTTCTAATCAAGTTTTCTCATGAGGTGTATTTTAACTTTCTCAGTTTTCTTTATGTCATGTTTATTTCAGGCCTTAATGCTTGTTCATGTTGAAAAATTTTATTTTACTTTTGTTATTTTATGGCATAAATCCTGCATGTAAACTGTGTTTTTCTTACACTAGATCTGGCTCAAGTAGCCAGGGATGGTGATGCCCTGTGCTATTCACAGTCTAGGCAAGTTTCTAGGAAAAAAAACCATTCAAGATGTGACTGGCAAGAAGGTATTTTTCTGTGGTGCCTCAGTCCATGAGTGCAGTAAAATAATTCTCATAGTTGCTCATTATTATCCAGTTGCAAGGGATTGCTCAAACAGTTGAGCAGTGAAATGCAATGCTTAGAAATCTTTGAAAAAGTATTATACATTTGAATTTTCACAATACACTTTTACGTGCAGCTAATAATGCCCAAATTAATTCGGAAAGATACGACTCTCTCCACAGCATAATGGAAAAAATGTGTGCTTCTATATAATTGCCTTTTGCATATACTACATGCTATGACAAAATTACTCAAACAAGAACTCATTGTTAAATCTTGAATACCAAGCATCATAGATTTCCTAGTCTTTGGAATTTTTCAAAAATTTGCCAGAATTTTTTAAATTTCGAGGGGTTCTTCATTTTATTTGGCCTTCAGTGTAGGGCAATGTTGAAGCAAGGTATAGCAAGGTTGGGTTACTTTTGTGCATTTGCAGTTGGGGTCTTTAAATCATTTTTTCAGCTAACCAAAAAAACCAGAAGAGTAGTAATGCCATTTTTGTATGTTACCCGGAGAGTTCCCATTTCCTCTTTGGGGATGTGGGAAATTATAATGATAAATATGTACTTCCTGGTTGAACATTGTTTATTTTCCATATTCTGAAGATCAGTAGTACAAAACAGTCTTTCTTAGTTGAAAAATGTCTGTCTGAAGAATTGGTTGAGCTGGTGTATTCCTACAAATTGCCATGATGTTGCGTGCTGGGAGGTTTCCCACAGCTTATAGTAAGAAGTTATACAGCTTTCCCCCAAACATTTTTCTATGACTTCCTTAAACATGTGGAATTTGTTGTCTATAACTAAATACTGTGTAGGCAGATTTAACTCTAAAACTGGCTCCACATCAAACAGTTCTAGGTAATTATTTTTAAAAATGGACATGGAAATAATAAATGGAAACTTATCATGATGAATTTTTGCAAGGGAGAATAATTGAAGTGTACAGCCAATATCAAAGTACCTGATTCGCTAAAAGAATCAGTGTTTGCTAAAACACCTTGAAATAAATTTCATTTTCTCCATATTTGCAGCAGACAAAGGTGACCTTCTAAGGTGGAGAAAATAACCAAGGGAACAATAATTTTACACTGATTCTAACAAATGGTGAGAATAGATCTCAGTCTGAAAGAAGAAGGCCATTAGGATGAAACTGTTCTGAAAACACCTTAGAAACATCATATTTCAAAGGATCACTTGGTCCTCTGAGTACCGTCTTTCTGACTATAAGAAAAAGAAGGAATGATAGCAGAAGATTGGAGGCAATGAGTGTTGAAAAGTAGATTTCTGTCAAATTATAAAGTAATTAGGTAGAAGAAATTATGTAAGGGATAAAGGTATTGAGACAACATAAAATGATTTTGATGTAAAATACAGATATGAAGTATAATAAGAGAAAAATATAATTTGTCAAAGATTCCTAAAATCAGAAAAGAACTGTACTGTAAGTGGCAATTGCAGTGTCTCTGCAATGGCACATATAAATGGTGACACAAACATGCAGAGACAAAATTAAAAAGATTATTAAGTTCCAGTGAATAGAAGGCATTAAAAGGCCATAAAAATGTCCTGTTCATCATATTAGGTGTGTAAAGAAAACAAAGGAAAACCATAAACCTATTTATTGAGGAAGAGAAAATAATTGATAGTTCAAATTAAGCTAAAGTGGTCTGTTCTGTGTTTCAGGCCTTTTTTTTTTTAAAAAAAGTTACTTATAAAAATGTAACATAATAAAATGAAGACTAGAATGAGTACATAGACCAGAATGGGAAAAGCATGAATCAGAGAATATTTACCCCATCTGGGTGTATTTAAGTCATCTATGTCTGATGAGGTTTACCTACAATCCCTCAGGAACTCACCGGATCAATGGCTCAGAAACTGGCAGTGTTTATCTTAGAGAGCTCATAGAGAATGGGTTGGCCCCAGAGGGCTGAAGAAGGGCAAACATAGTAATTAATCTTTCAAAAGAGGAAAAGCAAGCGTGACTGATAGAACAATCTTTCTTTCCTTACTCCAAGAGTTGAAAAGAGGGTAGAGCAAAGTTGCAAACAAACAGTTCTTAAGAACCTAAAGAACAACAATAAACCAGTATGAGTTGCCAAAGAAAAAAATGTCAAACCAGTGTGACTCCCTTCCATGTAGGGAAGTTTGCCTAGCACACGATATGGTGTGTTCTTTGGTAGCTTCACAAATGACTTTCAACAAAAGGAAATTTTAAATAATGCAAATGCCAGATGATTAGATGATAATTATGCCTTATTGGTAACGCACTTTACAGTATTTGTCAATAATTCTCTGTAATTCTATTAAAAAACAGGAATCACAGTCCCAAAGGATGTAGAATTATATTTTCAAAAATTTTCTGAGAATAGCCAAGATCAACTCCTTATAGATTTTTTAAAAAATGTCAATTTTGTGGTTTGTAAGGATGTGACTAAATTGAGTCAAGCTATTAGGCTTTTTGGAAAAGTTATCAAGAACAAGGAGGTTATGTTGCTTTTGGTAGCATTTAAGTATGATCACATTTCCACTACAGAAATAACATATCCTTTGGTAAATTAATTTGTTTTAGTTTGGCACCTGTCCCAGTAATCAGTTTCTAAAAGGTTTACAAGAAACACGATAAGCTTTGTTTTACAACAACCTTCATTCATGTGGTCATTCAATCACACCTTTTCTCCTGTTCTCTCTCAAGGACTTCTGTCCTGTCCTGCAATTAAAAACTTTACGTCCTGGATACTTCAATTTTTGTAATAAGCTTTGGCTGTGTTTCAGGCTGTGATAACCTTTTGCAGGAGTTAGCCATAGACCAATGCTGTCTGTCATTCGTATTGTGGGTGTCTGTCTTTCTCTGCTAGGTTATATTTAAATTGTTGCTGTAAAGATAACCAATTTTTATATTTTTGCTAATGTTTGTCAGTGTTGTGAAATAAATATTTTCCACTTGGCAGAATATTTCTCAAACAGTCCTATAGGTTTGACAGTTCCAAAGAAGATTGGTACTGAGATGGGCAGTCCCTGTGCAAGGAAGACTGACCTCAGGAGGCTAAAACCCCTATAGCTATTTTTAAAGTTATCAGAAGCTTCTTTTGCACTAAGGAAAGTTTGCCTGGATATTTGTTTAAATGGATTTTCCAGTAGGAATAAACCTTTAAAGCTTTCAAATGACAGTGAGGGCTTTCTCCTTTGGAAGGCAGAATTCAAGATAGCTTTTGTTGGAAACCCTATTTTGAAGATTAGGAGCTTTCATTTCATAAGTCAAAATAAGGCTCCTGCAAAATAAGGGTCTTCTTCCTGTGCTTTTGCTCTCAGGCAGGAGGGCACCCAGAAGAACTATTGTGTAAGTGAGTGGGGAGTCTGGATTAGTAATCAGTATTTCCTGTATGTGACTAGTTGGGTTTTAAAATTTTATTTTAAAACTTAAAATTTAAAAAAAAAATTCATTTTTACTGTAACACCTATTGTTAGGTAACTCAACCAATATGATTTAAGAAAAAATTTAAAAATCAGCTGCCTTGTGGCTTCTCTCCCATAGCTGGTAACTGTAGCACCAATTATTCAGTCACTAGAGGATGAACGGCAAAGATGTGGTTTCAGGTCCTGATTTTGTTGACATCAATGGGAGTCTTGCCATGGATGATTTTTGAAGAGAGGAGCAAATAATTGTTTGCCTTCGAAAAATAGTTGTGCTGCTTTTCTGAATGCATGAACAATAGCTTTGTGTGAGCTAGAACAGGGAGAATAAAAAGGGGAGTAGAATCTTCTCTGGGCCCTGAATAACTCTTTTAGGTGTTGGAAGTGCTTGAAATTTTTTTTGACCAAGTCATACATGATTTCTGTTAGTTCTGTATTTACATATAAAAGACCATCTCTTCTGCTTAGGGAAAATTATGATCATAATTGTTGCACGAAGTCTGCATATATTCCAACAGTCATCTGAGGCTTTAGTTGCTTCCACATGCAACTTGCATACACTCTTTGTATATTTACCACTAAAAGAAGCTTCAGAGACTTCTGACTGGCCAAGAAGTCACGCTTCTGGATGATCCTGTCTTATATTACTAACATAGAACTGGCAAGAATGCTGTGTTTGCACTCTTTCTTTCCTGCTTGTCTTCTAACCCTAACCATTATATTATTCCACAACTGAAGAATCCTTATTGCTTCCTCAGGAACTACGCTGCTGTTTCTAGTGCCACAGTTACAACTTTTGCAATTTCACTGTATTTTTGTTTTGTATGCTCAGCTTAAAACCCCCTACAATTAATAATGACTCTTCATCCATCTTTTAATTTCAAAAAGATGATATTTATATAGACAGGTAATTTTTGCTTAATTTCTGAGGGGTTGGGACAGTCATTGAATGACATCTGAGACTGACTCTTTAACACTGTTTTGTATTTTTAATTGTAGATGATGATCTGACATTGTCCAGTCAATCAGCTTAAAGTAAAATAAATCTATTCATAATTACCTTACCTTTTGTGTAGAAAGTACTGCAATATGCTGCATTTTTCAGGGCTTAGGTTGAATTTTTCCAGGTCTCTTTTGAGAATTGTAATTCTCCCTTCCATTAAATTAATTACAATATCATCCCTTTATATATTTTTATATACATATATATGTGTGTCTCAGCAACATTTTAAACCGAAAAGAATCCTCAGAAAGTAGAGAAATAAATAAAGGGGTGTATAATTTATTTACTGAGCCTGACACTCTTACTGAGTTACCTTGAAGGATTCAGAGGTAGACACTGATAAACTTACAGACCAAGAAGGTATTGAGAGCAATAAAATATTAAAAGAATTAACACTGAAGTAAAGTAACTCAGCCTGAATTAGAACTATTACTTCCTTCTTCACTGCCTTTGGTTAGCTTGGCCCTTGAATTTGAAGTGGTGCTGATTACGGCTGTTTGATGCTGCTTGAGTTCTGCTCTGCTCTGTGGAAGAGGTGTCTCCTCCTACTGTATAAATTTAGCACGTTTCACTAAGATACAAGCTGCCAGGCTTTACTTAATTTACTGTGGCTCTCCTTCAGAGAGTTCATATTCTTTGCATTTTAAGTTTCCTTGATAATAGAATGTTTCCGGCTTAAAGTTGCATGGCACCATTCCATGCCATTTTGTGCCAGCACAGTTCTATATTCTGAGTTGCTCAGTCAAGGTTGCAGTATCCTGATGTTATTGTCACAAAAAAACCACCAGGACCAGAAAACTTGGTTCTTAGATAATGGAAGTGCTTTAAGGAATTAACCTTATTAACAGCTATTGATCATAGTGGAGGGTTGGAACTAGATGATTTTTATGGTTCCTTCCAGCCTAAACCATTCTATGATCTATGACCACCTGCCTTTGGGATCATAGTTTTGGGCACTACAATATAAAAAAGACATTCAGCTATTAGAAAGTGTCCAAAGGAGGATCACAATAGTTGTGAAGAGATGTCCAGGCAAGTTTATTTCAACCTCACGACAACGTAATCTGATTTTTCTCAAGTCAATATTGCAGTTAATCTATTTCTTTTTGGTTTCTGGTGGTTCTTTAAGTCACAACTGCATAGCATGCTCATAAAATTAACTGAGTTGTAATTTTAATGCATGATGTACAGTGTACTCACATCTATGCTGTTAGGCTTAGGGCTAAGTGCATTTTCAAGATACAAAACTAAAATATCTGTGATAAGGCCAACATAAAGAAGGGGAAAAGAATGAAATAATGACTGCTGATCCATGGTCTGTCATCCAAACCTAACAGATATTTTCAGTCTCATGAATATATTCTTTGTAACTCTTAAATAGTACTAAATCAGTCATGAAGATTATGAATTGAGAAAGTGAAATGCACTAATGCAGCATTTTAAATTTTCATACCCATTTGAGTACTTGTGTGACCTTTACAAGATAAAATAAGCTTATTAGGTTTGGTATCCACAATTCAATGTGCAGGTCAGCTTCCAGTACTAATGAGAGAAGGAGAAAGTGAAATTTGTCAATCTGTTGGATGCAGTTCACCAGTAACTTGGCATTAGTGTGCCACCTTAGGCATTCAGATATTGGTAGTTGACTTTTACAGATGCACAGTCATGTCTACTGAGTTTCTAGTTGAGCACATTGTAATTTTTTAATGCAGATAAAATGGTTGTGAATTGGAGGAGACTTTATATGTAGAGGCTAACTTATTATTGCCCTGAACTTTCCTATTCTCAGTTAGTACAAAGGAGAGAAAAAAACCCTGTGTTTTTAAATCAAGGGAATTGGCCTATAGCTCACTTGGTGAAGTTGTACTGATGAAAAGAGGTTTCGATTTTAATGTGATTCAGCATCTAGGTAATGAACCAATATCTGTGAATCATGCAAGTACTTAATGTCTATGGTTAAATTTATGATATTGCTGGGATTATGGAAGCTTCTAGAAACAGCCAAGTGAGAGGTTAACAATCACTGTAGCTTGCTCAAGAACAGTTTATCAATCTAATAGCACAGTGTCTGCAGAATTAATCATACTACTTAGCCTTACACATTGTGAGATGTTACTGGTTATCATTAGGCCTTCACTGTTTACATACTCTCAGTTTTGTGTTTTTCCATTATTTTCTCACTGTCTGATAATTAAAATCCTGTCAAGACTTTCTGATGGGTTTACTCGTGAACTGTCACACGTGCGGTTCATTAATGGTTTCTGTTTCTCTTCTTAGTCAAGATCATAACTAAGCAGAATATATAGAGTAAGTATGCCCAGTTTTTCTGGCTGTGTACAGAGGCGATAGCTATGAGCATCTCAGCTTACCTGGCATGGGTGCATTTCTACAACCATGTTAGTTTGTACTCTATTCACGCTTTACATCCATTTAAATATTAGAATTTGTGTGCAATTAAAAATCCAAATAGTGGACCTTCTTAGTGTTGTGACAAAACAAGCGTGGAATATGTCTTTGTTTTGTACCATCCAAAGTTACAAATGTAGATACGGACCAGCACAAATACCAGTATATTGCAGAAAGTTAAAAATCTGATGATGATGAATGTGACCTGCTTTGCAGTATTACTGAATTCTTGAGAGAATAAAACATTACTCAAGTATCTCTAATTGCCAGGACTTCTGTTTTGATGAGAAGTGCAGTGTGCTTTGAGGAATGGATAGGCTAATATTTGCCATTTTGGAGGATATTTAGTGGAGATGGCTCTAGCAATGCTAAATAAGAACATCTGTCTCACTGTTAGACCCCATACACTCAGCTGCGTGTTTATCTTCTGATTTTTCAGCTTCAGGTTTTCAACACTGGAGGATTTGAGGATTTTAAAACTGCATTTTATTAGAATGATAATCAGATGTAAATATCTTTATTACTTTCTGCACAGTATAATATTCCTTTCGCAGTGCAGACCATTCTATAAAGAGGAAGCAAGTCAAAATTTTGGCCCAAAATCTGGTTTGGTGGAGTCATTCATGATGCTGTGAACAAACTGTGACCCATTAAATTTACTTGCAAATTTCAGGGCAGCACAAGAAATATATGTAGTGAGTATAAATAAGCTACAAATAACTTACAGTTCACCATCTTGTTTTGCCCATTCTTCAAAACACTACAGTCCTTCCAGAGCTTTAGTATGGGGGCAATTTCAATTTAGTATTAATTGCTCAGAAGTTGGTTGGCTTGCTGATACTATGCTTTGTTTTTTCTTCACTAACATAATGAAAACATCTGGTTACTAGCTATTGCCCAGATAAACTTAGATGTTTAATGGTGCTGGGGTTTTCTGGTGGTTTGTTGGTGGATTTGGGGTAGGTTTTTTGGGGTGGTGGGTTTTAGTAGCTAGTAACATAGATGGCCTACAGAGCTTGTAGGTTTTGAGTAAGACCTGCAGGTTTCAGTTTAGATTTTCTGATATGTTGTATTCTGGCCCTGGAGTCAGTTGCCAAGGGAAGGGTGCCTTGTGTAGAAAGGAAACAAAAACTTTTTCAGACTCTTTCTTTGAACAAGCATTGTAAAATTTTTAGGTGAACCATTGAACAGAGGAGTCTGTCAGAATTAAGATACAGCTTTATAGGAGAAGAATCTTGGTTTAAACTTGAGAGCTGTTTTCAATCCCCAGGGAAATCAGTTTGTTTTATTTCATATTTTAATGGTACCCCTTGGCTTGCATAACACATTCTCTGAAGAAGTTGTTTTGTAATGCAAATGCAATGATGATAAAATAGGTTGAGGCTCTTTAAAGCAATAATAATATATAAGATGTATTAGGAATTCTGCTTATTTTTTTCATTGTCTATGTAAGTTTTCTTTAGATATTCTTTCTGATTGCTTTCCAGGTGTTCTGAAATGCCCAGAGGCCTGAAAAATGCTGTTTTGTACTAAGGTTGAAAACTAGTCCTAAGTGTTACAAAGTTATCTGCTCATTTCCTAACACTGGCAGAAACTGCAATTAAAAGTATAAGTGAAATAAATTAGTAAATATGGGATTTTATAAAAATGTGTTCAGAGAGAAACCAGAAATTAAAAAATGCCCTTCCACGCAGTCACACACTAAAGCTTAGAAGCTATTTCTGTTTGAGCAAACCACACTGAAGCAAATGCTCAGTATTTGTACAATTCTTATCTAGTATAGCTCACAGTAAGCGTTTTAGGATGCTTTTGAAATATGGAATAAAATGTGCCTATTTAAAATCTACAGAAGAAATCATTATAGCTAAGCTAGTGATCAGTGTTTATTACTATACTTATTTATAATGTTTATTAATGTTGGATTTGTTGAAATTAAATTTTTTTGATGGTCTTCTCAGACAATTTCCGCAAAGTTCCATATGAAAGTGTTTATAAAATTTTAGTACATGTTTAAGGAAATAAGTCCGTATAAATATGTGTGAATTTGAGGAACTGTTCAGAAATTTATCTAAAGGAGAGAGATGTTAGGTCACAGTTACTTCTTATTTTCCAGACACAGTTGCATCCATTTCTTCCCTTAGAATTTTGTTTTTTCTCTTCTACCTATCAAAATCTCAGTCCTTGAAAAATTTGTTTAATCTGTTTGGTTTCTCTGCCTCCAGCCTCAGTCTCTGGAGTTGCTTCAGTCCCTGCAGTGGTGTATCAGTTTGTCTTAGGGTGACAACGAAGATGCTCAAGCATCTCAGATTATCTGCCATTACATGATTTGGTGCAAATTAGCTGACAACTTCTCGGTTTAATGTCATTTTCTTTCATAGCTGTTTTGGGCTGAGTGTTGAGACCACAGTGATGTCTGAGCTAATTTAAGTGCAGAGGAAAGTCTTTTTCATGCTTCAGGGCCTTCAAGCATATCCAGGCCTCAAAACTCAAATATGAGCTTTTCAACATGGCAAATACAGACAACGTGACATCTGGGATAGATTTCCAAACCCCCCTTATGAAATATACACTGATCACATGTTCTGCTAGCTGCAAGTAGTTACTGCTCTGAGACCTTTTCCTCTAATTTAAATAGAAGAAAGAAGAAAATATGGAAAGCAAATAGAATGAGAAGCATGGGATGGAGGAATAAAAACTTGAGAAAGAGAACACATTTTCTTCAGGAAGGACAGTTTTCATTCTCCAGTATGAGTGGATTTGAGTTTCTCAAAGTTACCGTGGTTTCCCTCAAGCAACCAGATTGTAGCACATTCTTTTAGTTTCATTGTTGCCCGTAGCCATCCTGTTTTAATGAGAAGTTTGAAATCTTTGGGATGAGTTGAACAGTTAGCTCCTAGAAGCTTATCAAGTCTAAAACTGAGCTGTCAAAGTGTTTTAAAGACAGCTCTGGAAGATGAAATACAACTGTGGGAGTGAGCAGTTAAAAGCAGTTCCCTGCTGCTTTCTTTCAGCTATTTGGTTTCTCTTTTCATTATTTTTTGTATTATTAATAGAAGTAACTAAGAATTACATGGAACGAGAGACAATCGTGAGGTTTTGCTAAGTGTAATTCAACTAAGTTGCTGCAATGTCTTTTTCGTGGTCTGAAATACAGCTAGGTTGAAGAGTTCAGGTTCGCATTTACATACAGTGTGTTTGACTGTTGACTCTGAATTTAATTTCTGACAGCACTAAATGCCTTAATGGAATACAGACGTAAGAGCAGACACTACTTGCTTTTAACAGCTCATCCTAGGAGGCTCACAACCCCAGAGTGATGCATGTAGTAAAACACTTAAAGGCTGAGCCAGTTTTGTTTCCTGCCATTCTTTCAAAGGGAAAGTGTGTTACCATGTACTCCTGTGTCCTTAGGGCTGCACTGTCCTGTGATGGCATTAAGCCTGATCTGAATCCAAAGACCAGTGATAAAAATGGTTTGGAAAAAAAAAAAAAAAATTAGAAGGCCAGACTGAAAGAAAGATCTAAAAATAACTTGAAACAAAAGGAAAGGAATGTAGAATTTCTATGCCGTATTCTTTTTCTTTTTGATCTTTACACTGTAAGCCTAGATGGTTTAGATTATTTTAAAATTTTTTTTCTTACCATTTTTATCAGTTCTTTTGCTGGAGATCTTCCCAGCGTTCATATCTCCTTTGGCCCTTAATCACAAGGATTTCCTTCCAACTGCTCTGCCAGATGTCTGAGTTAAATGTGTTCACCAAAACAGAATATTTAAAAAAAGACTGAACAAAAGTCAGTTTCTTGTTTATTAAGTCATATATTACTACTTCATAGTTCTGAAGACATAATTTTTACAAGATTTTCAATGCTTATTTTTCTGAGAAAAAAACCCTACAGAATTATTTTTTGAGGCCTGTGTTTTTCCAGAGATGCTAATTATTGACTCACTTTAAAATATAGAAAGATAAAAATAATTTACTACTTCCTACTTCTGTATGTCACTCAGACATCCATGTAAAAAAAATGGGCAGATGTTTTCCAAGGGATTTTTTTCAGCTTGCAAGTATCATCAAGATTAGACCAGTACTAGGCAGACTTGGCTCCCAGAATTCTTAAAGATAAGGTGGACAAGAATCAAATTTCTATTATTTTGATTAATTAAAAACTTTCTTATTTTAGTATTTCTTGTCAATCCAAAATGGAAGAAAATAGTAAATGATGGGGAAGAGCATTTTGAGGTAACCAGTAGAAAATATCATGTTCTCTTGAGATGTGAATGATCCAGCTCCATAATCAGGTCTTTAGGTCTGTCTTAACAAGAATTTTCATCCTGGGCTTCAGAAGTTTTCTTGACTGATCGTTGTCCAAGCAAAGATCTTAAATCTGAAGAACTGGCACAGTTTGGGGAAAACGTGTTCTTTGAAATACTTTGAGACACAGCAGGAGAGTACTATCAATACAACTCAGCTAATCAGAGCCGATGATAGTATTTGTATCTCGCTGCTTCTCATGTTAGGAATTAAATCCAGGGTACTGTTGCTGCCAGGTGCTCTTAGCAGCTTAAATCTGGTTGGAATTTCAAAACATTTGTTGCATTTCAGGGTTAAAGTGCAGCCAGTGTCGTTAAAAATCATTGAGCACGTGTGTTTTGGCTTGCAGGAAGGCAGAGTGCTTCACTGTCAGACTCTGGATGTTACGCTGGCTCCCTGCAGCCTCTTGTCATGAAAGAGCACGTGGGGAATTGAGGTGGGCACATGGCTACCATAAAACTTTGGCAGAAGCCAGACTCCCCTCAATAGTGTCTGTGGGACTGCCAGTGGAGGTATTAATGCTGTTTGGATCTAGATCCACACAAACTGAAGCCTGTCTCCTGGGTGTGGAAGCTGCGGATGGCAGTGTCCATGTATGCCCCTCTTGGGTGGCGCTCTGCGTGCTGGGGGATCCATTCAGTGCAGGTAGCTTGGGCTGCAGCTGCAGGTTCAGCTCTGGTGGGCCGGAGCCTGAGCCCCAGGCAAGAGGCCCTGAAGTGCTGACCCTTTGCAGAACAAAGGGCCCTGGGACCTGTAGCCCAGCCAGGTGACCGGACACTCGGGGACACAGCAGGAGCTGATGATTCCAGATTTTCCCACCCTTAGACTGTGAAGGTATAAAAGCCCAGGGGTTCCTTTGTTTGGAATCGCTCCTCGGAGGCACCACCTTGAGCTATTATTTAGTTATTGCACCATTGCTGAACTGCTTTAAGGATCTGGATGTCTGGGAAACCTGGGGTCCTGCTGGTAAGGAAACCTGGTGTGACTGTGTGAGGGGGGGATGTGTAGCTGCTAAGGGGCCTCAGTCCCAGCTCAGGTAGTGCCAGAGTGGCTCCAGGATCATCAGACAGGGAAGTTTCCTTAATACTGGCAGCTGCAGGAACTTCAGATCAGCCCTGGAATGGTTACAGGCTTTCTAGCTTTTTTCAGCTGTTTTATGTGGTCTTCTAGAAAATTTTGTTTTCCTGTCTGTTTTTACAAGAGAATAGCAGATCATCTACCAACTGTGTTGGGATCAGAAGGAAGTGAGCTTCAAGACACAGCTCTGTGAAGATGTTAGTTTATGTCTTCTCTTAGTATTTTTGGAATGCTCTTAGAAACAGTCTCAGTTTTTCTCAACCTAAAATTTAGCCTGTCAATGTGGCCATACTAAAAATGAATAGGAAAGAAAAAAAGCCCCACTGCACAAAAAACCTCAAGTCAGTACATAAAAGAAAAAACCCAAACCCTGTACGGTAGAAAAGCAAGGTGTATCAGTATAGAAAACACAGGAGTGCTGTTTGTTCCACACTGGCTCTTTGAACTACTCCTTGAAGAAAGGTTTAGCAACTGTCACTGTCATTTGAGTCGGTTTGCTGACATTTTGCTGAAGGAGCTAAGAAAATAGATCTCAGTAATAACTCTGACTTTTATTTCCTTCTGTGGTAGTACAAGGGGTATCATCATCTGGTGTTTAAGATTTTTGGACCTCACCAACAGCACCTTTTTCCCTACTTGAAAGGAATGTTTTATTTCTTGTTGTTATTATAATATACTGGTGCCCAACCATGATAATGGTTCTTCAGAAATAAGGAAGTTGTCTCACCTGCAACTATATAAAAATATGCCTCACCTCAGCATTTTTATTTTTTTTTCCCAATGGTCTTCCTTATAGCCACGAAAATTGTTGACATCAGGGACCCAGCTAAATTAGGAAATATACTTTGAGCTTCACAGGTCTAATTATGACAGGGGCAAGCATCATCATTTGGATTGGGAAGCAAGTGCAAGGGCCATGGCTTATCTCTGAACAGTAGAAAAAAGCATTTTTCTATTCCTAGTCCCCATGGACAGCTCTGGTCTTTTAGCACTCCCATGCCACAGAGAGTTCCAGCAACCCTTTTATTACCCTGTTGTTTTTTTGCACAGTCCCACAGAAAACAGCCACAGGGTAAGATTTTTACCATATTTGTGCAGAATTAATGCAGATCTGTAGAAGAATTTCTATGCAAAGAAGAGCTTAGTTCTAATTTTTTATTTTTCATTTTGGATCATTTACTTCTGATTAGAAGGTAATGTTCAGATGTCAAAACCAAATTTTGCTTACTGTTCAGGCAACAGATGTTTGTCTTGCTGCCTAAGACTGCAAGCTATAGTTTTGAGCTTTGCAGGTGAGAATTCCTTGTGGTAATATTAACTGCCAGTTAGACATGCTAATTACAAAATCGCAGAAGTTTAGATAGGATACAGGCATCTTTGCTTTATGATGCATACTCTCACACAAACGGAGGGGTTTTTTATTTATGTTAATACAGTTAATAAGACAGGAATTAAATGCATGCAGATTATCTGTTATGATCCCACTTGTGACACCAAATAATGTTAGGGTCCAATTATTAAAAGATGCCTCTTGCCTGAATTAAGGTGCAAATGAGACCATATGCTAAATCAATAGTACAGATTTTATTTAACAGTAAATTTAATGGGAGGAGAGGAGGAGGGGGGGGAAGAGAGAGAAAGAGAGAGAGCCAATTTAAGTAGAGAGGTAGTCACCACCGCATGGATTCCTGCATGGCCCTTCTTCTGGTCTCGGTGGTGGGAGTCCCCAGAGTTTTCTTCTGGAGGTACCACTTTCATACAGTCCAAGTCCCAGATGTTCATGAGATGTACATGCCATTCCCATAATCTGGGATTGCCTCTGTGTAAGGACTTGCTTACTTTCTCACAGTTTGCCGTGGTGGGAGTTGTTACCCAGAAGTTACCCAGATCTGCCTCCAGGCCTGGCATCTTCCTGTTGTTGCTGTCTGCACTTTTCCCACAGTCTGCACAGTGGAATCTTGCCTGGTGTGCTAATTCCAGACCTTTTACCTCTGTGTAGGCCTGTTTGGTTTTCTTTTCTAATATGATAAGATACCAGCATTCTGACACTGGCTTTCCAGTGAAGCGAATGTAGGAGTATTTCTAGGGAGACCACTGGATCTGGATAACCCAGCCATAGCCATTCTTAAATTCTTTTTACATGTTATGATGAGGATTTACACATTCATCTGGGCTGTAGGGTGGGGAAAAACACATCCTCATTGCATTTTGAACTGAATTTTATGAATCTTTTACTGTAGGGTTTTTCTATAAACTTCCTCTTTATCAACAGAGATCCACTTTGAAGCACTAATTATATCTGAGTGAATCCTGCAGTTTTCCCTTCCTAGAGTTTGCATGCATTCTGCAATGCAGAACGGGTCATTAGATGAGTTTTGTGCTGGTATTTTGCATTTGGCAGGTATCAGGTGTTTGCTTTACTCTTGCCTGAATTATATTTTAATGGGAAAGACCCATGGTGCAACAGCACAGTTGACTTGAAAATGAAGGCCTTTTTACTTTGCTAATAAAGCATATGAGAGAAAATGGAAATCTGTGGTTTTTTTCAAGCTGTAATCCATTGGAAAACCTCTTCTTTATCAGTGGGTGAGCTGCCCTGAAATGCTGTGGTTTGGTGAACTGCTGAGTGTGAAATGCAGGCCTTTGGGCTGCACTTTTTTGTTGTTGGTTTGTTTTTGTTTAGGTTTATTTTATTATTTCAGATGGAAAATGAAATACTGTATGGTTAGATATCATAAACGAGGTACTCAATTTATTGTAAGTGGATGAAAATAACTTGATATTTTAGAAATGTTTTGTAAGAGAAGATGACCATAATAAGTTTTATGTGGTTGAAGAACAGCAGAATCTGATTGTGTATTATTTTCAGTTTATTATACAGAACCGGTATAAGCAACTGTATTCAAAGGACAAATCTTTCATGCCTAAATAATTGACATCAATTTGTGGCTTTCATTTTTATTTGGATTAGAGTAAACCACCAACAATATGTTCTGGCTGATCACACAAGTTATAGTTTAAGATCCTCGAGTACCTAGATGGCATAGCAGTAGACTAATTATTTCTGACTATATGTAATTTTTTTATACTGTTAAAACAGTAATGGAGGATTATGTAGTCTGAGAAAATTACCTTCTCTGAAGCTTGTGAAAAAAAATTACATTCTTCAATGTGGCAAATCTTGTCCTGTCTTGGACATAAATTATGCAGTCTCCTGGACTAATGAAAGTAGCAATTTGTAAGCATTCACCATTTTTCATTATTGGAGTTGAATGATTGATTACTTGTGCCCAGTAGTTGTCTGGTTTTTTTTCCTTTTACTTTTAAATTTGACTCCCTTTTTAAGTTTACTATGACATTAATTTATGATAATAATTCTTTCTTTGTGCCTTTTTAAAATGTGTTTATAAGCACTAGTGAAAAGCAGTACTTTAAAGGGATGTTGGCAGCTCTAAGTATTGTCCTTTTCAAAAAAGATCAGTTTCACAGTGGTTTCAGAAACTGCATCTGATTATGGGTCACCATGCCAATTTTGTTGTGTTCTTACAAATACAATTTCATGTGTTTCATCTTTCTTGCTGTCTTGTTTAAAATAGTAATATACCGATGAAAATGAAAGCTGACTTGCTAACTAACAGAAGAGGTGTAGCAATTTCTGTGGAAGGATCTAGATGTGTGATTCAGAAAGCTAATGTAAGGAATAAAAGAATTAACTGTATCTAAAAACACTGATAGAGTAAAAAAAATCAGGTGATGTAGTGTGTTGAACATCATCCTATTTTAACTGAAGAAAATCCATTCAATACAGTCTGTTTGTAAATTGGTAACTGTGACTGAAGTTTAATACATTTTCAGACTGTAAAAATGTTCCTTGGTCTGGACATCTGAAAAGAGAGAACTGTTGTCCCTTTAGTCTGGAAACATGAACATTTCTTGAGCTAGAAGGCAAGCCTGGTAATTTAGACTCTGTTTCAGAATCCCAAAATGTCTTTGGGATTTACTGAATAGAGAATGGTGTGCTGTGTCAGTTGAAGCTGTCCTTGCTCACCTTAATGCAGAAGCCTTGCAAGACTCGGTTTCATTCTTTTCCATACAAAAGGAAAATAGTGTTATAGCAAAGAGCAGAAATATATTTCTAACTCAGAGCAATTCACAGTCTGATTCATTTGGGGCTTGGTGAACTACAGTCAACATCAGGTTGACTTTCATTTAGAGTAAAGAAAAAAACCCTGAAATATCCGAATTAATGTTTCCTACAGCAGCCAGCCAATTTCAAGATGTTTCAATTTTGATAAGAAACTGATGGTGATGAAAATCACATATGAGTCAGGAAGGGTTTCAACAGAAACCTTCCCCCACTGGAGAGGAGGTACTATCAGAAACTTGCCAAGTTTCTTGTTAATGGTTTTTCTGCATGCTTGACAACTGGTTTGAATGATTGCAGAGTGTATTCTCTGTCAGTGTCCAAATTGTCTTCTGGCTAATTTCCTTCACCTCTATGCTTCTCTAACCTGTGAGCCCTTTTCTGGAAGAGGTGGGTGTCTGCATCCATAGCCTTGACCCCTCATTCTTCTGAGCAGAGAAACCTTGCTTTCAGTTGCTTGAAACCATTCCATGACCTACTGACACAGAGAGCAGAACTTGCGATCATTAGACTCTGTGTTTCTCAGGCAAGAAGAAAGTTCCCAAAGATGCCAGGGTGCTCTGCTCTTGATGTTCGGTACCATTTTTAATGCACGGTCTTGTTCTATGAAGACCTGCCAGTTTGTTTCAGAAGTTCTGTGTTTCCTCTATATGATCGAGTTTTTAAGTAAGAGATGCATGAGGCGGTCTTAATATTGCCACAGCTACTCTGGAAAATGATGCAAAAAGGATAAAAACAAAAGCCCCCAAGAATCTAACGCTTTGGAGGTATTCCCCAGAATCTGTCTTGGAAGACCTGACTTAGGGGAATCAAAGCAGCAGTGAGCTTCCACTGCTGTGGAACAGAAGTACATCTCTTGTAGCTACTCTTGTCTGGAAACAGAGATAAGGTAAATCAAAGCAAGAAGTGAGTGAAAAATGAGCCTAAATCAAATGAAAGATTAAATTTTTGTAATTTAGTCCTTCCTGGAAGACAGCTGTGTAGAAAAACCAAGTTTCTGAAAAGTATAGTCTGCAGGAAGTGTTTCACACTAGAATTACTTAGGTTGATCTCAACTCTCTTGAGTGTGCCAGCTCAGAGGAGCCTTTGACAGAGAAACTGTTTAGCATGCAGTATTGATCTGATGGCTAGAGGTGCTGAGTACCCACAATCTCACACAGGAAAGGTGAAAGGAGCATGTCTCAAATGCCTTCTAAAAACACTGCTGGCATACAAGTGTATGCCTCACTTGAGAAATCAAAGCAATGCTGATTTTGGTAAGACCATGTATGTGTTATCCTTTCTTATTAGGAAATGAAATGCTGAGTCTGTGTTCACACCTGTCACGCATGGTGCTGAGCAAGGGAAGAGTTTCAGGTTCCAAGCATGAGGGATTTTGGAGAATAACAACAAAAATATTTACAGCTGAACATGTTTTATAAGGAAAAAGGCAAAAAGTTTCTAGATGCTGTGGTACAATGCTTTGGAGGTTATTTATTGTCTAAATAAGGTAATTTGAATGCTAGAAGCCTTATACCTGGTTTCATTTGGGTTAATCTCTCATGGGAAATGTATATTCGGACGTGGTACCCTGTACTGAGACTATGGGCTGACTGACTGGCTGTTAATGTACACCTGTGTTGGTACATTATCAGAAAACTGTAAGACTTTAGGTTCTTGATTGCAAAGGCTAATATTTCTAGGCTTTCAATAGAATTTGCAGCTGTTGAGTTAGAGAGGAATCTAAAAGCTTTTGTCTTCAAAAGCAAGTTCACTTTCGTAAGGTTAGTGATACACCTAGGGTTTCTCAACATAATCATTTGTTCACAAATAAGTGGAGGTGGAATCCACACTACCTGGGTTGTCTAAGCTGATGACATAAATTCTATTAGAGCAGCATGTCCCCAGGAGGATAGAAAGATGTGATTTTTTTCATCTTTTTTATATGGTGGAGGAGTAAGGACATGGTAAAGATCTATCCTGTTGTGACTTTGTTTCTGTAGAAACTGGGCTGAAAAATTCCCTTTTGGGCTCAATGTTTGTAAAGCAGTGCTGGAATGCTGCTTCTTGGTGACCAGAACTAACCTTTAATGGATTGAGGAAAGTCAACGGGTGTGTTTCTAATGACAGCAACAGAATGTTGTCTGGAGTCTGAAAGCCTTTCAGGAGGTTATGAAATTGACTGATGGGCAGGCCTCAGTGGTAGGTGAGCACTTTGGGCAATTTTGCCATCAGCTGTTTGCTGTGTGCTGTTCTTTGCCACATTAACTTCATTAATGTCCGACACACCGAGGGGAATTACCCTGACCGATCTGCAGCAACAGCCTGATTCAGTGCCCAGCAAAGATAATGGAGGTCTTTACACAGGCCTAAGTTGATTTTTAGTTTCCAGATGCTCTTCACTGCATGTTGTAATTGCACCATTGTTCTCAGAAAAATGACATCTCTGACATAATGGCATATCTGTGAAATGATAGAAATTTTTGCTGTTGCGCTTGGGACTGTTTGATTTCAGTCTTACTGTAGTACTTCTATTTAAATTAAACCAGACTGAGTTTAATGATGCAAAATGATACATTTAAATCCTTCTAGAATAAGTAAAAACTTCTACTGTACTAAGTCTTTATATTAAAAAAAAATTACAACTTGTTTAATTATTAATACCTAATATTGGAATAATTGAGCTAACTGTAATATCAAATCAGCAATGCTGCTGGATGTCATAACAGTAATTATTACAGGTAAAACTCTTCTTCTGATAAAATGGCAAGTTTGCAACACTAGAAGTTCATATATGGGGCAAATCTAGCCTACTGAATTTCTAAAAAGGAAAATTGGTAACTATGGTAAAGCTTTTCTGATTTTAGGTATTGAATGATAAGAGTAAGCAAATGTGCCAGAAAAGAATCCAAGCTGAAGTTTCCTGACTTTCTGAATTCTCACTTTGATAGATTCATTTGCATTCCCTTGGAATATGGACATTTACTGATTTTCTTTGAGTTGCTAGACACATCTGAGCTGAAGGCAAATTCCACCTTAGTGCTGCAGTGGTGATGGATGGGTGATACTTAGCCCAAGCTGCTGTGGTATCAAAAGATTACACAGTTCTTCATGTGTACCTATCTTCATAGAATTTGTGTGAGATTGGAAAGACACTATTATCAGAAGCCTTTGAAAAAAATACTTTCGTTTCTTTCAAAAAAAAAAAAAGAGCCGAAAATATAAATGATGACCTATTGTGTTCCTATTTCCATCTGCAAGCAGCCAATGATAATTTAATTCTATTGATTTAAATCTGATGTAGGCTTCTGAATTGAGTTGATTTGTAAAGATGAAGTTTTCTCTTAACATTTGCACTCCTGTCTTGTAATATCCATTTATTTCTCCACTTTCTTATTTCTGTTAAGGCTGCAAGAAATTGGAGAAGCCCAGCAGTTAGGGTTCGTCATGCAAAATAAATAGATATGTAACTCTATAGGCTGTATTACACAGCTAGAAATGAGGGAACCCAAGGTCCCAATTTCTTTTAACCATCTTTGTTTTAAAGAAGTAAGTCTAAATGTGTAACTGAAAGTGAATATTAGGGGTGGAAAGTGGAAAACATATAGAAGTGATTAGACTTATTTTGTTATTTTTTCCTATTTAATTTTTAAGCATTGTATTTATATTCAAAAGGCCCCATAGGTATGATTGAAAAACGTGTTTCTGAGAGAGACTCCAAAGGAATGCAAAAACTTATCAGATTAAGTTAGGAATATATGGGAGATAGTGTGGTAAATGGAGCAGAGAAAACAAATTGGACCTAAGGCTGAAAGGGAAAGTGAGGAGGTGAGAAGAGAGAATGCAGACAAAGGATCCAGACATTAGTGAACAAAACACTGAAAAAAAGATTAAAGGAGAAATTAAGGAGACGTTTTTAAGAGGATCCACACTTGTGTTGTAGCTTGAGGTCGCATAACAAGTTTCTTTCAAAGACATTTCCCACGGGATGAAAACTGTGGTATTTTATAATTAGTCCTGTTTCCCAGTTAGCAACTTAAAGCTGAAGCATGTGGGTGTGAAAACTTGCTAAGGGGAAGTTGTTCTTTTGTTTCCAAACAATGCAGATGGTGTAACCCAGACATTTCAGGATATTTTGATCAATAACACTTAATAATACATGAGGGTCTTGTTATTTGTTTGGTTTTGGTTTGGTTTTTTGTTTTTCTTTTTAAATAATTTTCTGGGCTGCAATCAATGCAGAACGCACTGCCCAATCCTTTAATACTACTCAAAATACTTGTCAAAGAACTCAGCCTTGGCAAGCCATTTCATTTTTCCCTATTCATAAATGTATAGAGTTTGGAATAAAATGGGATTAAATAATCTAGTAAATCTATCATATTTCAATGGTGTCATCAGAAGAAGCATAAGGTTGAGAAATAGGAATGAAGTCTAAAAATCTTTTAATTTTATAACCTGCTGGTCGGGGTAGCCTGTTAAGTCCTGTAACCTTAAGTGACCATCCCCTTCCCTCTCTCCTCCTTGGAAAAGCAATGCTGTTTGTTCAACTTGTGTCACTTTTAAGAGATCTTGCATCTTAGAAAATGTTTCCTGTTTTTGCAGGTGCCCAAGCTTTCCTGAAACAGATTGATAGGTCTCTGTTTTGGTCTTGTTTTTTTTCTTTTGATCTCACTCTTCCTAACATCATTTTTTCCTGTTTGATTCCCTGTCGTTGCAGTAACCTAGGGGTCCTTAGAAGCCTATCTTCTCCTTCCTGAAGCTTGAGGGTTAAAAAGAGTGATGTGAGGCAGTTTGTGTCATTGATAAAAAATAGATATCACAGTCTTTCCTATTTTGTCTAGCAGGGTGACTTTCTGCCATCCTTTGCTTTGACAACCTCTCCCTGCAGGTTGCAGTTTCAGTCTTCCTTCAAACCTGTGCAAGCCAGAACGCTGGCAACTTATCTTTTCATCATCATTCGATTTCACTCATGGTGCCTGTGGTATAAACATCTCTTTAGGCAGGTGCTGTTCTTGGCCACAGGGAAGGCAAGAGGTGGCATTCCCTATCCTGACAAATGTGTGTCTTTCCCTAAGGGGAAACCTGAAAGGAACCACTTTACAGTGTGCCTACATTTTATTATTGTCCTTTAAACTCAAGACTGGCTGCCAGTTTAATATCTTTTGAAAATTAAACAAACCAAGGCTTCCTTCTGGCTTGCCATTGACTTTTAAGGTCTTGCAAGTCACTGTCCTTGCTCCGTAAGTTCTAAGATAGGATCTAAATTTGGCTTCATGGATTTTTGAGGGATAGTTCACCCACTTTTTTTCCCCCTACTGATAAACATCTGGGAAAAGTCCAGACCACGGTGAAGTCCTGGACAGTGTTTTGTCAGGAAATGTATCTGTTTGTGACACTGCAGGGAAAAATTTTTCCTAGAGGACAAAACTTTTTAAAAGTCTCCTCTCCCCTCATAATTTACAAATCTCTTTGCAAGATAAAACATTTTTCATTAGCATTTAGTATATTTAATTTCATTTTAAAACATTTTATTTAGGATTAAATAATTATTTCTTTCTCTGAAAAAAAAAAAGTAGAAAACTGCAGTTTTTCATTAGATAGAATAGGAATTTTCTCAAACACCTGCAGTGCATTCAGATTTTGTCCATGCTGGAATCCCAACTTGAGGTTTCTAATTCAACATGAGCTGTTTCTGCCTGCCCAGAGCTGCCTTAGGCCGAGTTGTTGGTCAAACGACTGGTCAAGCTGCCAGTCTTTAAGAAGAGCATGATTAAATTTTGGGAGACTGCTCCCTTCAAAACCTCTTCATTGTAAAGCGATAAGAAGAGATGCACATCTGTGTCTATACATATGTATGTGTGTGCATGGCAGCACACATCTGTGTGTTTTGGAGGTGTGTCCCCAGCCAGGGCCTTCTTTTGAAACTCTCATCCTTGTAGTGAGGGGGGAATGCAGCGAATTTACCCAGAGACTGGTTTAGTTTCAAAAGGGGAAAACTCTTCTTGCTTCCCAAGAGGTTATTTTTGGAGTCCTTTTGGAGAAAAAAAAAACCTTAAGTAAATGTGCATGTGTTTCTTTAAAAGAGCGGCTCTGGCAGATGCAGCATGGTTTGCAGCATATTCTTCTTGAATCAAATAGGATGAGTATAAGTTGCCAACAACAGCAACAAAAGATGGTGGTGGGGGGAGGCAGAGGGAGAAACAGAAAATGTGTTGACAGTGGATGTGACCGACACAGCCCAAAACAATAGAATGCATGTTTAGCATGACTGGCTCTATTCATTCTCCTGTCAGGGCTTGGTGTGCCAGCCTCTCAAAGGCAGCAAAGCTGCAGGAAGTGTCACTTCCTCACACAATATATGGAGAAATTTCTGTGACACTATATTCTTCAGCTGCAAATGGATGGTTCTGATAGATTTTTGATTAGTAAGTAGCTTTAAAAATCTGGTAACTTAATAGTTGTGATGCTGAAGAATAATATGCATGCATGAGAAAGGCCAGTTACATAAATCAGCCTAGTGTCTGTTGACTGGGAAAGCTTTTCTCTTGTGCTACACAGCACAGTATTTGAGCCTGCTGAAATGTGTAGGAAAAGCACTGTCTGCATCCTATAAATGCTGTTTTTCTTGTTCAGATGACCTTAACTTCGTTGAGTCCTTGGGTGGCACGTGATCAGCTGCCATTCAAGAACGTGTTTACCTTGCAGCTGACTTGCAGCCTGTGCCACATTTTCCTTTAAGTACAATCTCGGGCTGCTATTTGATGACCTTCCAAACCCTTTAATATGGCAAAAGGGATGGCTTGAAAACTGCATGTAAACAGTGAACCTCCAATTACTCTATATTTGCAGTACTTCAGCACTTGCACAATAGCATTCTGTTGCAAAGCTACTGTGGCTACTTCAGGCTATCTGGACAATGCCTCCAACCCCACTGTAAATCCATGCCTGGTTTTTGTTTTGTTTTTTGGTTTTTTTTTTAAACCTCATCTGCATCTTCTAGAGCTGCTCTTTTCACACTGATTTCTCTTTGTAGCATTTACGAGAAAATATATTCACTATATATTCAAATATATACATAAAATATATTCAATTCATTTATAGTGTAACCTGAACTGAGGGACATCTGAGGATTCCTGGTGAAGAGTTTCTGTCTGGATCTTCTGATGAGTTGTTGCTCCCTGGAGTAAGGCTGCTCTTAGCACTGGTTCACCATGGCTGATTAAAACCTTTGTCTGTTTAATTTCCATGCCCTGCCAGCACTGAATTTGCAGTGCTTGGTGAGAATCTGTTTTTGAATGGTCTTTTTTTTTTTTTTTTGGAGATGATGATATGTTCTCGAGCCGTGCAGAAATATTAAGCAGTCCTGCATGCGTTGAAAATCTATTGAAGAATGTGGGGCAAGTGTCAAGCTCTTCCTGAAACCCACAGAGTTTTTCAGTTTTCTCAGGAAATGTGTCACAAATAATCTTTCTGAAAATTAGTTCTACTTTCTCAAAGAAGCACTTGATTATATCCCTACCCAGACTGTTTCGGTATGTGAACAGTGTAAGTAGGTGAAAGGCAGGTTAGCCTCTCTGCAGTGATTATCATGATTGCTTTTCAGCTTGCTGCTTAAACAAAAAACACTTTACAGGCTCTTATTTTATTGAAATGGTAATAATGTTTTTAAAACACAGATGCTATTTTCGGTATCTGAAGGTAAGCTGGTACTTATGCTTTGCAGTAGTGCCAACACCAAGGCATTGAAACTTGGTTCTTCCTCCCCTTTTACTTTCAGAAGTTGATACCAAGATTTTGATATGGTTGACATAGTAAACCTTGACATAGTATTTGATAGTGAAAAGGCTTTAAAAGCGGCCAAGGAGATACTTCAAAAGCATATTCATTTATTACTTAAATGAGAGTGGAGTTGCAAACTGCAATTGATTCTTCAAATATTTTGGAAACACAAGTGCAAAATGCAGATGCCGTTGATGAAAGATGCATGGATAGCTATTTACTGCTGGTTTCTTAGAAAAAAATCATCTCCTTATAGGAGGTCATTAGAAAATAGTTTCCTTTTTGCATTTAAGCAGTGATTTATGGCTGCTTAATCATTATTTTATTATCTTCTTGTGTTTAAGTTTTCCCAAACCCTGATGTGAGTTCAGGGATTTATTTTCTGGAATTCTCTCTAACTCTTCTGCATATTTCTGAGAATAAAGTAACCTAATAAAAATGAACATGTGAAAAAAAAGTAACCCAGGAAAGTAATATGCAAATCTATATTTGTAGTATGGTAACTCTTTTGCAGTCATATGGAAGAGGAAGTTGGAAGATTTTATTTGTGGAAACTTAGGTGTCAATCTTCAGGTTTTTTTAATGACTCACTAACATAAGTGTTTACTTTAAAAAGCAGAACTGACTCCACAAGGCCTTTTGAGATGTGCTGCTTTTTTACTTTTGGGTTTTGCCCTTTGGGTCTATAACCATCTCTGAAAAATGAAGCTTGAGACATAGATTCATACATGATGGACTATATATGCTACCACTGAAGAATTATAATAGAATAGTTAGTCTTTGTTAGCCTTGTCATTCTTATACATTCTAGGATAGAGCTTATAAACTGCAAATGACTTCTACCTGACCAATTCTTATTACACTTTTAGAAGGCTCTGCCGTGACTTAAAATATGTGATATGCTGTTTCTTTTTGGGAAACCATGCTCTTTTGCTTCTTCACTTTCTTCTAGAGAGTGTGTATGCATGAGATGATAATTCTATACAGTGTTCCCCTTCTGTGAGCTTGTTATATGCGTTTTCATTTTTTAATCAAAGGTTCCATGAATTTCATATTGCAGGATGGCTTATTGCAGACTGTAAATATAACAATGTGACCTTTTAGGGTGATGTTTTTATTTATATACCCTGCACAGCTAGAAAAAGAGACTTCCCTTCCACCTTATATGAAGTAGTATTGAGGGATTTTTTTTAAAAGCAATTAGAGAAGCAAAATATGATAAATCATGCATCTTGAAGCTTGAGTAATAGTCGTCTACAGTTTTCTGTATATATTCAGAAACAGAGAAATAAGATAAGCAGAAATAGAAACTAAAAGCTTGTGAGGACAGGTAATTATTCTAAAGCTAGTGGGATAGCTTTATGTAGGGAACAGGTCAAAAAGCTACCCAGACACCAAAATTGTATCAGCTACTGGGGCTTAGATCAGAAACACACAAGTGACTCAATAAGTTTGTTTGTTTGTTTTTATATGTTTGAATGTGTTTTTATTTGTCTGTTCTGAGATAATCAAAGAGGAAAGCTGAAACTTCAGCCGGAATATATCTGGCTTCTGTAAGCATAGCTGATGACAAAGCTGTGCTTTCAAACCTGGCTCTTTCCTGAGTTGCAGGAAGCAGAGTAGTATGGAAGCCCTTTGGGATATATAGCCCTGAATCTTCTACATGAGGTAGATGTGTGAACTCGCTTACCTATGAAACACAGTGGAATGGGGCAGTCCTGATAGTTCCTCTTGTGTTCTAGGACATTATCAAAGAACTTGTTAGAAATGCTCAAGATGTCTGCTCAGTTTTATTCCTTGTCAGGAGTTTAAAGTGTGTTCCATGAAAATGTCCCAGCCACCATTGCAGCATCCTGGTACTTTAAATTACTTCCTAGACAGTAAAATGGCTTCAGCAGTGCTATAAATATATCTGCTGCAAAGTTTATTGATACAAAGCCCATGAAACTGAAGGAGAGACAGGAAGAGAAATGTGGGTGGGGTAATGTCTGATGTAAATTTTACCGTATGCTTCACGGAGTCTTTTTTTGGCATTCTATTTCCAAGACCAAAGAGGAAAATTATGTTTGCTGTATGTGGGGAAAAAAAAAAAAGAAAAAGAAAAAAGAGAGAAAAGTGAAAATTCTTACGTATGAGTGGTAAGATGCTTTGCAAGGCTTATTTTTCTTCAACCTGTAAAAGGAACCATGAGGAGATGTTTCACTGGGATGACTAGAGGCTGAAAGGGTAAGACTGAAAGAAAATCCTCTAAGATCCAAGATTCTGGGAAATACCTCTTGGTTGCCCTGTCAATCCAATGAATAATGCTTTTGCTTTGTAGAATATTAACTGGTTTTTAGATTTGAATTTTTTTTTCTTCCTCAAGAGGAAGTAAGTTGAATTTTGTTCCTGAAAACGTGGATTGCTACCTGCAATTTGATTTTAGAGCTGCATGTCTGAGTACAGACTCATATTACATTTTGTCTAGCACGTAGGATAGGGAAGAAGAGATCTGGATGTGAATATTTGCTGCGGTCCCATTTCTTCAACAGATGTTACCGCTTATTAAGGGCCAGTTAAGTATACATACTCAGTTGTTATGCAACATGTACATAATTATCAAATCTTGCGAAGTAGAGTTTTCCTCTTTTTCAGAAATTTTATCTTACAGTAAACTCCACTTTTTTATAAACAGTAAATTATTGTACAGTGATGATCTAGCATGGAAAATCATGACTTCAGTAAAGTTGTACTTGCTTTAAAAAATGAGAGATTAGGAGTCATGCCTGCAGCTGAGATCTAATTCCTAGAAATGCCTTTGCCATTACTATTCAATACAGAATATTTAGATATCCTCTTCTTGCTTGGAAAGAGGCCAACAAGAGAACTAGATTTAAAAAAAAAACCTTCTAAGAAACCAGTTGTGTTTCGCACAGTCTGCTTGGGGAATCCCTGTATCAGTGCTTCATTTTGCAGGGTTTTTACTAACCTCTGGTTAGGAATTTGAGTACCAGGAATTGTGGATGCAAACGCATTTATATTGGGTAGAATTCTGGTGTAGTCTTTTGGAGTAATTTGACAAATTAATTACACATTCTCCCAGATAAAATGTACCACAATATATTCAAAAGTATTCTGTATTAATTGGTAGTAATACAGTAATAACTAATTAAAATTGCCCTGTGATAATTAAGTGGTACAGTAATAGTGAGATTCAAAACATGTAGACAAATTTTCAAGCCTTATGTCTAGTCATGTGACAGGCCTGTAGGCAAAGTCAATGTGAGCTAAGTTTATTCATCTTTTCCCAAACCATAAAAAGACTTGATTAAGTCAGGAGTGACTGGAAAATGGAGCTAAATATATCCACTGAAGTATTTAAATGCAAAGGAGACCAGAATTTAGATTCTAGGCTTGAATCTAACATGTCTTTCTGCTTTTTAAAATAAATTTCTAATTTCTTTTATGTTCATATTTCCTACATCTCCTAATGATTTCTGGGGTTGTTTTCTCAAAGTTGCAGAAGTAGATTATAAGAAGTTGTTTTTCTTAAACTAGTGACCTGGGAGAGCTGCTAATACCAAAAGTGATTACAAGAATAGTAGGAAGGTTATTCTGCTTTCCTGTGTTTCCCTGTTTCTTTATTACTGGGGTACTTATCAATTGTGACAAGAAATAAAATGCACATTGTTTACAGGTACTGTTCTGCTGACTAGAGGAAAACAAAACCTTGATCTTGTTCCCCAGAAAGTTAGTAGCTGGAATTATTTTAGATTATATTAATGTTTTGTTACAAAGAGGACATAGCTTTTTATTATAGTGGAAGTTTTGCTTGTTCTCTTTTTATCACTTTTGTAAAGAAATAAAATTTTCTCGAGATAATCTGTTGCCTACAACTGACTGCTTTCAAAATGCTTCTCTCTCACTTTGCCTTGCTCCTCACAAACTTAAATTGATCAGTAGAGATCATGCAGTAACAAGAACAAGTTTTATAACTCCACAAATATCACCTCTTGAATTTTTTAAATTAACATTCCAGTCTCTATGTTCATGCTTAAATTTGAATATGTTTAATGACACTGTTTTTTTCTGTATAATTATCTTTTATTTTCGCTTCCTACTTTCCAGCTTGCATTTTTTTCCTAATTTCAATGGGATCTTAAAATTTAAAAGAAAGCTGTTGCCTAAGTTGCTGGCTAGCAAGTGTGTTCAAGTTAGAATGATTTTGAAGGCATTAAACACATTTTTGTTGCCTTCAGTTTATAGCCACTTCACATTAAAAAAAAGCAAACCAAGAAAACAAAACAAAAGCAACAACCTTCCATCCTAAAGTAAAACTCTCCAAACAAAAAAGGAACCCAAATCTCTTTTCCAATGAAATTTTCAGATAAAGCAGGATCTATAATACTAGCGCACTTACTGTTATTTTAATATCACTGTTCTAAGATTATATGTGTTAAGTGATAGAAATAAAGGTAGGTACTTGGAATAATCAGTTTTTTATTAGATGCTTCTAATTTTGACAGACAGCTAATTATGGAGTGTCTGAACAAGTCACTGCACATCTGCTTAATATTGCTTAATCTCTAAAATGGGAATGTAATTATTCACTTGCATATGGCTTTTTATACGTTGTTCTTGACAGGTGATAACTTAAACCAAACACATATTTTTTCATTGAAACCTGAAACTCAAATTTCACAGCTAGTTTCTCAAAAATATTTGTGATCTTGGAGTAATGAAAGCTTATTCCAACTGTGGACCTGGAGGTTGACATTATGGAAGCCAGTGGAAGAAACAGCTGTTCTTTCTTCAGAGTTTCTGTCTCAAAATCAGAAATTCTGTCTTGATTTAAAAAAATAAATGTACAGATGTTTGTTGCACCCTGGAAACTGCTCTTTAGCAGAACTTGGACTTTTAATTGACTTGCACCGAGACTTTGGGAAATGCAAATTCACAAGCATTTCATATGACAGTGTTACAGTTTTCGAAGAGCTTTATATTGCTGAAGAACTGTGGGGTTTTTAAAACAAAGGGTGAATTTAAATTGCAGCAGAGTTAAAGAAATTTAAAGCAGGACTTTTTGGTTTTATTCTAGTGTATCTCATGTAGAATGACATTAAGCTTTTCTTACTCTTCACTTCTTATTTTGCCCATTCTGAAAGAGAAACATCATTACAATAATTTATTGAGTGAAATTTTTGAGATAAAACCTTTGTCAGCTTATCTGAGGGATATTTTCTGAGAGTCTATTTTTATACAGATGTGTAAATTATGAGGTGAGAAAGTAAAAAAATATTCTTACAAACCTGAATAAGAACTACAACGTTATGACACCATCTTGTATAGAAAATGGCAAAGAATTTAAGTATTCAACATTCTTGATCAATAAGTCACTTTGAGCCCATAGTCCTGAATGTTTACAAAGAAAATTTCAGAGCCACATGGGCTGTCCTCTTACCAAAATGATAAAATAAAATTTTATAATTAAGGGTAGTAATTCTAGATCATCAAAATCTGTACTGAGAAGTAAATAAGAAACATGTTGGTAGAAACAGCGTCATTTGTATCACTTTTGGAAAGTGGCTGTTCCTTGGGGCAATTTTGTGTGTGGTTTTTGTGTTGAAATTGGAAACTGATTGCTTCCAGCTTTGTTACTGTGAGAAATAAGAGTGAAAGAAGTTACATATGTTATTTTTCAACTGGAATGTAAATTGCTGTCTACAAGACAGTCCTGTCCTGTCTTGCAAGAAAATGGGCTAAATGACTCTGACTAATTTGTGTGGTTTCTCCCATTTCCATTCAAATACCATGTTTGTGTATAGATTGTCTCTCCTCCAGCAGAATACAAAAGCTGTTTAAGAGAAGGATTATTTTCAGAGTCTGTCTGTGCACATTCAGTCAGGTTCATAAAACAGATTCTCATTACTGCTTTCTTCCCTGTGTTATTTAATTCTTAACCATGGCATTCTTATCACTAGAAGTTGTATCAGATTTTCAAAAGCAATATATTTAAAAGGTATCTCTCTGTACTTCTTTATGATATCAGAGAAAATGTGGGTGCCCCTCTATTGGATATATTCAAGGTCGGGTTGGATGGGATTTTTAGTATGATCTTGTGAAAAGTGTCCCTGCCCATGGTCTTTTAAGGTCCCTTCCAACCCAAACCATTCTGTGAGTCTGTGGCATGATGACTCAGCACCTCTGTCTTATTTTTTTACAACGACTAGCAGGCTGAATTTATACAATGCGTGGTACTCAAGAAATAACCTCTTATTCCTGTAACACCCTCCCAATGGCAATCTTTAGTGTTAACACCTGTATTTCAGTGTGTAAGCCAGGCTGCTGTACTCCATGAAATGATTAAACTACTTGCAGCAAAAGCCTTGTGAAATTTCAAGGTGAAATAGAAAGGCAAAAACAGAAAAATGCCCTCCAGGAAAATCTCACACTCTAATCTTTGCACTTTCACGTCTGTGTGTGTGTATGCAAGCATGTGTTTGTGTAGTAACAACATCTCTAGCGTATTGGGAATCCCATTCTCCACAAAGTTGAGCTGCTGTGGGAGTAAGGTGCTGCAGCTGCCTCACGTAATAAAAAAAATGGTTTGGCAGCAGTCTTCTTGCCATCCTTACCTAGCAGTCTGCATCATTGGATCAATTAAAGCTTTAGTTTGTCTTTCAAAAATCACAAAGCGGAATTGTGCATAGAGGCAGAGCAACAAGTATGAGAGTGGAAAACAGTAGGCAATGACAAATGCTTAACACTTCAGGAGTTTTTTTTAAGGATGCAGTTGTCCTTGTTGACACTTTGTGAGGTGTTCTTCCATTAACAGGTAGGGCTAATAAAAACGATGAAACAGTGCATCGAATAACCATTTAAACAAGCTCTGAAAATACATTATAAGGTTGTTTTTTAATATTCTTTTTTCAAGAATGCAGATAGTATTCAGTCAATTTATGAACATCACATTAACTTTCTGTATGGGATATTAATAATATGGCAAGTATATCTACCAAACCAGATGCTTTTCACAGCTAGACCCTAACTTGATAGTTATGGATATGATAGAAAACATGAAAAGCTTCTCATTATTATCAGCTCATTTGTTGCATAATGAATGTGAAGATATTATCACTGTAGTTAATCACCACATCAAGTTTATAGTGGAACAGTGCACAGAAGATATCTTAATTCTTATGCTGTGAAAGGTACATTCTGAATAAAATGTATTGTATATCTGATGATAATATTGTGCCCTGCTGCATTTGCAAAAGTAGTTAGCAGTCTCCAATGCCACAATAGGTGCTTGTGCAGTGCTTTTCAATCTGCAGAAACAAATTCTTTGTGGCTCTGCAATTTGTGCAATCAATTAGTTAGCTCTAAAAAAGAAAAACAGGGTGTATGTCAATTGTTATTTCTTTGATATAGTAGTTTTTACACTCCTTTTCTACTTGAGGACCCCTTAAGTTAATGAGAATGTCGAGCAATTGAGAAGGGACTTTATTACTTACCTGGAGATTTTCTAGAATTGCCTTGTAAGATGCCACTGATTATATGTCGCATAGAAAAAATGCATCTGAAAAAATGGCACATGGTGTGATTTTTGGGGCTGGCCTGTGCAGGCCAGGAGTTGAACTTTGATCCTTGTGGGTCCCTTCCAATTCATATCCTATGAAATGCATTTCTTGGTAGAACCCCAATGTTTTGCCTTCCTCTCCCTCTGCACTGCTCTTGTATTTGGTAGCCAACAATAACACATTAGAAAAAGAGACTGGCAAATGACAGCTGTTTTTTAAATGAGATTAACAAGACTCAGCAGATGATTTTGACAAATTATACCATTTGCTACATTAAATATAAGTGTAAAATGATGGTTTAGAACTTGAGAACAGTTAAAAATATCTGTCAGGATGAGCTTGAACTAATCCAATGGTGATCGGAAGGAGTTTGTGCTTGTGCATATGTGCCCAACAGACAGTGTAAATAAGGAGGATAAGATCTTAGAGTCTGTTCTTTCCAAATGTGAACATAATTCCCAGTTACACTGATGTGTATCCACAATGTTGGTGTAGAATTAAACAACAACAACAAAAAAATCCAATGTGCATTCTAGTATTGCAAACTGTCAGAGCAGTAATTTTCAAAATTTCCTGAGCTCCACAGAACTCTAGCACCTATTGCATGCAGATGAACTGACCCCAGACTGCCTCCAATCATACAAAATTAAATTAAGGCAGTGCAAAGACAATTGATTCTATACCTTCAGGCTTGTATTTCAGTTTTCGTAGAAAATTCTATATTGCCTTATAATTAATAGGTTTGACATACAATACCTGAAGCATTGACTCTCACTGCATGTAAATCTGTTCAGAAAAGCTTAAAACGTGGAGTCTTCATTTACTTTGTCAACCTGTCAAGCCACCTTAATACTTACAAAACTTGGTGATATTCTCTAGAGAGAACAAAAAGCCAAGGCTGTTATAATTTGAAACAAATATCAGTTTTCAAAGCCAAACAGAACTGTATCTGTTTTTTTATGGTGAGATGGGGACATTGAAAACCAATCATGCTTCAGCAGAAGAATGGAGAGACTTTTCTGTATTTAGATGATAACTGCACTTTTCTGGCTTCCTTTTGTATTTTAAACATACTTTGCCTCTAGCAATTTGCCAGATTGAAACACCTGTAAAATTCCTCCTTTGCCTCTGTTTCAAATATTTAAAGTTAGAAAATAAAAAGCAACAGAGGGAAGGAGTTGCTGTATCAGTTCGTTGACGTTCCAGTCATATAGCTGCATTGAGAATGGGGCTAAGTACTTATATAAGGAACAGAAATGGACTGTGTGTTTCCATACTGTAGCTCCCAGAGTGAGCAGAGGTAGCTTTTGCAGTGGTTTGGGTAAGGGGTGCCATATGAAGTTGGAAGCGCTGTGTGAAGCTCAGCAGAGTCTCGTTTCAAGGTGTGAGCTGAGAGAGATTATTCAGAATATACATATGAATTTAGGTTTGTACATTCAAAGCATGTTCTAAACTTGGGTGTGCATAGGGAAAACTCTTTCATTTTCCAATCCAGCTCTTTAATCTCTGATTTAGTTGTTGTGCCCAACAAAAAGGATAGCTTCTCTAATTAATACCAGTAATGTACAATTTGGATACATCCACCAGACTGCAGACCTAGATGGCAAGATTCTCAGGGAAGTTTTGTTTAGGGGTGTTTGGGTTTTTTTTTTTTTTTAAGTATTCTGATTAGGTGTGGACCTTGCATTTAATAATTTTGCCTTTTTTGTTTCTTTTGTTATGTTAAAATTGTCATGTATGTATGGTCATCTCAGAGAAAGGGGCATTGCCCACGAGCTGGAAAAACATCCACTCTTCTCTGTTAGACCTTTACAAAAGTCCATTTTAAAAAATGACAGTAGGCCTGATGCTTCTCTTACTTGATCAGTCTTGCATCAATGATAATCCAGAAAATGTGGGAAGTTTTTTTGGTCTCCTCTGTGCGGCTTAAAGTCACAAGTAGAACTTCCATAGATATGTGTAGATTTAGTGTTGGCAAATATGTTCTGTTAAGCTGATTATTTTAACTTTCTTTTACATGTCTGATGATAAATAGTGGAATATATGTGCTAATATATTGCTCAATGCATTTAATGTGCCTGTAAAAATAAGAGATATATAAAGTAGAAAGACAAGTTCTTACATTTACAGTTTGGTGGGCATGGAGACATTATGTTCTCTGCAGAAGGAGATGGTGCAGGTGCTCCTCAGCCTACCCTACTGTCTCTTTTAACATCATCATGGGAGCTGTGAAAGTCTTGAAAAATTAAAATGAACAAACAAGTAGTGTTTTCAAAAATTTCAGCTTGACCTAGATGCACTCTGGTGCTAAGATCCCTGTGGTGCAAGGTAGGGAGTCTCTGGGGAGCAAACACATGAGGCTGACGATTTCAGAGGCAAAGGATTGGCTGTGCCCTGAGCTAAAGGCCCCCAGTGGCCCTGGGTGAGCCAGCAGTGGTCCCCAAGGACTGGGGGGCTCAGCGGCCAGGCCGTGTGCCGTGCTCAGCATCTGCAGTGTGACGTGCGAGGTGGCTGAGGACACATCTGCTGGGAACTCCCTCCTCATACAGAGGAGGTGGAGGAGTTCAGTTCCCTTTATGCTGCAACGACAAAATTCAGCTTACTGTGCTGGTTCTGACAGGTTTCTAAAACTTGGTCAACTTTAAAGAGAAAGGCAAAGCCCATTTTCCTTTCACTGACAAAATCAAGATGTGATTGTATGTACTCAACTGCTTATCAGTCAATAGAGACTTGACAGCAGCTCTAAATGGCACGAGGAAATTTGGGGTCCAGCTGTATTAGTGCATGCTGAAAACCGTGATAATGGGAGCTGCACGCCCAAGGGAAGGTCTCTCTATGTGCCTTCCTAAATTCCTACTTTAGTGCAGCCACTCTCTAAAGCTCATCCAGTCCCTCTTGTTCTTGTTGAAAATAATGCCGTTATAACTGGCCTTCTAAAGCTGCACACATATAGTCAGTGAATCAGACACAATAGCGTGATATAAACAAGTAGTTGCCACTATAGTTAAAAATGAATGGATTTCATACAAATTTTCTCAACCAGACATTCAAATGGCCTAGAAATAACTTGAGCTTTTATTCTACAATGTATCTGAGGATCTCAAATACCAGTCTTGGGCCTCCAGAAATTAATGTCTCATAACTTTATTCCATATTGGAGAGCGAGACCTATGGTGATGAGCTCATAGATCTGAAGGATGTTTCAGATGAGATTTGCCATGAAAAGTCAAAACTCTCAGCTTCCAGTTCTGAACATTAAGAGCATGGCCATCCTTCTCCTAGCAGCTGTGTTAAGTTTCTCATTCAGAATAATAATTCAATAGCAGCAGTTGAGAAAACACAGTGGAATTGGATTCAGACACTGGAACAGGGTTGGCAATATCAGTGGGACAAAGAATCTTCATAGAATCAGCAGCTGCTGAGAACATGAGATAGTTGTTCAAAAATTCTTATGTATATACTTCCCCATTTTCTTCCTTTTTTCTCTCAGCATTCCTGGACTTGTGAACTAGTAAATGATTGGGCAAAGCAGATATGGCTTTTTTTGGTGAGGGGTGTGTGTGTGCGCAATGTTGGAAAGTGAAAACCAAACGTGCTGAAATTGAACTGTGACCTCAATTCACAATGGCATTTAATCCATGTACTCTCCCTCCTCTTTGAAATAAGGTACTTAATTTTCCAAGATTAATATGGGGCACTGAGGTCCAGAAATGTCATACTTTCATATGTAATAAAATCATAATACTTGAGGACACTGCAAGCAGTGGGCTTTGTCCTTTCTTGGTTGATAGAAAGACAGACAATAGTTTAAACCTCTTCTCATTTCATCCTTGCAGTCATGACGCATTTCTCTCATGTTTTTACATTTTCTGGGCTGATTCCACAAGACTGCACAAATCACTCTAGAAACAGCTGATAATATCTAATTTGGATTATATTTTTTGCATGTATGGGTCAGTAGGACAAGGAATCTTGGAGAAGCCTTTCTAATGATGCTATCAGTAGCTGAACTTATTGAGCATTTGTCTGATTTGGTCTTTATTAACTTAAATTGACAGATTTCTGGTGACATGGCTGAGTGCAAAGGAGATAGTTAAATGCAAGGAATTCTCTGCTAAGCCACAGGAGGTTATTGATGTGCTGAGGGTTTTTAAAAAGCCAGTAGAGAATTATGTTTGTGCTGTCCTCATCCAGATTCTGAAATAAAGCTGAAAGAAGTAATGACTTGCTAATAAAACAGGAGGGGGAAACTGGTGCAGAGTAGTTGCTGTGTCAGCATGTTGGCTCCTGATGCAATCATGGGAATGCTCCTTGAGCATAGTTAGAAATGACATGTTTAGTGTGAGGCCACTTCCAGCTGAGATGAGCAGTGGGGGTGGAAGAGAAATGAACAGCATTACATTTGTATAATTTTGAAGACTTTCGCCCTTTGTAAATAGTATTGTTGCATCATTTTTCTAGAGAGCGAGCATCTCACAGTATCTGTAGAAATACTTTGCTTTTTCTCCTCAGCTGTTTCTTACTTTTTGTAACTATTTTTCTTATGGCCAAAAGGGTTCGTTCTAGACATGAACTCCGAATAAGTTTGCGGTCATCCCAGTTCTCTTATTTCCAGCTCTACATGATGAAATGAGAGCGCATATGGGTCTCACTATGGAAGTAATTTTCAAGTCTGATACCCTTTATTTGTTCATTTGGGTTGTTTGACTTGGTTGAATGATTGTATTTGAAAGAATACACATAAAAACTTCAGTGTGACTTCAGGCCTCAGCAAGAAAAGAAAATCATACCTCATACATAAGTTAACCTCTAGTTAAAGGCTGCATATTGAGCTAGGTGTAAAAAATTTTTATATATCTGTTTCACATCAGAAAGACCAATCCTGTCAACCAGAGAATAATTCCTGAAACGACAGTGAAAGGAAAATATTCCAGCGATGTTAGCGCAATCCAAAGAATCCCTTCCATCTTTTCATTGAAATGGCTTTTCTTTTAGAAAACAAGCAAGAATAATATGCCTTCCTCCCACCTCTGTAATATAGAGAGATATATAGACACATGGAATACAGCTGAAATAGGAACATAAAGTTGTATATATGGGAATAGTAACAATTTAAAAATGATTCAGCAGTTTTGTGGCTTGCCTTTCTTTTGTTTTTAGGTTTTTAATTTTATATAACAAATGAAATTAAATTTTGAGTATCAATTGTGTAATAAAATTTCTCTTGTCACCGTTTGAAAAGTAAGGCATGTGCTGCTGTGCACTGCCATCTCCTGAAAGGAACAGTGTAATCTTTATTATATCTTCAAAGGCTTTTTGTGTAACAAAGTTAGATACTCTAGTGAATAAGGCCTGAGTTTCTGAAGGAAGGTAATCAAATTCCTGCTTGGATGCTCAGACTATGTTTAGAGCTCAGGAGCTATGTTTAGAACTTTTTTTTTTTTTTGCAATTCACCTATGTGTTTATTTGTTTTACCTATGGAGATCCTGCTACAGTAGAACATACGTAATGTAGTTTCTGTGAGCTAGTTTCTTTAAAATGTCTGATATAGTATTGGTTGTAGGAGAAACTTTGAAAGTTGTGTCTGAAATATGAAGCCATAGATGAAATAAACAGTGGCCAGAGCAAAAGTGGAGAAATTGTGCTCAAGCGAGAGAGCGTCATTTGAGAAGACAGCTGCCAGAGGTAGGATTTGTTTCAGGCTGAGAAATGAGAGAAAAAGCATAGGAGTTTATTAGGAATATCTGTGTGTCAAAGAAACAGAAATGATTCTCAGGAAGGTTCATCTGTTGAGAAAGTTGATGGAATCACCAGTCTAGCATTGCCTTGGCATCAACCCTGTGTTTCCCAGTGGAAGGGCAAAAGTGCTGAAGGGGATTTTTGTGATAACCTGGAAAAGAAAACTAGATACCTGGGACTTTGCTGTATCCTCTATTCAGTAAGTGACCTGGATTATTTTGGGGACCAAGCCAGGCTTAAGATATTTGCCATCTGATGAATAAGAAGCTGTACTCAGCAGTGTTGGCTGGAAGATCTTTGTTTTGCCATGCTGTTCCCCAGCACAGTTGACAGCTGCCCTGTGTGTGTGCGTGAAATCTGTGTGTGTTCACTTTTTTACGGTATAGCATTTGTGACAGAATTAGTCTACAGGGACAGAATTTGACTAATTACTATAATTATTTTCCAATTTTTTTCCTCTTAGTTTTACCCTTGTTACTCAGTAGCCATCTAACATTTTTCCTTCAAATGTTTGCTGAGCTATGTCATCACCATCAGGATAGGCACAACCCCAAAATTAAGCCTGTGGGGGCTTGGTTTGAGTTCCATGAGGTTAGAAACATGTTTTAAGGTATGTCTTGGACAAAGTGTTTTGTCCACTTAAATGTTGTGTGTATCTACAAATAGCTGTCTTTGTGGAGAAGACAAGTTTTGCAGCTTCTTGCACGCCAAGCGTGTTCTCGGCCATGTGCAGCTTTGCTTTATGGAGCTAAATAAAACAAGGGAAAATAAAATGGGGACAAGGGGAAAAAAGAATGTTTTCAGCTGAGATTTGCACAGAGATGACAGGTGAATGAGGTGGAGAGGTAAAGAACAGCTGTTCCAGATGGTAGGAGCTTCAGGAGGGAAAATGCTGGAGTCAAAGCGGTCAGATTGTAGGAAGAGATGATGCTCATGAAGGATGAGTGGTGCTGGCAGAGAGATGAGTGTCGGAGGTCAATGGGAAAAAGACAGTAAACACTGTGTATGAAGTTTATTTATCTTAAAGTAGCCATTTCCTCTAAATGAATCTTTTTCAGTTCTTTTCAGCACTGATTGCAGGTGTTTACCTGAAGTAATGAGGGATCAGCATTTTCTGTTGTCTTTGTCTGCCTTGACACATACGCTGCCTTAGCTGAGTTCTGTACTGACAACAGACACTCAAGAATAAACAAACACAGTTTTCAAAAGTCTGTTTTTGAACCAGCCCTTCTGTCTCTTTAATCTACTGCCTGGAAGTGAAAGCTTTTAAGGTGCTTGAAAATGTAATAGCCTTGATTTTAAGGTTTTAAACAATCTAGCGTTCTTCATAGGACTATAACAGTGTAATTGGAGCCATCTCTGGATAAATTGGTCATACAAGAAGCAAGTGTAAAATAATAGGAAATTAGTGATGCTAAAAGTGACACTATAGTTTAAAGAAAAAAAAGGGTTAAAGCCTCTAGTTTAGTCTTGAAGTTCTCTTTCAATACACCTGAAGAATTGGCTAAATGAGGATTGGGCACTCTCACTCTGCCAACTCTTGAGTTTATTGGTTCCCTGTTTGCAATGTTCTGCTTAAATGTTTTGAAGAAACAGGCAGACCACTCACTTTGTGTGATATTTATAAAGGCAGAACTTATTAAATTTACCATTTAAACTTAACTTACTGACTTCAAGAGTCAGACAAATAGATGGAGTTATTGTTTTGCAAATGCTATGGGTATTACACCTGAAATAGTTTATACTGGCTGCTGATCTGTCTATTGATCATGGGTGTAAATTCTACCTCATTTTCTCAGTGCTGCTACCATTTTAGGCTTATTCTCACATTGTTTGAACTATATGTTTTTAAATTGTCACTGGACATGATGTTAAATGTATATCCTAGCCCACTGTAGTCATTCAATATATTAAGTGGCACCTTAGGAAGAAACTTAGTTCTCATTTCATGGCCATGTTCTTATACAAATAATTTGCTTTGTGCCTAACTAGTTTTTCCTAGTATTTCTAGCTGGAATCAATGCTTCCCTTCAATTTATGTCTTATATGATGTCAAAATGTAGAATTCTGTATATTGTGAAACGGCCTCTGTGCTCTCTATAGAGAGAACTGCTCTTGAGGAGTGAGGAAGAGATGATGTTCTAGCAAAAAATGTCTTAAGTTCTTATGATTAATGCTTCGGGATTCACTGCAGGGGAAAGGTGCAATGTGATTTTTGTTATTTTTCTTTTTTTTTTTTTTGACTCCACAGGGGCGATTTTTGATGAATCTGCCAAAAAAGATGAGGAAGTTTTTCGAATGGCAGTTGCTGATCTCAACCAGAATGATGAAATCTTACAAACGGAGAAAATCACATGTTCAGTGACATTTGTGGATGGCAACAATCCTTTCCAGGCGGTTCAAGAAGGTAGGACAACTAAAGAGATTTCCTGCTGTTTTTTCTGCAGTGACATGCAAAAATATTACCCTGATAGTTTCCTAGCTTTATGAGAATTTGTGGTTTTTGTTGGCTTCTTTTTATGTGAAATACGAAATACTGCATTTAATTTTGGATTTAGCTGCTTTGGTTTTTGTTGGTCCTTGTGACTTATAGCTATAAAGTCAGCTTTTTATCCATTTTCTATGTGTAGGCTGCTGAAATGTGATACACAAGTCAGACACACTTTGCCTACATCTTTCCCCTTTTCCAGGCTGTTTTGAAGTTACTGTCAAAATGTTGGCTACTTCCTACTACTTTAGGGTTTAATTTCATGCAATTAATAGCACTTTGTTGGGAAACATAGGTTGTTGTATGAATTACATTTTCAGCTCACACAGCTGAAAAAGTTACATACCTTAAAGGAGGGATTAGGGATAACCTGATGACTCAGAAAGTTGCCTGTGTCCAATGTGATTTTGTTCTTAGCCTGTCCTTTGTGTCATTCCACAATTATTGGACAAGGGATGAAGACATTGCTTTGGGATTCTGTGATGGTGGCAGGATGATAACAGAAAATATTTGAAATCCCTCTGAGCTGGATTAGTAAACCACTGGTGTGACTGAGCAGTTGTCTGGAAAGACAGCTAGGAGAAGTCCTCAGAAATATGGATTCAAATTTGTTTTTTAAGCATTTGGGGGTTGTTTGCTGTTCTGGCACAATAACTTCTGCCTCAGATGCCAAAGTTGTGGTTTTTAGGTATATTATTAAACTTTGCTTAACAACAGAACTATATTTTCATGATAGTCTATGTCACCATTCAGATTTAAGGGAAATATGCAAATAGTTGCTCTGATATTTGTGAAGTCAAAGGTTGATACCAGTTTGGCTTCAATGGACTATTCACAAGGCATTGCTAATGAAAAGGTCTTTAATGCTTATTTTGTTTTTTTCCACCAGTGACATTTTTAATTTTTGAGAATGTAGTAATTTAGTAATTTTGTTGTTCTGTTAAATTTTACGAGTGGATAGATCTGTGTAATCAGGAGCGTTGCAGTCTGTGCTTGATGTGGCTGAAGCAGAAAAAGACGTGATTTTGAAAGTATTCCAATTCAAATCAATTCCATCTCTTTCAATCTGAAAAGGCTGACATAAAAACTGAAACTACTTGATGCTTCTAGGATTCAGAGAGGAAAATGAGTAAGTGAGCTCAATCTTTTTAAGATACTTTCTACACTGTTGGTATTTAAGCTTTTTTTTTTTTTGATAATCCAGGATGGATAATGCTAGCTCTGTGCTAGCATTAACACTGAAACTTAGCAATGAATTTCTTGCATCACTGTAGTAGAGAAGTTGCAGATGATTTCCCAGAATGATGTTTTAAGCACCTTAATTATTTGTAACTTAAAGGAAGTAGGAGTTTCTAGTAAAGTAGAATATTCCAAAGGAGTTAATGGTCTCGTATTTCAATATTTAGTTATTTATTTTTTTATTATGCAAAAGTTGTAATTGTCATTGCTGAAAATATCTTGATATAGTCAACATTTGAAATGTGAATGGAGCAGATTTGACATAAATTTCATTACCATCTGTTGGGGGGGTGAAAGCTCTGTTATGATATTGATGAGTTCAAGAAAATATTTTCCTGTAACAACTGCTTCTTGTAAATACATGGTCAAATACAGCTACATGCCTAGCAAGCATATTCCCTATCTTTTAAGCTCCCTGTGTATTGTTTGGAATAATCCAAGTGAAGAACAAAGGTTTTCATCTTTTGCATGCATGTATCTGTGAAATTTTGCTTGTTAAGCTATTTTACCGTGAGTGACCATGGTAGAAGCTGCAGTCCCCTGCTCTTAATTGTAATTCTTACAAGTGTTAGTAGCAGGGGAGAGGACTACTGTACCTTTGGCTGCATATTATATGGTTTAATACCTTGGACAAACACTTTATCTATTTATTATTACGGTCTACTATTTGTTTTAATTATTTTTATATAAACTGCTTGAAGTTTGCTTTGTTTTAGGTCCTAGTATCTGTGGACTTTTTAAGGTTTTTGACTTTTTTCATATTGTCTAAACCAAAGAATAGCCTTTTAAAAACTCAGCTTTTAATGCTTGGTAAAATGCTTATTCAAAGCTTTAGATCCATAATAACAGCTTAAAATTGGTTGAAATTAGTCTAAAACGTGCCCTTTTCAGTGAAAAGAGAAGGTTAAAAAATTTGCCTATGATTATTAATTTCAAAAACCACAGGAGTCATGAGCAAAGACCTCATAAAACAAGACACTAGGTACAGAGTTCTTTTTCGTAATGATCCACTAATGGACAGCATCCATTATTTCTTTTATTTCACTTTATTAGTGAAATTAGCAAGTAACATCCAAACAATGTAAACAGAAATACTCAGACACTTCATAATGAGTTTGGGATGCAAAGATAAATAATTTGAGAGGATCACCAGCTGCACAGTACTGTGTTCTTCCCTCGGAATCTGTTTTTATAAATTATTACTGTGCCCTTAAATGTCTTCCATTTGTACCTTAGGGCATCTCATTAACAGCTCTGATTGGAGCGATGATACCATAGCAAAGCTGAGTGGTTTTATCCTAGAAGACCTGTGAATGACATGCCCCATAATATCACTGGAAGTGCCCTCAGGGACAATTTATAGGCATGTTCTAGTGCATAGAAATAGTAGGTGAAATTCTTTAAGTTGGGAAGATTACTCTTCCCTTCGGTGTGTGTTCTGTCAGAAAGGGCCAACAGCGACCATGTTGTATCCCATGCCCTTGTGGAAGCCGCAGCCCAGTTGCTGAGATGCGCCATACTGGCGTGTTCCTTCTTCTTTCCTTCTTTCTTCAATGCAAAATACTTCACGGTATTTATAGTACTCTTCTATGCGAAGTCTCAAAATATTTGTGTGCTTGTGTGATTGAGAGGGGAAGAATATTGTGACTGGCTTTTTTATGCTGTGCCCATGTTGTGTACCACAAAGGAAAAGCAGAAATTTAAGTTTTCTTTGTACAGACCTTGAAAGAAGCAGGGATAGTCAGTTTTTGCATGGTAGCAAGTCAGTGATTTAGCACTATGAAACAAGGAATTATGATCCAGATCCATACTAGTGCTAATGATATATATCAATATAATTTTTACTTCCTTTCCTGTGAGACTCCAATTTACAACAGTATTTAAATAGGAGTGGGACAGGCCTTCAAAAGGTTTTCAGTTCTACATATACTTAAGCTGTAATTATTTTTTTTTAAAAGAGTCATGTTTCTGTATTTCTTTTCAATGGACTGTTTTTTCTTTCACTGGGAAATTTGGTTGAAATAAATACAACACTTTTTTTCTTCTTTGTCAGAAAATCACTCTTTTCTCTTATCTTTCTCTTACTTCTATTATGCTTGTGCTTACTTCAATACACTAATAATTAAAGCTTTAATTTTATGGTTCACAGCCTGCTATTTCCTCCAATCCTTAATTTATCATTAATGATATGACCATACAGTTGCGGAATGGCTAATAGAAAATGTGTGATGGGCTGTGCATTTTTGTGGCAAGTGCAGGGTAGGGGTGGCTTTGGTAACTTGAACCAGCGGTAATACCTTGGCTTGTGCTGATATGTCCTCGGGCAGCACAGTTCCTACAGCCCTCATGCTGCCATTTCCACTTGCAGACAGAGAGTTACAGAGCAAACTCTGCAGGAGTTTGCAGTGCTTGAGGCATCCACAGCATCTGGAAGGTAGTCAGAGCTCGGCCAGAGATGTGTGTCACCCTTGGAGATCCACTGACAATATTTTAACCTCATGCCAAACATTTTCTTTTCATTGAGTGATGATTTTTTTTTCTAATCTTAGTCCTTTCTCCTATCTTCTTTTTTTTTCTTCTTTTGCCAACATCACATTTTACTTATCTTGAATAATAATTCTATAGCAATCCAATGTCCTCTCCTATGGGGTACCTGTAACACATGACAAGTAGTTTTGACTGATGCTGTTTGAAATTGACTTTGTTGGACACATTTTCCTATTGCAATCACATATACATTAAGCTTATTTTTCTTTTTTTTTCCTAACCCAACCTTTTTGTCATTCAGGCTAGTCACCAGAGTATGCTTACAGACACCAACTCAAGCCTTCGTAATGGCTTTTGAAAGCTTATTGTGATCAGTGAAGTAAATAAGGCAGTGAGTCATAACTAAATGGGATTCAGCTGTAGAGTAACAGCGGTTTGTAGGGCAGCAGTATGTATGAAGGTCACATGTGGGATTTTACTTGAGCAAAGTTTTATGGTCAGAAATTGTGACCTAATGGATACATGTGCTTTGGCCTTTGGGACTAGATGAGTGTAATAAGATTGTCCTTTCTCATTTCTCTGATCACTGTAGAAATTTGTTTAAATCCACAGATTTCATGGACTGCTAAACTTTTTCACTTTTTGTCTCTTATTTCTTCATATTTCTCAGCCTTCCTTGTGCTGTTTATTAACCAGTACATGTTCAGTTTGAGGTTAAACTTTTACAGGGTTGAACTTCTTCACCGCCCCTCCATTTCATTTCCGATTTGCTTTTTTTTGTTTCCCAATAAAATGGATTTTGATGCGAAAAGATATACTGAGGAGGGAAAAAAAAATCAAGTAGGATTTCAGCTATAAAAAGTCAAGGGAGAAGAGGAGGAGAAGCATTTCAATAATGATATAAAACTCCTTTGTAAAATCAGAAACTGTTGGAAATGTTTGCAATTGCAAATTGCTTGTACTTCAGAAAATATGGTAGGAGATCTTTTGAATTACCTGTCCTCTGTGCTTTCTCAATGTACCAGCAGTTGTAGCTCTGTGCCCTGTTCTCAAAATACTGGGTGAGGGGCCTACTGCTCTTACACAGGCTTTGTTCTCATTTAAGTCTTTCTAACCCCACAAAATCAATCAGATCTCCATCTTGCATACATGTACCATGGGAGTCCAAGTGTTGACAGCTTAAGAAAAAAGATCTTGCAACACTGGTGATAACATCATGACAGTTGGGAAGGCAGTGGTTGCATGGGAGAAGATCGGGGAGGAGTGAGGGCTGATTGAACTAGAAAAGGGGCACGTAACAGAGGCTTAGTTAAGGATGAGCAGGATCCACATTTAACACACTTCCAGCAACAATTTCAAAGCTCTTGTGACCTTCCTTTGCCTGGAAGTAATCTACTTGGAGCATGCTGCAGGCCGTACAAGCAGGTCAGATTTATTCTCACAAAGACCTCATACTGGTACAGCACATACAGTAATTGCAAGGTTTCCATCACTCTCCATCCTTTTGATTTTGAGCTTCAGTGTTTTCCAGTTCCTAATTCTTTCTGTAGTAATGTTTTCTTCAATTGCAAGACGACTTCCATTATCTTTGTTTCCAGTTTGAAGGCAAACTCTGACAGCTGTAAGCTGCACTAGACTTTTAGATGCTTGAAGATAAAAAAAAATCCTTTACATTCAGCTCTGAAAAATTTCTCCTTATCCACATAAATCAAAATTTAAAAGAAAATTAAAAATCAGTCTATCAACCACGGCTTTCTTCAGGATAGTTTAAGCAATGTGAGAAATTAGGCTGTAGATATTAGGGCAGTTGAAGAACCTTCTCTGAGGTAGGCTTTCCAAATTGCTGAGCCAAAGAGAGGAGGAAAGAGGCTTACTACAGTGCAGGTGAGGACAAGATTCTGCCGTTTTTAGTTGCTCCCAGCGTACCTAAAACCCACTGAATATACACTTCATGAATGCTGCGTGTCTTTGTTGTGGTTTAAGGAAACTAGTGTTTCTATGGAAACTGCTTTTCTGCAGGTGACCAGGAGACCCAGTAGCGTCCCACCGTTACACCTGGCTGCATTCAAATGCCATGGTGGGACCAAAGGGATTTATGTATGGCCACTGAAGGGATTTACGTACGGCCACACGTCAAACCAAGGACTTTGGTGTTTCAGAGTTTGCATTACCTACCACACTACTTTTCTGCAATTTTTTTTTTCCCCTTCTGCTTTCTCATGTCTTGAAAACAGCAGGAGAGATTTTTCCTAACACTGATGCCATTTGCCATTGTCGGTTGCCAAAGTTTGGCTCAACTTAATTTTTATGGCATGTTTTGACATTCTTTATCAGAGCTTCCCCTTTAAATGACAGGCAGGAATTTTTAACAGGCTTGAAAGAATTTTCTTCCCAGGCTGTTGCTTAAAAAGCATGTGACTGTGAGACTATTAACCTCTCACCCCTTTTAAAAAGGTGGATCAAATAAATGAATAAATAGCTGGACAAGTGTGATGCCTTTTGATGGTGAGGTGCAGAGTGAATTTTATCACATTACTGTAGGAATAGCTAGACAGGCTGATATTTTGCAGTACTTCCACTTTAAAAGTAGACTGGATCATTTCTGATTTTGCAATAGACACGTTTCTGCTCGCAGTTCACAAGTGCCCGATGTGTGTTTTCATACGTTGAACACGGAGCCTCGGTCTGCCGTGTTAATGTACTCTTGACATGCTGCTAGTGGTTTACTTTTAAGAGAGCTATGCAGACTGTGATGTGATTAAATAATATCAGCAGTACATTTAAACGTTTAAAGCCACTGTGCCTGGAGGATTTTGGGGGGTTTCAACAAACAGAAGCATAGAGACAAAGCAAATGAGAGATGCTTCATCTTCCTAGATGCCAATTATTTAACAAGCACCCTGGGCTATCAGTCCCCCAAAGTAATCTCCTTAAATAAGTAATGGACACCCTATCTGGATTTGCTTCTCATCTTTTTGTGAAGCAATGTCCACTAAAATCACTCCAGCAGTCAATCATCACTGTCCAACAAGACATGTATATTCCCGGACAGGCCTCACAGCCTGCAAGCTTGCAGCAGGTTGTGGCACCTACCAAGTGATGAACTGCATTCAGCTGTTTTCTGCTCTATGGAATTCTCCTGAGTCCTCTCATAAAATAATGTTAATTGGAGATTTTGCTTTTGTTTCTCCCGGCTAAATTCTCTGAACTAAGTGAAAATCACCAGGTCTTTGTTTTGCCGTACAGTTTAGATACAAATATGGATCTGACTCCTTACAGATCTGTATTTGTTGTATCAGTCTATATCAGTGCTTGTCCAAAAGTCAATATAGTTGATTAATTTCAATTATTTAATTTATTAATCTAATTCTCCCCTTTGAAGCCTTTCTTGCACTCCATCATTCCCTTCTCAGTTTTTTTTTAATTTCATTTGAAAGCTGGTTTTGTTGTAATCTGTTGGCTCTTTGAGCACTGTATTCTTAGTACAGTGATCTGTATTTGAGGCGGTTGGGCGTTTATGTGCTGCAAATAATTTTAAACATACTCCTCTCTCTCTTTCTCTCTCTCTCTCTGTATAATCAGAGACAAAGTGTACTTTATGGAGGACAGTAGTGTTTTAAAATCTAATTTTGGTAATGAGGAAATGAGCCATGACAACTCTGGAGGTGAAGCCTGAAGTGAATTATGAAGGTCATTGTCTTAGATGGGAAAATTAATTATATTTTAGCTTGGTTCCCTGTTACTTAGACCCTTTATATTGTACACTACCAAGTAATTTTGACTAAATATCAATTTATGAAAAATTATCTGAGCAAAAGAGTGCAGTTACAAGGACAGATTTTGAAACTAGGAAGAGTTTTATTAAAACACTAATCATATTGGAAAACCATAACCTTTCACGTTATCTTTTTGAAAGGATGTCTGCTGTGGGATTTTAATGCTCATTCATTTTGACTATTGGTGGGCCTTGAGCTTCTGTGATTACTGGCTCTTCTGAAACCTGTTTTTCTCCTTAAAATCCCATCTTTTGAAAATCTTCGTTATGTAGCCTGAAAGAAATTTGAGGTGAGCCAAGCCACTCTGAAGGATGCAGCTGCTAAGTGCAGCACTTGCAGAGGGCAGATGAAACAGGTAGTGTTGATGGTAATCAGAAAACATTTACTCTGAGCCTGGAATAGACACAGGAGCGTTGCAGGGCCTTTCATGTTCTGTTGACACACAAGTGGGAGTTTGGGCTTGAGATCTTTATGTAAGGGGTATAAAGAATTAACACATGGGGCTTAGCTTGATGTGGAAATTAAGCACCTGCTTAAAGGCTTTCCTGAGCAGGGATATACTTAAGCAATCCCAAATCAGTGACTTAATTTTCTTTGGCAGCTGGTATTCATTATTTTGTTTACTTTAAGGGTGTGTTTTCTCCAGAAACTTGTAGATCTTTGCAGTGTTTTCACATCCTGCACCTCTGGTTGTCCAAATGTGCCAGGTGGCTGTAGCTCCTGGAAGCAGAAAATGTGGCTGCAGGTTATGGCTGTGCTTTGTAATATTTGGAAAAAAGTTTGAAATCACAATTAATCTTCCAGAGTGCCAGGCCACAAAACACAGCTCAATAAGTAAAAGCCTGCAGAGGTTTGGCTTCTGACACGACGTTTCAGAACAAGAGGGTTATGTTGTACTGGGCTTGGCCATCTGAGTACCAGAGGGCTGTACTCAGAAATTGCAGTTTCACGTTACAGGTAAACAATTTATGTTCATCCCATCCCTTCGTGACCCGCTGCATGAAAGGAAGCCAGCAAGAAGCTACTTTCTTTCTTGAAAAATATTATGTCTCTTTAGTAACAAGCTGTGGCTCAGTGGCAAGCCCTGTGATAGCCAGCCCTTGCTAAGGGCACAGGAAGGGAGCGTGAACTCCCACTTCCAGGTGCAGCCAGATGTTGGACCAGCTTGCGGTAATGTTGGGTGCCAGAAGCTGAAAGTAAATGATCATTAGTTGTCAAGTACAGAAGAAAACAGCTGCCCTAAGAGAAGAGGCTTTTGCACTTCTGAAATGCCATTTCAGTGAAAAGGGGTACTGAAACTTTGTTTCCTGAAGAGAGAAGATGAATGTTTCAAGAAAATGGAATCAACTCAGACTCACCAGAAGGAGTTTAAAAAAAAAGTATAAAAAAAATTGCCCATGTTTTAACAGCTAATGTTCTCTCTAATGGGTACAATCTGAGGAGTGAGGTGATGCAAAATATGGACTTCTCAAGACATATGTTAAAAGGCTCGTTAGTTCTAGTTAAAACATGAAATTTGAGTTTCTTCCTGAGGTCTTTGCTAATCCTGATTCTCTGATGGTAGAAAGGAAAAGGGAGCAAATTGGTATAGATGAAGGAATAATACAACTTTTACTTGGTTATCTTCCCTTTAAATATATTTTTCATTTTATCTTAATGTGGCACTGGTGGATCAAATGTTGAGCCAAAACCATGTTCCTCTGTGTGCTTGGCTTGTTGAGTTCCACACATCATGGAGTAGAAATTGGTTCCCATGGTGAGAGCAGGAGAGAGTGTAGTGATATGTATGCAGCATAGGAGCAAGCAGCGCCTAACTCGGTTGGGTTAGCCAAACAGTGACCTTGATTTAGGATAGAAATAACTGAGTGTAAAACACACCTCTGAAAACACCAACTTAAGAAAAATGTTTTTAAATAATATTCTTTGCTGTGTTAGTTCACATGGCATTAAAAGATGTACTGTTCTACCTTATCCTGATCTTGAGAGAAAACCAAAAAAACCAGCAGCAAACCATAACAAACTATTCAGAAAAACGTTTTCCTGTATTCAAGGAAACAGGACTTCTCTTTGTATTCATTGTTAGTAACAACTATTTCTTCCTTAATACAAAAATTGTATCTTTCAATAGCAGATAACAGCATTATATTGAGAGTTACTAGGAATTCTGTAGTTGGGACATTTTTTCATTGAATTTCATTATTTGAAGGATTAACATTTTTAAAGGTCAGCATCCAGGGAAGCTCCATGCACAGTTATTGAGTGGCTTTATGAATCCCACTGAACTTACAATTTTTTAAGCATAAAACGTACTTCTCTTTCAATATTTCTCAGTTTACCACAGAGAATTTCTCTAAAACTGTTTTGTTTCTTTCTCTCTGCATAGTACTCATGCCTGAAAAATCTATTATTAAAGTTTATTGTGAAGATTTGTTAGATTTTTTTTTTGTCAGAAGGAAGAATAAGCGGTCATAATTCCTGCAAAGTACTACTTAAGCCTTCTGTCAGCTGAGCCTTTAGGTCAGTAAGACTTGTTTGAGTTCAGTTCTGATTCTTCACAGACGAAGTTCCATAAAAACCAATGTGATATGTTATGATGCGTTACACAGCATCAAAATCCTTAAGAATTGTTTTCTGCATACCAAAATCAGTTGTGAATGTATCAAGTGGGGCTGGCTGTGGCTAGACTCTGTTCCTTCTTCTTTCAATAAACTTGGCAAGAAAGGCAATGTGTGTTAAGATACTTGTTTTTTAGCAAGTTCTGTAAGCCTAAGGTTCCCTGGAATCTGAGCACTACTAGTTTCAAAACTCTGATCACTTTTTGAACTGAAATGTACCTGTTAAAGGCATTTGGTTGTGCCAAGATGACAACTCAGCATTATTTTGAGTTCAACTTTTGTGTCGAGTCCCTAAACTAGGTTGGTACAAGTAGCACATTTGCTAGTTCACAGGTATTTCTCCTCCCTATGTGATTTTTTTTGCTGTTCAAACATTCACTTCATGTGCAACCTAACTTTATGAGAAAGTTAGAACCTTCTGTGTATTGGCAGATGTTCCTCGTGCAAGCTCCGGGGGGTACAGGTAGTGAATGTACTGGATCAGCTTCTGTTCTGAGCCAGAACAGCCTCTGGAGGAGCACAGATGGTACCTGGAGCCTCCTTTGGCAACTGCTGATACTCAAGCCCTGATGTGAACTATGCCTCAAAGAAGAGTTTTGGACTTGGTTCTTTATATAGTAGAGTGTCGGTTGCTGCTACGATTGGTATGACTTTGAAAGATAAGATTCCTTGGTCTAACCTATCAAGAAGTTCATCTTCTATGCCATTTGTGAGGAATCCGCCTTGAAAAACAATCCTTTCAAATTGGAAATGAGCTGCCAAAATCAGCACCTTCTAAAAGCCTTAGAAAAGGTAGAGTCCTTTCTGCACTCTTTCTTAATATTAAGGACATGCTTAAAACTAGTTAACACATCAGTGTTTTAGTTTTTAAACTTCAACTTATTTTCTGGAGCTTCTACCTAAATAATAAGAATAAAGTTTTGTTATTTTACAGTTACTTTAAAAATTGCCACCTTGTCCCATATAAATGTATATTCTGTCAGGAAGTTTTAGATTCCAGATTTTTCTTTTATCTCTTTTTTTGTTACTTGGCGTTTCGAAGTGTTTTCCTACGTGTTTGTGCTCTGGGCCTTCAACTTGTGCATTTTGTAGATCATACTTTGGTACTGCAAAATGTGTTCTTGAGGAAACAGTTGATGTGAACAAACATGCTGCAAGGTTACACTTAGCTCTTGCATTAATGGGAAGTGAATTTAAGGAGGAAGGAAGGAAGGTTCAACCTATCACTGTTACTGAGTGACTTGAAAGTTTGTCCCCTTTTATTTTTCACATGTATTAATGTTTAATGCAGGGACCAATTCATGTAGAACCCTCCTCATGGTCTATTCATTGGCTTCAGGAATTACTCTTGATCCTTGTGGATCCCTTCCAAACTGGAATATTCTATGAATCTTTATCTGAAACTGGAGAAGGAATTTATTTTGCAACATGGAAAAAAAAATTATTTCAAAAGTATCTGAGAATATGTGGTTTCATATCTCCTTTGAGCACGAAAAGCAGAGTTTTGAGTAGTTTTCCTTCATGGGCGTTCTTCTTGTATTGCTAAACTATAGTATCTTTCTCTACAAACAACTTCTAGAGAGCTGCTTGAGCTTTTTCTTTAAAGGATGACTGTAACATATCTACTCTTCTCCTCTTGCCCAGTGTATTCTTGTTGGCTATTTCTGGATGGTAATTGGTTATATCTGACAGTGTTTGTTTTTATCTGGCGATTTTTGTTAACATGGTTATATAAGAATCTAGAACAAAAGTACTTGGCTTTTTTGGCATTTTGAAAAACAAAATTTCTTGACTCTAAATTATCTCTGAAAGTTGGTATGTTTATTAATGCTTGGAATCATAAAGCTCAGCAAATCTTTCTGATAACTCGGGTGTGATCAGTTGGAAAACATTACACATGAAAAAACCCATAGGCTCAACAATGTGTCTGTTGCAATGATTTTATTTGAAGTCACGGCTGAAAATAGAAACAAAGTGCCATTAACATAAGATACTAGGTTACAGTAGTATCTCATGTGTTTTGCAAAGTTTCCTTGCTGGGTGAGATCTTGGTGGCTGTCACTTCTCAGTAGAATTAATCTCAAACTTAAACTCAGATTCTTCACAATCAAAAGGGTGTTCAATCTTAGTAGAAATATAGGAAATATAAGAAAAGTGTCAAAGAGCAACAGAAGTAATGTAGGAAATGAGACAAACTGCTGTCACGTTTTTTTAAGAGAAGATTTCTTTCTCATAAATTGACAAGCTGCAGTATGCCACTGACATGTAGGAAAACAGTGAGGGATGGTAAAAAGTGAAGAACGTGAAAGTAACGTTTAAAGATTGATTCATGCCTTTCTAAACATGCTTGATATGCCTGTTAGAATGCAGTGGTATTAATGCAGGAGATTTTGGTCAACTATCCAAAGGACAAATGCAAAAAGTTCATGGTGACTTTTTTAATGCTTTTTCTAGAAGATGTAGAAGGCAAGTAAACAAAAATTATTGACTGCATTGCAAAAATGGCTTGAAGACCACCTTCTCTGCACCCTCCTCCAATTTTGAATGTTACTGGTGAGATGGAGCCACTTGGGAAGCAGTACAGGTTTCATTGCAAGGCTCATATTACTTATATAAGAGGGCTTGTATGTTTTTGAGGAACAAACATCCCACCTTGAAGCAAAAGATTTTTTTAATGCAATTTTTGGTGAGATATCTGTATCTCAGGAGATCTCTACTTTTTGCTTGGCCATAGGATTACGGAGTGAATGAAGGTTCTATTATCTAGGAAATTATTATTTTCTTCAGATTTTTAAATTGCTCTGTTTCTTGAGGTGAATTAGGATGGCTATTTTGGTTTCAAAAGATAAGTTTAAGTCTTTACACATATACTAGTGTTCAGACTTTGCAGACTTGGAGAACTTTAGAAGTATTGGGGTGACTGTGTGTGGCTACTGGAGGGGTTAACAGACTTTTTGATTAAGTCAAAAGAGTTTAGTACTAAATAGCTATCTCTTGGAGAGAGCTGTATTCTATAAAGAATATGGAAAAGCTAGGGGAATGCTCTTACATGCAAAAAAAAATTCTGTGTTGTTTCTTTCTTTTTGGAGTCTGTAGAAGAAAGGATTGCAGCCTCTGAGGGCCTCAGTTGTGACGCACAGAAGAACTTATGCAAAATTAACCACATTTATGTCAACTGTAAATATTTATCAGGCAAGAGTAAATTATATCATCCCAAGGTCTAAAAATGTATTTGTTTAACTGACTCTTTTGTAAGAGGAAATGAAAAAAATCCTTATAAAAATATGAAATCACCTGCTTGTCATGAGTTGAAAAACTTTTGTCTGGTGTGCCTGACTAATCCAGGATTTTTTTTTTTCCCCTCTCTCAATTTCTATTGAGGACTCTCAGCTTTTCAACTGTTTTAACAGAATTTATCTCCCATGGGGTTGGGTTATACTCTTTTAATTGGTGTATAGATCACAGAAAGAGATATGAAGGGTTTAAGCCTAATTCTCTAGCTCTCACTTTCAAAGAGAAATTGAGTAGAAAGCCATGCCTGTAACCTTTGTTGGACTTTGCAGAAAGCCTGAACAGTGACATTGCAAGAAAAGAATGGGTTTGCATTTTTCAGCTAATATAAAGAATCTGAAGATATGTCTTCAAACCAGCCATGTCTCTAAATGCTTGGTATTTATAACTAGCAATGCATTAATGGAAAAAGATGTACCGCAATTAGAAAAAAATTAGTTTTGGGTAGAGATGTGTGTGGGTACATATGGAATATTAACTGATGATAAAATTCTTAGTGTTACCAAGGCTGCAAGAGTATACACAATGTCATCTTCAAATGCATCAATAATTTTTTCTGTTAAACCTATCATTGTAGCAGCAACTTGAGCATTTGAAATAGACATTTCCCAAAGCTTTACCTGGTATAAAAATCACTTGGCAGATGTACCTGTCATGCAGTGTCATTACATCTGGCAGCTGGAATATATATCTGGATAGAATAGATTGCTGTTTTGGAAATATCAGACTTTTGGAAAAGTAAAATATGACTCCCCAGTTTTATGTTACACTTGGATGATAGTGAACTTTGAAATGTTTACCTGCTTCTTGTAGCTTGTCTGTAAATTCTCCTAGAGCTCACTCACAGTCTGCAGTATGATTATTTCATAAACTGTTTCTTTATCTACAGATTAATATGATTTAATTTTAATATAACTCCATATCTCATCTCTCACTATAGAAGTACATAGAGCATAAATATTTGAGTGGTCTGCTTTCTAAGGTTTACCTTTGCTGTTTCCAGGCTGCCTCTTGAAATAGTTGAATCATGTTTTGTCTTTCTGATGACTGTGTTCTGGACATCACTAAATTTGGAAGGAGCGCGTGATCCTTGGCTGGGTTCCCTATGGCAGAGCTCCTCATTACAGATCTGCAGGGCTATGGTCATACAGACTAGTAAAAAGAAATTTACCATGGGCCAAAGTGGGCTGAAGGTTGCTTTGTACCTAGAGAAATGTACTTGTGTTTAAGCTAGGGTATGAATTAAAAGAGAAATAACTATGTCTGATCTAATCTTTCAAATTGCTGTTCTGGAACAATTTTCAATGGAGGTAGAACTTAAGTTGTTCAAATTTCAGACTTCCTGAGACAAAGTTTCACCATAATGTGTAGGAGAACATAGAAAAAAATCCTTTACTGTTTAGGACTCTGTGCTTTGATTTTCTTGTTGCTTTTTATTTTTATGTGTGTAAACATCTCATCTGGTTTGGAGAAGATGGAAGGAACAGGGTTAGGAGGGAGCAGAAGAAAACTTCATAGTGCTCCTTGGCATGGAATTTTCCTCTCTTTCGGCTTAGTGTTTTACTTGATTCTCTACCTATACAACACGAGGTTTTGACCAGCATTTAGTTTTCTGCAGAATAAGTAACTTAGATTTCATTACAGACAAGCTGTCTTGTGAGCTTACCTAGCAGCTTTTCTAGGCATAGCCGTCATTTCATGCAGTCTTGCCTCTCCAGGTAAACAGCAGTTTGTACAAAGACTTATTCTTGAATTTTCCAAAATATATTGTGCATTATGTATTTCCCTGTGAGTGTACATGCACTTTAGTTCAGCCTTTTACAGTTATCAGAATCATTGGTACCAATTACAACCTGTTCTCTGAGCGTCTATAATTTTTCATTACTCTCTTTGTGTGGTTGGTACTGCTGTGAGGGCCCTGTAGTTATCAGGTCACCCTTCTTCAGTGTTGCAGTAGTAACATTTTTAGTGTTGCAGAAAATCTCCACTGTTTCAATCTTTATTTTAAAAATTAGTACCAGCATATTAGCAATTATTTCCTCAGCTAACTTTTAGGGTTCTTGGATTATTGACACTTAGTTTCACTTTACTAATTTGGAAGCATTTGTCCTTGGTGAATGAGATTGTTTCCAGAAAATTATAGAAACACATACTGGAGATACATCCTTTTAGGAATGGTACTGCTGTTTTTTCCCCATTGTCTGTGCTTGGAGCAGCCAGCAGCCCAACCTTCTTATCTGACTTACAGCATCAGTAGTTGGGCTGTTCTGAATGGCTGTCCCCATGGTGTGATGAAGATCCATCAAAAAAAGCAAGGCTGTGATAATGCAGTGCAGATGTCCAAGTAGAAGAGAGGAATTTTCCCCAGGCTGAACTAATACCACTTGCCATTTGCAAGTTTTGGAAGCTCCTGTGAGTGCTCTTTAGAATAATGAGTGTTGTTGAAGGATGGAAAAATCCTGGGATAGGGCAGAGAGGAGGTTTCAGAGGATGATAATTCTTATCTCTAGAAGGGGACTGTACCTAAGCAGCAAGAATTAGACATCCCTGAGCATCATGAATCTGTTCTATGGCATCCACCCACTTCCTCTGGCATCATGTTCTGGTTGTTCTCAATAGCTGTACAAACAAATTAGATCTGTTTATCCCAACTAAAACTCTGAATATAGGGTAGCTAAGCCCAAGTTTATTGCCTGATTCACCTTTTGCTCCTTGCTCTGCATTATTGTAAGAGGGCAAGAGAGCTTCATGTTTTATTCAGTTAATACAATGTATATTTAATTTGCATTTTTAGTGTTTTCAAAGGTGAAAGATAACTTCAGCAGTGCCGAACGTGGTAATTTAATTGCTTGTAGGATAATAATAGGTTCTCGGAAATGGCTTCATCGGGAAATCTTGCAAAGCCTTAAGCAAGTGCACCAGGCAAAAGCTCACCTGTATTGAACTGCCACGCACCCACGGAGTAGCAGAGAGTTACAGCTGTGCAGCTGTCTGTGTTGCCTGTTCATTTAATTTCAAATGTTTGCAGGAGGAGAAAGAAGACCTTAAGGGAGGAATAGAGGCTACCAAGGCATACTAAACACTGCTGAATGCTTTCCTTAATTTCTCTGCCACTGGGAATAGTTGAGGTTATAATTTTAGTTGTGTACCTTATAAATGGAGGCATAAAAAATGGCCCGTATTAAAAGGGAGTATATAAAGTTTGTGATACTGGAATTTATCTGTTCTAATTCAGTGTCTGTCTGCAGGATCTGGGCTTCTCAGACAGCATTTTTTACACTGTGTATTATGAGAGATGCTACAAAAGAAGATGAGACAGGAACACCCCAGAATTTTTGATGGCTAGTGTGTGCCTTTTGCTACATTGTTCCCAACTTAGAGAGGGGACAATTCTATCAAGCAAAAGGATCTGCATTCTGCAAATTAGATGTTAAGGTGATAGTATTTTCAACCAGCTAATATATATGCAAACTTTCCTATCTGAGTGCAAACTCAGAAACAACTCTTTAATCAAATTGAAGTTGGTCCAAAGGGGCTATTTATGTGTAGTGTGTAATTGTACTATTCATGTTTTATCACGCTGTTATTACCAGAATAGAGTTCACTTAAAAAAAGGTACTAGGTACTCTTTTTACGATGTTTCTTCAATATGGCTGAGTGTTGGGTTTTTTTTGCCACTTATAACATTGGTGGTAGATGTAGGACTGTGTTTTCTTAAAATGGTGAATGTCAGCAAAGCTGGAGTCCAAGTACTGAACTACATACATACAAAGGCACTATATATGCTTTCCTCTTCCAAGCCTGCTTCTACCTCTTCATTCTGATTTATAGTTTCAGACTACCACCTATTATATATCTTTTAATGTTTTCTTCTTTTCTCTAGAGCTTCTATATTTTTTTTTCTCTCTAATTTTTTTGAAGTGTTCCTGAAATGCAAGATTTTCTTGATATGATTACATCCATTACAACATGGATATGAAAATAGCCAAAGTGTCTAAACCAAGATTTTTGACCTGAAGTGGGTTAATTTTCTTCAGATTCCTCTCCTGCCTGTTCCTACAGTGATATATGTTCTTTATTATTTTTGTCCTTCTGGTGTATTTTTTACCATTTGGAAGCCAGAATTATGAATATACTCTATAACCTATTTGAAGGTGATGAAGATGTTCTGTACAGTGTGCAGGAGCTTGGCATGTTGTTCATTAACTTTCTCCTTTTTAGACAGATTTTAGTCTGCTTAACTCTGTAATTTTCTTGGCGTAAGAATCACCAAGGAAAAAAAAGGTGGGTGTGTTGTGACTCACCAGATCAAATATCCTTGCACCTCCTAGGTCCCTCTTGTAAGGCAAAATATACACATAGAATGGGTCAGGGGATGATTTCATGGAAAACACCGATTTAAAATTACATCATAATAGTTTCAATAGCATCAAGCTGTAGTGTTTGTAAGCAGTTTTATCCTGTATGAATTATTATTTAGATAAAGGTTATTAATTACCAGCTGCTGGTCAGTTAATGGCAACATGCCAAGAAAACACTCAGAGGCTGCCCTGTTCACCTATCTCTTTGTTGTAGGGACTTGAGTCAAGTTGAGTATTTGGCTTTAGAGCAGAAAACTTCAAAGAAATTTGTCTGCCAGGCTTTTAAATTCTTTCAGTTATTCTTTCTATTACATTTATTATTATATACATATATTACATATATTATTATTCTATTAGATTTGCAGCATCATTTTTAAAGTCCAGATTAAGGTAGAGAGGGAGGAGATAAAATTGATTGGGAATTGTATTAGGGCTGCTGTGCCATCCCACTTCCTAGCAATCATTAAAGTGATTACCTAGGTACATTAGTAATATACTCCAATAAAAGCTGAATCCAGTTGTGGTTGTTTTCCTAAGTCACTGGTCTCTTTTGAAAGTTACGTAAATTTCTTATGCCCATCACTCTCTCTTTTTCTTTCCTCCAAGAATATTTGTCTTTGCAAGAGACTACCACACAGTGTAATGTGTTTTTTTCTACTAACAGGTTACCAAGGCCTGCTGCAAATTGTATTATTACAGTGTATGCAGTGCAATTACCTATTTAAAGATAGGAGAAAAATCAAGGGAGAGCAAATTCATTTTCATTACTCCTAATGCTATTTGACACTTTTAATTTTTTATGTGATGAACTAGTTCTTTCAGATGAAGAGCAGTCAGAGTATGTAATTCTTTTGTGTAAACTGCAATGCAGGATTCTGAAGGAAGAGCAGGATGCTTCATCAAGTAGCTTCAAAACACAAGTGATAGTATCCTCCGGCCAACTCCTGTATGGCACTGGGAGCCCTGGGAAGAGCATCCAGTGGATAAATGAGCACACAATCTCAAAAGAAGCAGTTGTGGCAATTTGACTCCAGGGTTACCAGACACAGGGCTGCTTTAAACATGCCTTTCTTTTATTTTTGATTTTACTGTACAACAAGAGGCCTGAAGGACACCATTCAGATATAGTTAAATACTTGTGGGGTTTTGTATTTATAATTAGAGAATAATGCTAGGTCTGAAGCTTTGATTTATAAAATGGCATTAGTGGATGTCATGATCATGTTTAAAACAAGCAGCAGGGTCCTACGTGGTTTTTTTTGGCGCAAGCAGCCACTGTTAGGCTCCTTCATTTGTGGTATAGGTTTTTTCTCGTAAGATTACCCTGCTCGGTTATAACCAAAGAGCTCTCTGATAAATTGTCTGGGTAAAAATACAGTTTTATAGGAGACTTTATCATTTAGAAACATTTTCACAAGTAAATGCTGTAAGGTCTCAAGCAGAAGCCCTTAAAGCAAGAAGATTTATTAAAAAAACTGTAACTTTTAGAGGGACCATATCTTTGAAGCTGTCCAGATAATCTTGGCAAAGAATAACTTCTTGTCTTTTTGTTGCATATTTTATTTATATGTTTTTGTTCAAGATATGAGCATGTATTCATACTCTACAATGTATATAAATAAAATGTGAGATTGCAGCAAACAGGAGGCTTAGCAAACACTTTGCAGTGTTTGGTATATATGTATGAAGACATTATATAGCTGTATATTGTACATCAGTAGTGCTTTAAACCATTTTTCCAGGTAAGACTTTTACTTTGCCTATGTTAATAGGGGAAACTGGAGAATGAGAAATGATGGGGTGGAGAGGAGGGGAAGCTTGTTGGCTTTGCAGAGGGAGTGACAACAGGTTGACTCCAAGAGGAGGGAGTTCATAATTTCTTCTTGTAGCAGTAGGTTTTGCCCCATCGACGCTTGTAGATCACAACAGTTCGATTAAGTGGGCTGGGGTTTTGTACCTGGAAAGTTACAGAAATGTCCAACACTTTTATTCTCCTATGTACCTTTGAAACTAATTTGGGCAAGTTCAACACAGAGTAGGAGGAATTTATTTGTTTCCATTAGGAATTGTAGGGTATGAGATGAGAACTTCCCATCTGAGTAGTAGTTCTGCTGTGCTTTGGCTGTAGATCCACATAACAAATAAGCCCCACAGCCCTGGGAAAGAACTCAACCTGAATCTTGAGATGTTTAACAACTTTCTGTGAGTGACTGACATTCAGGATATCATTAAATGTAACTGCAGGCAACTTTGTGCCACCTCACTCTTCCAGTGCAACAGTTTTAGACTAGAGGGACATATTTTATGGCACTTTCTCGCCTTATGCTACTCCTACATGGAAGGAGCTGCTGTTTCCTTTCATCTCATCACTTCATTCATTGCTCTGTCTGGTTGTAGGAACACTTTACTTTCAGCTTGGTACACATACACCTGGCAGCACAGGGAAAGCATCTGAAGGTACAGAGTTGCTGGAAACTGAAAAGGTACCTGATGTTCTCTGTATAAGGGGAGAGAAGGGGAGAAAAGAGTTATGATGTTGATGTTTTTGCAGACAAATGGAAGGACTGGAGGAAGAAGTATCATCATCCAAATTATTTGATTCCAGCAATGGAACGAAAAGGAGGTATAAAATTGGGACCCATGACAAACTCTTAAGAATACTTATTGTATTTCCACTTTCAAAATTAACAAGTAATGTCTTTCTTCTCTCCACTAGGGTATAAATGTCCAATGTCCTGACATAGGTACATGTCATGCTGCTGAAATTGGCATTACTGGGAAGGAAGTGAAATTTTTGTACCATCAAACCTGTGTGTTGCTAAATCAAGAACTCCTTCCAAAGCATTGTAGAGATAGACGTCTGAGCTCTACAGATGTTCAGTAGCAAATGTGCATACAGGAGAATTGCTAGGAAACACCTGCATTTGCTCCGCATGGCTTCCTGTGCTTGCTTCCCAAGCTTCTCTTTGAGGTTGTTCAGCAGAGCTTTCAGTGCCAATGTAACAATCTGAGGAGAATTTATTAATGGTTCCGGGAGGATGATACTTCTGGGATAGTAACGGAGATGTGAAATAGAAAACGTTTTTGCCTGGCTTGTGGTCAGTTCTCATGTTGCATCCACTAATGTCCTGCTCTACTAATAGATATTGGGAAATTCCACAAGTATTTTATTAGGAGGATCATACAATTCTACTCATCCTACCCCAGGTTGTTTGTGATGTTAATGTGCATGTGCTTATTCTCATTGTCTGTTTTTTTGTTAAGATGATCATCCTTTTCTGTCATAATAAGTAAACAATGAGTCTTTGCATCTGCACTGAAAAGGTTTCATGGTGATTTTATAAGTCTGCAACCATCTATTTTGGACTGCAGGGATTTCTTTATTAAACACAGGCTTAGGCTTATGTTTTATATTTCTTGTCAGAGACAGCATCAAACACTGTTACAGGCACGTAGAACAATTGAGGCTTAATTGTGGAATGAGATAAACATATATAAAATCCAATTTCTATTGGTATTGATCTTCTATATATTCCAGTGAGATAATTTGTGTTTAGGTACAGATGAGTAGGTCAATTGGAGAGCAGTTTAAACCTTCTGAGGCATCAGATCTTGCTGGAGGAGCTGACAGACTGCAGACATAAACCATTCCACAATTTAGGATGGTAATAAGAAAACCTTTGTTAATGGACCTACAGGATTTCTCCTTTATTGGCTATTGTCATCAGTCTGGAAGCATGAATACATATAATGCATGATGCCAGACTTCATTTAACCAAGCTAATAGCAGTACTTAAAGTAGAGTGGGAAGACTTATTCACTCCCAGTTTGCTGTGTGACTTGAAATCCTTTTGTGAGATGTCAATTTTGTATTTTTTTCTGTTAGTTTGTCTGTTGGAGAGTGGCTGTGTTTCTAAATTGTAATGAGTACTCACAGCACTGCTTAAATAACATTCTGGCAGTGTTATATTTGGAGCAAAATAACACAGGGCACAGTGCGCTGATGGGCATGGATTTCACAGTTACAGGAATTCTGAAGGCAAAAGTTTTTATTTTTATTCTGCTCTTACACTTGGCAGCTTTTAGCGTTATGCCTATTAACTTTTATAGATGTCATACATTTTTATGTTAATGGTGCAGCTTTGACTATAGCGAGAAGCTCAACTTCTGCTCATCAAACTAGTGTACAAGTAAAATTATGACACTTCAAAATGGTTAAAAAGCTGCTTTTATTGTTTTATGTCAATTTATTGCTTGTGTGTTGTTGTAAAAAGAGAATTTTTTTGAGTTATCAGGACTCACAGAACTTCACACCTGTTTAGTAGAAGGATTTAGACTTCATTTTATTTTTGTAGAGTTGGCACTGGCAATTTCAATATTGTTGAGGCTCATGCCAGATTTCACAGTGAGGTAGCAGAAAAGCACCTGTGTTTCTATGGAGCTTCTTTTCATCGCTGGGTAATGAGTATTCTGGCAGTTGTGTGTGCCTTTCTAAAGTCCCGCACCCGAAGGATATAAAGCCTGTTTTTCTGTCACTTGCTACAGCTAGAGGCAAGTTTCTGATTTCATAAAAAATCTATTGTGATTCTTGCAAGGGAAACACCATTTGTAATATAGGGTGATGTATCCCAGAAATAATTGAGAGGAAATCTGTGTTAAAAGTCTTCCAACAGCATGAAGTAGCCAGTGAACCATGCAGAGGAAGAATTGTTGTATTGCTCTTGCTATACAGAAAGGCTAGACACTGTGCTTCAGCTTGAGCAAGTTTAGGGTTTTTTGGATTTTACTTAATTTGGTTTTCTCACAGAAAGAGTGTAAAATAGTGTCAGCAAAAATAGTTTATTGGATTTTACAAACTGTTGGTAGTTGCTGAATATGGTGACGTTAGTACTCAGAAGTTTATTTTCCTCTTGAATTACACAGTGAACTAATCTATCAATAGACTGAAGCCAATTTCTGTTTTTTCTTAGCATGTGTGTTTGAATCTGGACTAACTACAAGTTAAACTTAAGAGAAAATTCACTGTAATTTCAAGTGTTGGCTTCTTATTCAATCACATAGTGTTCTTTCCTTGGAAGAATGGTATAAGTTTGCTTTGTTGGGGTTTATTAAGTGTTTTTCCTCTTTTTCCTACAAACCAGTGAAACAGTTGCTGTTTCTTTATGGTCCTTTTCATCAGTTTATCAAAATATTTTTTGATTTAAAAATAATAATTCACCATCATTTCATATGAACCTTTCTTACCATTGTGGGAATTTTTCATTGCACAAATTCTAACCAAGTGTACGATAAATAGCAGCATTGTCTGCATCCCAGCTAGAGATGGCTGTATTCCAAGATTTTGTTCATTTGAGCAAGTTTGGAAATTCAGATTTGTATAGCTGTGCTGTATAACCCGAATTCCAACCAAAAATCTTTTAAATGCTATTTAACTTACAGTTTCTCTGTGATTGAAAAGAAACATGTCTATGGCTTATTTAGCCGGTTGTACCCTTAACTCTGCCATTTGTATGGCCGTGATTATCCACTGACTTGCATTACCTATATGTGTCCTCACATAATAAAACGAGGGAACATTGGAATTATTTACATTAGGTTGCTGGGGCAGACAGATTAAAAAGAAATCAATGACTCTCTGAAACCTTTCAAAGTTCAATTATTTGCAAAACCTGGATGGAAAACATTACTGGATTAAGACAACACTATTTTTCAATCCAGTTGGCATAATTTGTGAAGGACCATACACAGGTGATAACTGGGAGAAAATCAGCCTCTGTTCAGCCGAGGTGGCAATATCAAAGCTGAGAAGCACATCCAGTGGAAAAATATCTGCTCTATCTGCCAAGTAGGATTTCATTTTTATCTGAAGTCATTTCTGTCTGTGGCTTCCAAAAGGAAAACAATGATATTGTTATGAACACCAATGAGACATGAGAAAGACAGGATAAGCACTCTGAGCCCAATGGCTCAGTCAAAATAATTCAGCAAATTTAGTTTACTTTTGGTAATACATTCAGTAAACTTTTTAAGTGTAGTTAGGGCAAAGGCAAAATAGAATTGAGATATAAAAATGACAATCAGAATGAACACTGTGTTTGGCAGAGGTAGACACAACCCTGTACCATAGATGTGAGATTAAAAGATTCTCTCTTATGAGTGTATCTATTCTGTATGGGGTATATTAGTCAGAGTTTCTCTTAGTTTTGAAACAAGGCCCTGTAATTTATTCCAGGAATTACTACAGTAATACTACTCTCAATTAGAAATAATCTCTCCCCTTTGGGATGTAATGCAAAAAGTAAAATTTTCAAGGAGTTGCTTTAAAACGTTAAGAATTTTTACATTATCTTTGCTTGTCATGATTATTTGTTTCTTGCCCATTTTCTTTAAAAAATAGAAAGTATAAAGAAAAAATATTATTTTATTATTTCAAACAGAAAACCTTTTAACGTTCTTCAGCTACACTAAGAAAACTAAAATCTGCATCACGATTCAGATAATTTTGTTGTACTGTAGAATATATCTATTGTACTATAACAGATATCTATTTGCTGAGTTTAATGATAAAGTCTCAATCCCATAAGGCACTTAAGTTCCTAATTTCTGTAATATTCTAAGGGCATATTGGAATGAGAGTTAGGCCTTTGAAAATCAATGGCATAGCTTCTTATGAGGTAGGTATGCATAAATTATATGTAGTGTATATAGAATAGAATATTTTTAATGTGATATACTGACAGATCAGGAAGCTATAGTTTATGTACCATATAAAAAAGTTGAGAAACTTTTAAACATATAAACATATAAAAAAACAAAGTCTGGTTTTTTTCTGTGGTCCGTATACCTTATTTTTTGTTACAACTTACATTAACTATGTTGCTTAGGGTGGGAAAATAAGAAAGGTATTACATTTAAAAAAATCATTTAGAATAGCACAAATATCACGTAGACTGTAAGATGTATTGCTAACTGAGTTATCACAGTGAAGGAAAGTACTGAATGTGAAAAGCAAAGACTCATTAAATCTAATTAAATGGTGATTTTGCTTCCTTCTTTCTCAGTCAAAAAAATCAGTTTCTTCAAAAGGAAACAACCCAATCTGGTGTGAGAGCCAGCAAGGTAAAGCACTGTCTTTGTCTGCTTTGTGTCTTGTAGATTCTCATTACCTGTCCTATTTGACATTCTGCACATAGACTTTAGATTAGTTTGGTTTGCAACCAGCGAAGCAACAAAGATCTTTTGCTATCAAATAAATTAGTAAAGTGACTTATTTATCTATCCTATGCATTAGGATATTATCTGAATATGTTTCTGTCATTAAAAAGATGTAAGAAGCAATTAGAGGCTGCTGCAATAGCTGTGGGATGATGACCAAAGAGACGGGCAAAGTCTAAGGCTTCCTATCTGTGGTCTATCCTGTGTACCCTCTACATTATCTTTGGAGATGGAGATCTGCACAGCTGATGGCAAGAAAAGATGGGATGGCTGAAGGACGAGGTCCTGTGGCAATAGGGTTGTCTTGTTTTGGCTTTGATGAACAGCATAGAACAGAATAAAGTTGTATGACTGGAACTTTGTAGGAAACTATAGCCAAAAAAACCACTTTTGCCTGATTCACTGTCATTTATATTAGAAGTACACCCTGTATATGCTAATGAGCTTAATGAAATACATTCTGCCATGTAAGTAACTGTATTACTCAACTCTCCACTTAGATCATGCTATACATAACAGAGGAGAAGGATAAGATGGGGCTGTATATAAGAGGGGTAGAAATTTCAGCTCATTAGGAGGAAGACCCAAAAGACCTCAGAGGCAGTCGACAGGCTACTCTCCTCTCCCTTCTCCCGAGCAGGGACTCCTTCTTAGTAAGCTTCTTCATAGGACTACTGTTTATTACCCGGCTTAAAACAATATTACTGTTTTTGTTAGAGCTCTATCACAGCTAGTGATATGATAATGCCTTTATCAATGGCAATTCCAAAACTTTATTCTGTTGCTTCAATAAACTGCACTATTAGTCAATCTCTGATCTCAAGGTTCTTACTCAACATGACTGGACCTATAAATTTGGATTGGTTAATCTCATTATTTGTGGATTTGTAATCCCACAAGTTCTTATTGAATGTGACCAGACCTATAGTGCTGAAATGCAAAACTGCCTTATTTATGAATCTGTGCTTATGAAAGCTCCTATTGAACATGACCAGACTTACAGAGCTGAGTTGCTGTAATCAGAAATTAAGACCAGCCACCCTCAGCCCCTCTGAACTCTGGGGACCAGCTGGAATGCAAGAGGTTTATTTTCTGCCAAATTTCTTAGTCTTAAAATAACAAATAACAGATATATATCCTGTGTGTATATATATATATATATATATATATGTAAATAAAGCATATTTATATCTCTGTTAAGTATACAATGAATGAAAATCTTAGTTCCAGATTATCAGACCAGAAGACAATGGGTGCTGACTTTTTTTTTTTTAGTTCCCAGCTCCTGCAGCTGTATGTATAGCAAATCTCATACTGAGAGGTAAATTTCTAGCTGCCTTTTTCTGCCAGCACCATGCAGCAAAATACCTTTGTTTATAATGGATATGTTGCTTGTGTAATGACCATTCTCATTCAAAGGTACAGGATACTCTGTACATGCATAGAACTGTAAAGGACAAAAAGGTACAGCTTGAAGTTAGAGAGAGGAACTAAGAAATTTTGAACTTGACTGCTGACAGAAATAATTATTAGTTCAGGTTTCTTTAGGCATCTCATGCTGAACTCTTGAAAATACTGCGGTACTTTTATTTGCCTGCAAAAGCAAACTTGGCAATCACAATCATCTGTGTGGAAAGCACTTCAAGCATTCTTTTCCAGTTGGTGAGATCAGTCATGGGGTGAGTGGTTGTATTTTTTGTTTGTTGTGCTTCCTTTCTAAAATTGATTCTATATTCCACTGATTGAAAACGCTTTCCAAATCATTGGAAATGTTTGTGTTTTACTGAAGTGTTTAATATTTTGTTTATCTCCACATACACAGACTTTCTAGGTTCTTTCACATTGCCCAGCCAAGTGTTCCTCATAACAGGCATTGAAGCCCTGTTAGGTCTAGCACAGAAACCTGTATTTTTGCAGGAGATTTGTAAATAATGTTTGTATTTGCTGCCTCTGGCATGAAGAGAAGGCGGTCAAGCACAAGCCAGTATTTTTGCATTTGTAGGTATTGCGAATTTGCCCAGGTTTTTGGACAGAACATGATGAGCTCCAGTCCCATCCGGTGTTTCTGTTAGTGCTTTGCCCAGATTGCAATTTTGTGCACTCATACATGCCCCTTCGAATGTGCAGGTTTGTTTCCCTGCCCTGGCACAGCAACATGCTTTATGTCCTGTCCCTCTATATCTTGCATCCTTCAGGTGACGGGAGTTGTTGCATTTGTTTTTCTCTTCTTTCCACCAAGTGGAAGTCTGTTACTCACCATGCACAGAGCATACTGATACTGAAGATTGTGTGAGGATGAAGCTCAACAGAACCTCTGGAGAACTGCCCAGTTCTGATTAATATTGCTCACTGAGTTCTGTCCTATCAGAGTTATTTGAATTCGTGTTTTTTTTAAAGCTAACTGTTCCATTGTAGGCAGATCTCAGAGGTTCAGCTTCCTAGTTCCTACATGCCAGCATAAAGACCTTTGACCAATATCTGATTAAAAAGACTTGAAATAGCTTCTTTGACCAGATGCATTCAGAATGAAGGGAGAAAAATGTAACCTTTGGAAGGCCCTCCAGACTTGCACTTCAAGCAGAGGGTAGTGGTAGGATGCTTGCAGATAAGCTCTGCAATTATGGTGCAATATATGATGCTAAGTAAATTAAGCAAGCTAGAAGGAGGCAGAAAAAATACTCCCAGATGCCTTTCTTGAAGTTGTGCTAACATAAAGGAGATGTCAGTCAACAAATTTAGAGATTGACAGAAATATACTATCTCAAATCTGCTAAACAGGATATTTCAGAAATAATTTTCTGATGGAATCATCTTTCCCCTCTTCTGTTGCAATTTGTACTGAGTTAGCCAGCTCAATATCAGGGAATTAAACAGAAGTAGAAGTAATATATCTACAAAATAAAGCAGATTATGCCCCCATTCTTTCCAGTTCTGCACAATTTGTGTGTAGGCTATGATCTGCTCTTGGGGCAAATGCTGATTGCACCTGTCAGTAATATGGGAGTGGTGACACAAAAGGAGAAATGATACAGAGCCAAAGCGCTCGTCAGGATGCTTATCCCAGCATCCAGGCAAGTGAGTGTTAAGGGTCTCTCAGTGTACTTTTGTATGTCAGCTTAGCTTTTGCTCCTAGATAAGTTAACCTTTTTCACTGTTTTTGCATTTTTTCACGCTTGCTTTAACAGGTTGCTTAGGAAAGTGTTTTATCACATATGGGACCCATGTTGAGTTGAGAACAAGAACCATGGACAAAGCTGGTAGGCCTATATTTAATTATGATTTCGCTACGTCTGGGTTGCTACTGTGTTATCGCTGGCAGGAAAGGGATAGACTGTTGTTCATCCAATTTTAAAGTGGGAATGAAAGCAACTAATGCTGGATAATCAATCTGAATGTCCCTTGATGTTCCAGCTCCCTTAAATAAGGCATCCCTGGGACTGTTGTCCCAACTCAGCTAGGAATATTCTTTTGCAGGTGTGAAGAATCAAAATTGTCTTTCTGTTTAGAAAAGATGTACTTTTATGCACTTTCTAGGTGGCCTCATGGGAAGCTTCTCAGTCCGGTATGTGAAATGGGGGGATATAATCCAGGTACTATTCTGTTATGTTGCCATGAATTGTGTGAGTAATTCTGCTTTCAAAATTGGCTCTGTGGTAACAGGATTGTATCAGGGAGATAGGCAAGTCACTTATTGGAATATAGTCTGAAAATTATCAAAATTTCAGAGCAATTGCACTCTAGATGTGATACACCTGAGAATTAGGATGGTCTGTCTTTAGGAAAGCTTGAAGCAGGCATCTCCCTTTTATTGCAATATCTTTTTTTTTTTTCTACAGTCAACTTGAGGCCAATAGCTAGCAGTCTGAAAACAGGATTGTTATCTTAGAAACCTTACTGTACTTTGTAGTTAATGGCTTATTTCAGTGAGCCTATGGACACAATTCTTGGAACATTTTGGGTGACAGAATAGACAGGAGCATTTCATTTCAGTATCAATAATTATTTCTGGTGGCAGGTTTTAAGTGGTCCAAAAGAGGATGGAAGTAAGAACTGAGATTACAGTGAAATAAGGGAGTAAATCTGTGCTCTGTCCCCTTCCCAGATCAAGGCCAGTCGATTAACACAGCAGTGCTGAAACCTTTTTGGACAAATGTCAGCAAATCAGGCTACAGGGCTTGTTCTGCCTGTAGTCTAAATGGGTAATAACTCCCAAGTGCCTTGAAGCCAGACAGCTTTTCAATCCCCAATCTGAATTACTGCTGCAGTTTTAACCTGGTTACGTGAATAAATCATTCTAAAAAAATACAAGTAAGGGGATATTGAACAGCCTTAGTATTTATGGCCTGTGGTTGCACTGGTCCCGGACACAGGGCAAGAAAACCAATTTCCAGGGGTGGCCTACTTCATACATCACTAGTCAAGTATGCTAAAGTGCTGATGGCTAGGAACACCTAACTATGCATGATTAGGCCAAGGTGGCAGGACACATTTTTTCCTTTTATGTTCCTTGGCTTGAAATTTAGAGGACACATCACTCTTCAGCTTAAAGGATCAGAGGTCAGGAAGTTTCAATCTCATCTTGCTCACATCACACAACCTTAATTTCATTTTTCTGCCCCAAACGCTATTTAGATCTATGATTAGATGCTGTGGTGAGAGGCACTGAAATATCTATCTCTTTGCCTTGTCATCTGTCTGTCTCAACGAGCTAAATAGAAACTATGAACTAAAAGTGAGAAATAACTAAATAAGGCCAGGGCATTGCACATATGTCCTCTTTTTCTCTGATGGATATAAAGCAGACCAGGACTAAGGTGAATGATTCACTAGACTATCCAGGTGTGTGCATTATCTTGCAGACATGTGATGGTGGCACAGACCAGGAAGTCTTTAAAACATGAAAAATGTGAAAAAATTGCAAAGATAACATTACAGCCCTATGCCTTAGGCCAGCAGCTGTGAAATTGAATCTGTGTTGCAATCTGATGCTCTAATGGCATCTTCCAGACCTTTGGCAGATGGAAGTTGCATCACTGGGCCTCAAGCAGATGAGTAAACTCCCCACAGAAAAAGTTTTGCTAAGACTCAAGATGGGTTCTTTAATCCTGGTGATTGTTTATTGACTTGTAGGTAAGAATTTTAAAATATCTTGAACTGAGCACCATGCTTATATAGATTGATTGCTGTTGGTTTTTTTGTCCTCTTCCATTATCTAAGAAGGAATAAATCATAGGTTATCAGCACACTCACCTAGGTCAGGGTCTCAGAGTTCCATATTTCTAGTATTTAAGCTTTGCAGCTTTGTCATAAAATCTATCAGTTAATTTGTTTAAAATTTATATTTATGTTCTTTTATATTCTCTTCAGAATGGACCAGAGCAGTGTGTTACATGCTTGTACTGTCATTAAAATCATGAAGAAGGGGTGTAAAATACCCTTAAACTTGGTGGCAGTCCCTTTGTGCAAGTCTAGATGAATGCAGACACTGCCAGGTAATAAATAAGTAGCTCTCACAGTCCTCGTTCCTCAGGTGTATTTGGGGAGGTGGTTATCACCCGAGAAAGTGTTTTTCTGTTATCTCAGTCTGGCCTGGATGTGCTGGGACTGAAATTGTGGCATTTAATGTGCAAGTAAGGTTTCGACTTCTTCCTTCCCTCACCTGGCCACATGCTTTTTCTCCCCCCTGAATGATCTCCATTGGTCACTTATTCACTTGGCAAGCCAATTCAGTTTCCCAATTTAGGAGAAAACAGACCCAGCCAAAAAGAAGCAAGTCTGCTGCCCGGGGCAAAGACAACTGTGAGTAGGAGGCCAGGAGACTGGCTTTTGCTAACTATCTGTTTTCATAAATGGCAGCTTGTTGCATCAGCTCTCGTGTGAAACTTCAAGCTCAGAGCAGTTTCAGGAGTCACAGCTTCAGCACTCCCTGGTTAGGGTGCTCACCAGAGGCCTTCCTGCTGGCAGGGAAGTCAAAGCTTATAGAAAAGTAATTTTTATTTGCTCTTTCTTAGCTTTCAAAAAAAATAATTTCAGAAAATCTGAATATTATGCTGAGAGTTACTAAGCTCTGGATGTGACTGCAGTCCTGTGAAATGTTTCTGACACATGGAGTCATGTGCGTTTAGTCAGTCTCGGTCTCCTGCTTCTTGGGATAGAAAGTTAAGAGGTTTTCCTCACATGTGCATAGGGGATATCCACAGCACGGATGATTCTTAAAACTGCCTTGGACTTTCAGTCTTGATATTTGAAAAAATGAATAGCCTCAACATGTATGAAGACATTTCCTATAACAGTGTGATGGTGTACAGTGGGAGGAGTTAGAGCTTTTGCTTTATTCTCAACTATCTGTTAAAGGTTTGAAGACAGAAGTTACCACCCCATTTAGTGGATTCTCCATTGCTCTCCTGTGCTTGGCAGCAATGGCAAAACAGAATCAAACTGTAATACAAGGACTTCTTTTTATGTTCAGTGTCACTTTTAACTCCACACACAAAGAAAAAAAATACACAAAACCTATCTTTCTGGATGCATAATAAATACTAGAAGAAAACAACAATTGTCCAGAGAAACTGGGGAGATGCTTCCTGGTCACACTCCCTGAAGCCTCAGTCACTGGCTTTCTGGTTTCATAGGCCAGTAGTCTCATGCAGTCTGCCAAACTCTGTGTCGTTAAAGACTTTAAAAATGTAGCTTTTGTATGGTTTTTAAGATTCACTTAGGGAAAAACTTATTTGAATGCATTTTTCTGTAATTGTAAATTATTAATTTTAGCAAATTTGTAATCTCCTTTTCTCTGCATGACAGTCACCTTTCTTTTCCCTTTATGCACACAGCTGAATTCTCCTGTTCTTTTCCCTCATCTCTCTCCAGTTTTTATTAGTGAAAATGTGGCAGGCACATTGGTGCTTTGTTGCTGCCCTCTGAGACCTAGAGCTCTATAATGGAAAACAAGGTCATGCCACAAATGTATGAATTCCATTTCAATTTTTTAATATATTTACAAATAATAGGAATTATTTGAAATTGGATCAAGTACTTAAAAAGAACGGTAGAACACAATTTGTCTCAAGCAAAGGTGAATCGAAATACTAAAATTCTTTTTGCACTTTTTTTCAATAATCCCAGACAAGATAGTGATGGAGAGAGATGGCCACTGGCACAACTGGATAAACATTTTTGTTTTCAGTATTCCCACAAGTGAAGCTAAGCAAGCAATTCAGATAATTCTGGGCAGAAATTAACTTTGCTGAACTTCTTCAAACAAACTCTGTATCCTCTTTCCCTTATTCACCACTTCTAGCACGTGACTTTGCTAGTATATTAGTAGTTTCTAATGACAGTAATGGTGTGTGAAAAATGCAACTTTAAATTGCTATACTTAATTATAGCTATTTTTCCCTCTCTGGTCTCCTGCAAAATTATTTCCTTTTTTATTTAATAGCCAGTGATCAAATGATTTAATGAAATGATCTGTGGAGAGTTTCTACCAAAAGCAGATTTGACACCTCTGATAATTCAAGAGGTTTTGGCTCATTTCTTAGGAGAAATGGCTTTAAAGAGTCTCTAGGGCTTGAATATGAAGTCCTGACTATAATTTACCTGTTGGATACTGTTTTTAAGAATGTAGTGCCTTCAAATTTGCATTCTTTGCTATTTAAAGCCTAGTATTCAAATAATCAAGTGAAATTACCTCTGGAGGTCCACAGTGGTCTGAAGCAATGCCTCGTGATAGACTTCAGATACCTTTAGATTGAGCTATAAAATGTAACATTAGTTACTAGGCTTCAGCAAGTGCTGTCTTCATCCATGAGATCTTATTAAAATCTATGGACCCTTTTAGTGTCTGGATGAGCTGCCACTGCTCTGGGTAAATATATTTGAAAGAAAAAGGAGGGAAGTGTCTGTTGTTTAAATACATCTTGGCTGTCTTCTCAGTAAATTGGATATAGAAATTTGAGGTAAAAATGTGCTTTTTCTCCTGCAAATGAACTTTTCTTTTGCCCGTGGGGCACAATGTGAAGACTACTGTCTTCTGCTCTGGGGATGTGTTGCACGACGACAATAGAAGGGGAGTATATTTGTATTCTTTCAAATTCTATCTTCAAAATGTTTTAAAATATTAATTGCAGACAACAATAGGAAGAGGTTTGGAGTGGGAAGGAGAGGAACATGGGATAGCAGGGGAATAGGAATAGCCTTGTGTGGGTTAGAGCAGAGCAGCTGAAAGGCAAGAATAAAAAATGATCTGCTAATTTGTGTGTCCTGTTGCCGTATTATGATAGCAATAAGTTATGCAGAAGATAGAGGTTTATGTTTAAGTTATTGTAGCAGACAACAGCATCTTTCTAGTGCACATATGAGCTTGTGAACTAGCAGAATACCTCTCTGAGGGCAGAGATATTGGCTAAAGATGTGTAAGATGCTCTCTTTATCCTTTCCACTCCATTAGTGCAACAATGTAATGGAGTTTAAGTGTGGTAGTTCGTTATGATGGAAGCTCAGCCTTGCTGCTAACCCATAGCGTAGAGGAGGTCATGCTCTGCAGTGTCAAAGAAAATCAGTGCTAATGGAATAACTTAATTAAAATTAATTGGGTATGGTTCTGTCTCTTAAATGTAAGATTGATGTAGGTTATTTTCAGCTGCTTCTTTGCTTAAGGTTAAACTCAGTTTACTTAAGATATCCTGTGTTCTTTGTTTTCTTCTCTTATTCACATAAAAGTTGAAGTACATGAAATGGTTTGAAAATTTGGAGGACTCAGAGTTAGGAAAGACACAGCAGACCATCCTAGTCTGTTCTTCTGCTAGACCTCGTTAGCATCTATAAATTCCCTCATTCCTCAGCATGTATGTTAATTGATGTCACAATAAGAACTGTGTTTATGAGAACACAAAAGAATTGCATGTGACAGGACATGCTACGTGTTACAATATCATCTGAACCTAAAATCTGGCCTCTTCTCATTCAGTGACATTTTCAGCACTGCCTAAACTTCGATATGGTAGCTGCAGATTATGTCCTATAAAACAGTATTCTCTACATCTTTCCATGCAACTGGCAGATGTATGTCAATGGAAGATAAAAAACCAGGCATCCTGTCATGTCTTCTCTAGATCAGTAATTTAGGCGCTTGCCTGTGTTTCATATTGCCCTTGGGTGAAGCCTATAGAATGTGCATTTTCTTGTCTGATGCACTGTTTATTTACTATTTTTGCATGTACCAGAATGTAACATTTAGAACTGTAAATATTTGTGGATGGAGAAGAAAACAGGGAAGGTAACAAACACAGTTGTCTATTTTCTTGTTGTTGAAAATGGAATATAGTGTTGATTCATGTTATCATCCTATTTTTGCTGTAATGTGTTTCAGAGAAGATCAAGTTACCTTTATTCGTGTCACTGTCACCACTACTCTGGAACAGTACCTGTACATACCACAGCCTGTATAATCAGCCACAAAATATTATCTAGTTTTACTGCATAGTTGACACTTTCTGAAGCAGAAAAATAAAAAACAATGGCAAAACCATGACATTCTCTAGGGCATCTCTTGCCTATTCTTGTGCAAAGAGCTTGTGCCTTGAAGAACTGTACATTAGATTGCAGAAAATTGTTTGGGTTGCAACTCAGGTTAAATGCCTCCAACTATTAAAAGCATGCCACTGCAATCAAATGTGAATTGCCTCAGAAAAAAAGAATGTAACATGCCCCTCCCCCAAGCCCCCAATATGCAAAACATATGCTCAGGGTTGCTTCCCTCCATTATTTAACTAAACACTGGGAAAACTGAACTTGCACATATCTGCTTTCCTGCTACCACATTTCTTTTTGCTGATTTCTGGTATGATTATGATTTTTGTGAGATTACTGAGGGTATTGAGCGAGTTCTTAATTTTTGAGACAGTTCATTGATTAAAATACCTGCTTTTCTTTGTGTGTGTGGCCACACTCATACATGCTATAAGCATGCTTATTTCTTTAGTGTGATGTTTCCCTTGTAAGATAGAATAGTTCTTGCCAGCATTTTGCAGAATGAGCAAGTGCTATACACTTTTCTTAGACAATTCCTGTAAGCTGCTAGAGATATCCCTCAGTTTTCTGCTGAAAGACCAATGAATCATTAGCACCACAGGAGAGAGTTGTAATGAATTCTGATTAATCTGTAATACACCACCACTCCAACATTCTTTGTTAATGGAATTTTTGATTAGATTAATATTTGAATTATAAGGGGTTTCATGAGCTCCTTCTGTAAAAGCTCTACATGCAAGTGACATTACCATTTGGGAGTATTTAGTTGGCAGAAACTATGGGGGAGCAGTCCCATCTTGGCATCTGAGTCCAGAGTCTTCAGGGATCTGTGCATTCTTGTAGTGGTTTTCCTCAGCTTCTCTTACAAATATATAAATACAGAGGCCAGTTTCTACTACCAAGGAGTTTTACCTACCCAGTCTTTTTACAGACTGGTGCCTGCATTTTATTCCTTTCCCATCAGGTATTGTCAACTACTTAGCAGATTGAATGAAAGAGGATTAGGTGGGCAGTGGTTATCGGGACTGGGAACTCTGCAGCATAATAGCAAGCCTTCTGGAAGACAGGGAAAAGTAAAAGGCCAAAGTTTCCTTCAAAAACTGCCCTGGATCTGTCTGGGAAATGAATGGATGTGGGCAGCATCTAAATAATGCACTAATTAATCTTTAAGAGAAATTATACAGTAGATCATGTATAAGGTAATTCTGCATATATACCTATCCTCTGCTTTTAGTGAAACATACTTCAATTAATTAGCAGAGAAAAATCAACTGTACTTGCCAAAGAACTATTTGGTGTATTTTGTGTACTGGTATATTTATCAAATACTAAAGAATATTTGCCAAGTATGAGGGGGATGATATTTCAGACGAAATTTCTTGAAGCGCCAATAAAGTTCTAGAGAGAACACCTCTCCATAAACACAAATTTCATCCAAGTGCTTGATAAACTAGAACAGTTTTTTAATTATGCAAAATAAGCTGCTACTAGTGCTGAAATTGAGAGAGATCAAGCATTGCCTGCAGGAAAGATCCAGGGAGTTCTACTTAATAACAATAAGTCATCAAGGGGACTAGAACTGAGCAGAATAGGGGAAGTGTCCTACAAATTAAAACTTGCTGTACACAAACCCATTTTTAGAGCACCATATCTCCAATGAGCATACATAATAAATTATAAAAGCATGACTGCAATTTCTACATGCAAGAGTTGTGACTTTAGAAGGCTTCCTGGCACAGTTGTGCTATCTATGAAAGACAGGGTGCAAGCAGAAGTGCAAGTTTGTGTGTGGGTAATAAAGCTCCTCAGTCTTCGGATAAGAGCTCATGTGTTCATATTTTGTGTAACGGAAAAGTCTTACAAATATTTGGCATTCTGTAGGTGTGATGAGTCTGAGTCATCTATACCCTCTATGTGGATTTGCCTAAACTCTTCTCTTTAACAAGTGCTCCCAATTGATAAAAATAGCTTTAAATCCAAAAGCCAGACTAATTTCGAGTATAAATCATAGCAATTAATATTTTGAAGCAGAAAAAAACCCCCTCGAAACAGGAATGTAAACTGAAACTGATATTAAAAGTTTGCAAATTTTACTCTGCCTGACTTCTCTCCACTTGCAGTCTTTCCATTCCTTCCCTGGTACAACCACAGCCTTTCTTTCAGGCTTAGTTTTCACACCAGTGATTCTGTGGCTAGAGAACGATGTTTGTGTTCTCCTCGGGGTCTCCAGATAAAGGCTTTTATCCATCACCTCCAATGGCCTGACAGCCATTTCCGCTGTCCAGATTCGTGTCCTTTTGGTAAGTTCCCCTTCCCAGTCATTCTTCTTCCTTCCCTCTCTTCACTCTCCTTGCATCTCATCCTGCAGGAAATACTTGCTCTGCCCAGAAGCTTCATCATGACCCAATGTACAGAAGCAGGACAAAGCAATTAACAGATTTTCCCTTAATGTGCATCCCCAGTGTCCTGTGTTAAAACATGCCTTATACAATACCCATGTGCATTATATAGCAAAAGGCAAATTAGAAATAAAACAGGTGGTGGTCATCACAGCAAGACATTGCACATTTGCAGGAAAATATAAATACATTAGGAAATCAGCAAAAATGTAGAAATGTTGGACATGCTATGAAGCCTGAATGATATACAGAGGATAAAAAGGTACCCAGCTTTTATTCACTAGGAGCCATTTCATGATTATATTAAGGTTGATGGCAAAGCTTTCCCTCATTTCATTAGAACTGGACTTGGCCTTAGTTACTTTTACTTAAAACACCCCAAGGAATACAAAGAATAATCAGAGTTGCAGTGAAAAGGATAGCTCACTGGATACAAAAGAGAAAATGTCAATAAAATGGAAATGTGTTTAGCATTATGATGTATGGTCTTCTAAATCTCAGGCTTGAAATAGTATGTGTGGTTTTGGCTATCTATTATAGCCACTTTTTATACTAGCAAGTAGAAAAGCAAGACTATACGTTAGCAATGACTGGATCAAGGCAGGTAACAAAAACATATTTAATGAAAACAAGTGGAAAAATAAAATTTTAGTTGAGGGATAAAAGACTGAGAGATGATGGGTTTTTTTTCTTTTTTCTCCTATACACATTATCGTACACTGCAAAATAATATGAAATATGACTTGTTCTATTCTACTTGAAGGAAAGACCAGTAATTGTAATTCACAGTCACTGCTGGAGGCAGTAGAAGTTTGAGCTAGATATATCATGAATTTTCTTTCCTCATAGTTCTTAAACTGCGGAACAGTTTGTCGCATAATGCTCAGGTATTCATTCACATGTGACTAGCAAAGAAAGATTTTTAAAGAAGATGCCTTCACTCTGTATTCTTGATAAAAAATATGCAAAAAAAAGTATTCTTACTTCCTTCTGCAGTGTTTTTCTTACGTACTTCTTCATATCAGAGCTATTCTTTTGTATGGCTCTAGTTTTTCTTGGCAGTTTTATGTCTATTACAAGGTTTCAGAGCTGACATTTGAGGGTTCAAGCATGTTCAAATGTTATTTAGTAATGCTAAAAGAAGCAAAGACTATGTAGAGTATTTATTAAATACAACAACATGACTGTTCCAGGGGGTTATTTGCTGGCAGGTCTTTAGGAAAAGAATGGAGTGCTTTGGTTTGTCCTCTCACCTTCCTGCTACAGCTATTTCCTGATGCTTTGCAGGCCTGGGTGGTATACCATGAAGTTGACTGATCTGTTTTTGAATGTACCTATGTTTGCATATGTAACCTGAAAAAAAATAAGAAAAAGAAAAAGGCCTTTTTTATATATTTCAATTCCAATATTTTTTTCTCGTCTCATTTTCTCTGCAATGAATTTCCAAGACAGCAAAGCTTGCTATTAGATGGAAGCATCAAACAACTACCTAACATATCTACTGCAAAAAATATGTAAATATACTTCACAGTTACATGAAGCAAGAAGGATCAGATTTTCAGCTGTAAGTTGGGATCAAGTTGAAGAGATTAGAGATCAGTTTGAAAATCTACATGCATGTAGTTTGTTGTTGAAACTGAGGTCTTGGGACATACGGGTATACTACTTATGGACTTAGCAGACTGATGTTTTTCCAAAGACACGAATATACAAAGCAGATCTTTGGTCTTATGTAGACAATTCTGTTTTCATTTTTTACTTTCTGTCTCATAAAAACCAGTTATGGAGTGTTGGGGATACTGTAGATCCTGAGCTGTGCTCAGTTAATTAAATGCAGTTCTAGGAAGCTACCTGGCTTTAAGAAAAGCATAATTCATGTAAGTAATTTTCTTTCATGTATTGTAAGGTTAGTTTTCATAAGTTTACATGCTTTTAACTTTCAACTTCAGGTTTATTTTAATCTTTTAGTCTTCTTTCAGTAGCATGGAAAGGGCTGTTAATCTTCACACTACTTTATTAAAACAACAGAGTAATGAAGCTGCTTACATGGGTAGCACTGGCAGTCAGATCCAATAAGAAAAGCATAGAGAAGAACTAATAGCTGGGCTAGAAACATAATTGATGAATTCCTCTGGACTTTTAATTAGACATGTATCAATTCTCAGAGGTTCAGTTTACTTCACAGAAATGAATCATCTCTCTCAAGTTGACTTTCATATGTTTTTTCTCCTCTAATAGGTCATATCTTAGTTATGTTCCGTAATGCAATCTAGTTTTCCATACATTTTTTCCACACAGTAGTCTATATGCAAGGCAGTTGTTCTTCATTTTATGTATTTGTGTTTGTTTGTTCCCAAAACTGCATGTGGAACTTTCTCAGGTAGAAATAGACTTCAAGCCTTTGGCTGTATGGACATAACTTTCCACTCACTGCACCAGTGCTGGTTACTACTGTTCCCAAATGCTCAACCAACATGGATGGAACATTTCCTATTTTTTGCCGGTTCAGGAGACTGCTGTTTCCAGGGCTTTGTTTCCTCACTAGTTTGCTCAGGAGAGAAATTGTGTTTTGCTGTTTATTGTTTGCAATGCAGATATATGCAACCATTTTGCAAAAGCTGAAGTCCAAAACTTTGCAATTATGACAGGTAGCTCCTGGATTTTGTCATTTAGCTGAGATGGGACACTTAGTGCTTCTCCAGACGTCAGAGCCAAACAATCACAGACTTGTGGTTGTGTCTGACATGCAAGAGACTGCTTTTTTTGGTGTTTGCATTCAGGTTGTGTATCAGGTTTAGGTGTCTTGTAGGTTTCTTTTGTCTTTTCCTCTCACCATTCTAGTCTGGTTTTAATTAGGAAGAAATTAAATTAATCTACTCCAAGTCATGTCTTTTCTACCTATGATGAAAACTGGTAAGTGACCTCCCTGTCTATCTCAACCCTCAAGCTTTCCCATCACACTTCCCCCCTGTGTCCTGCTGAGTAGGGGGTGTGACAGCATGCCTGGGTGGGCACCTGGCAGCCAGCCAAGGTGAGTTCCATCCCAGGGTTGTAAAGTTGATTTTTATTACTGGGCTGGTTACTCTGTTAGTGAGTAGGGAAGTAATAGCTGTGGGGAAAAGATGCAGTGATGGTGAAGGAATGCCCAATCCCAATCCAACTGGGGACTTGCTCTCTGGGAACAGACATCTGGAAGACCTCCCATGACAGATGTGGTAGGCTCTGAATTTGCTTTATGATAGAAGGGGATTCAGCAAACTTTCATTTTCTAACCAAGTAGTATGGAAACTCCAAGTGGTTTCTCTCAATATCAGCTGTGACAACTGTAATTACAGCTATAAAGTAGCAAAAACTTCAGTAGAAAGGCTTTAGGGAACTACTTTTAATTTGTAGTCTCTTAAGAAGCAACTGTAGTTTGAGGGAGTTTGAAAACATCTGGATACAGATGACTCTGTATAGTAATAAAGGGAATTTTTCTATTCACCTGTTCTTGAATTCCTCCAAGACTTTTCTTACATTGCAAACCAACTGGAACAGGGTAGTTCTAGAGAGAGATTAGTATGAGTTGCTTTGTCAGTCATTCTTTTCTTCTAAAGTAAAGAGGAAAGTGGGAGAGAGGAAAAACAGTTCTCTGACAACTCTATAGCTCCAGGTTTGTTATTATTCTAGTTAGATGTTTTAGCAATGAACAATTAGTAAATGCAGAAGCATTTGCTGTCCAGTACCACTGATATGTCTCACAGCAAGAAAAATAGTGAATGCTCCAGGATTGTGATGCAAACATTCTGCCCTAAACACTAACCCTGTCCTTTTATTTTCCTTTCCCTGCTCCCCCAACCCCCCTGATTATAATGATTTGGGTTAAATCTTATCTTCCCAACTATAGAAGTACATTTGAAATGTCTGTGTTTCTGCATGCTAGGTGCCTTTGAATTTATTTCTGGTTTACTTGAGTGCTTGTCACAAGTTAGAATTCTCCTTTCTTTTAGAAACTGAGTTGCTCATGAAGGTATGTTTTTCAAATACCTTTCTGCATTTTACTTTCTAATTACATGACAAAGATGGAGTTATTAATGCAGTAATAAACTATCTTACTGAGTTTGCTGGAGGGTATTCTGTTTTTGCTTAACTTCCAACATTTATCAAACCCTAAACTGCTAAAAATTAAATTGGGCCCTTAGAGATAACACTTCCTTACCAGTGTTGTGTTGAATCTGACACCAACATCCAGGGGTTATATTCAGTATTACTTGATTGGCATAAGTAAAAATCAAACTAAAAATTACATCACATTTCTAAAACATGAGATTTTATTTTTGCTTATAGGCATGCTTTTGCTTCTCATTATAAATTAAAATTATAGCGAGATGCATCAGTGTTCTGTACAAATGATGCTTAATATTATCAACTGTCAGGTCTAACAGATATCAAAGACAATTCTTGGCCCGTGTTGCCTTGACAACACATGTTGGTTTTGGCCTTCTTTGTCAATTCAAATTCTTGAGTTCATAGTATTTAATTAAGCTACCTTTTTTTTTTTTTTCACCTGAAAAGGAACCATTCAGGGAATGCCACTGAATTTGAAATCCGTTCAAGTAAAACAATTAAGAAGTGGATGTTATAACATTTTTTTTTTTTATTACTTGCTGAAAACTGAGTTTATCTAAACTTCTTGTCATCTGCTCTGCTATGAGGTTCCAGTGTGCAAGACTGCAAACTCATCGGGACCCATTCACTCCAGTTGTTTCTCCCCTTGTACTCCCCAGTCATTTCTCTAGATTCAGTCCTAGAGGTTGTAAGAAGTCATTATTGCCTTATAACCAGGGACTTTTCTTCAAGAAGTTATTGCTGAACTATAACTCTGTGCCTTTTGGAAAGCACCGAGCTTAATATTAATGTTACTAATGCTGCAGAGCTGATGTCAACCCATGATAAGGTGCTTCACTGGTTCATTGACTCCAGTGTTAAAAATAACCTCCTTATTTTCAGACTGTATTAATCTTACTTCAGGTTTTGGCCATTCATTTGTGATTCTTCCATTATCAAATTTTTCTGCTTCATGTATTTCTTAAAGACTGTAATCAAGTCACTCCTTGTTCCTTTAGATCAGTGAAACTGATTGATACTCCTTTTGATGTCATGCTTTCCTGGTTTTTTAGGCCCACAATTGACACTGCCATTTGAATCTTCTTCAGTCTTCACCAGTTTTCCTGAAGTATGAAAAGCCAGGCAGGATTCATCCATCCAGAGGCCCTTTGATTCAGTGAGAGATGAAAGATACTTGGGCCCTCCTAAGCCTACTCAGTATTTGCTTATCTATACACATCCAAGCTCCTTTTTTGACCTACACCATTGCAGAGAGTTGCTCAGGTTCATCTAAGTAGGTGCTATGACCTGTAAATCTATGTCTTCAGACACTGTTCCCTTGGAGAGAGTCGCCACTCAGTAAATCTAACATTTGCTTCACTCCTAGGAATGTGAGTGTAATAGTCTACATGGAAACTTAAGGAAAATGAGGGGAAAAAAGAAGGCAGATGGTTGAGTTCAAAGCTATCATTACAAAATTTAATTACATCCCAATTTTGCAGGAGAAGAGGGGAAAAAAACCAGACTTCGGTATTTGTTTTGACTCTTATCCACAGAGATTATTTTCCTCCAATTTACTTGAAATTCTGAGTTTGCTGTCACTCAGAGTCACTCTTTATTTATTGGTCTGCTGCTCAGTAAAAGGGTAGCAAAAGTGGCAGATCATCAATCAAGCTGGAGCATAAGTGATCTTTTAATAGGGTTTGTTTTCAAAATAGATAGCTATTGAGTGACAAAGCAAATGAGTTTTCTATGCAACATCTTGGTTGCTGCTTTTTTCTAGCAATTTCCATTCCAAGGGAAATTCAGACTTTCCCCTCTGATGCAATTCAGCCCACTTGCTAATGCTGTAGCACAGAATCATATTTCTTACTGCATTTGTGCCTCTAGATAACTTATTTTGATTAATACCTGATAGACCATGTCCCAGTTTCTGGGACCTTTTAAAATTTAATTTTGCCATTTTCAGGGATATGTATTTCAGGTGAAGATTTTTATCAATAAGGCATTTTTTCAGTTCTATTCAAAGAGCAAATGAAAGAGTATTATTGTGGTGGCATACATAATTATTGCCATTTAGAATGGGAATACATATTCACGTTTGGCTTCAAGAACTTGATATAAAATAGTGAAAAAAATACTATTTATTTACTCACATACACCTGTGTTTGTAGAAATACACCAGGTGTGCTATTCATGTAGCTTCAATGTGTTATAGGGTTTCTGTAACCATTTTTGTCTGGAAGGAGCAAGGGTTTAGGATTTTTTCATTCATTTGTTTTGTTTTGGTGTTTTTTCTTTAGTTGTGGTGGTGGGGTTTGGTTGGTTGGTTTGGGAGTTTTGGGGAGGCTTTTTTGGGGGATGTTCCTTTTTTCTCTTTTCCTTTCGTGCTGGTAGAAATATATGGGTTCAAGATAGTACCAAATGTCCCCAGTCAGAAATGAGCTGTCATGATCTATTCTGTGCTTCGCTGCCTTTGCATATGAATGGGCCATCCTTTAGTACCTTTAAAAGAAAAATGCAGTAGTTGGGACCAAAAACCAGGAGAAGAGAGAAATGATGAAGTTGAGCATAACAAAATAAGACCATGATTTAAGATCACTCTACAGTTTCAAAATACTGCTTACACGTGTCAATAAATAAATTATATCAGTTTTTTGCAAGTGCCACTCAGTTTGGCCATAATTTCGTAACTAATAGCTGTTATGAATCATAGGCAAGATTTAATCCTCAAGGAAGATTTATTGGAGAAAAAGGTAGAGTGCATAGAAGAGCAAGGAACACAAATAACAAGCCAAACAAACAAGCCAACAATAACTTGTGTATTACAAAACTGCCTTAGAAAGTTGTTGGGTTTTTTCCCCCCCTCTCAGACTGCATCTTTTACTCACTGTGCCAGATTAATTTGGACAACAAGGATGAGACATCTGCCACTGTAGACTCTGTCTCAGCATAGGGAAAGCTGCCCTTGGCACAGCAGACTGTGGAGATTCTGCAGGACAGGGGACAGCTTGTTGCATTCATGTGCAAAGAACTATTTATATTCAAGCCTTCTTGTTGTAGTCCTAAGCTACTCTCTCATAATTTAAAAAAGCAATTAGCAATTAAAAAATGCCCATATCTTTGAAAAGCCTTATGCTTATGCTTTACAAATGTAAGCTCGAGAATTTATCTTCTTCCTGATATATGTATCCTTTATATCCTGATTTTGGAAAGTATTGTGACAGCTTTGAAGCTGTGTTTAAGCTACATTTGCAAAGCACAGATCGTGTCTGAACTCTGAAAGATTTGGAGCAATTTTTGGTTTGCAAGGAAGAATCATATAAAGGTTTTTACCAGTGAAATTGGAAAGTGGTTCAATTAGGCCAGTGTAGATTTAAAAGACTGAGTTTGTGCTTTGAAACTGTTACTGGTAACTCAGTTTTCTGAACTGTGATTCTGAGGAAGTCTTAAAATTATTCTAGATGTTACTTATTTTTATACCACAAAAACATCTGGACCTCAAATTACCTCAAAAGGCCTGGGATAGATCTTTAAAAAGATTCCTGGTAGATTTAGTCAGCCTGTTTGAATATCTTGGTATCTCAAGAGCTTTTAGGCTAAAAGAAATGTTAATAAGTTTGTCTCACTTTGTGCTCTGTGCCTTTCTCCAAAGGTACGATTTGCCTTTGCAGCATAGAGCTCTAGTTCAAGTCCTGGAGCACAGCCTGTGTGTGACAGCTTTTTGTTACTGGTGACAAAGAGTGATGACACCCAGCTGGTGAAGGGCTACACTAACCTTCCCAGAGTTACTGCTTGGTCATGGTCCTTCCTCTGCCTTCCAGCAGGTGTTGCGCTTTTTTTAAGAATGCATTGGCCAGTGAATTTAAAATAATGGGGAAAAGCAGAAAGAGGAGTAGTGGACCCATGGTTTTCCCTTACAGTTAGGCTAAGTATGTTGCACTGTTGGATTTTTTTGTTTTGTTTTTTACTTCTGTTTCATAGCTGTGAACATTTTTCTTTGGTACTCAAATGCTGAGAAAGCATTCTGTATGTTAAAAAAGTGCAGCCTTGAGCCTGCATAAAAGGGTGAAGATCTGCAAAATTGGGATTGTGCCAAAAGTAGGCTGAATATTCTGATGGAGACACCAAGAAACTGATAGCACCATCAAGGAAAAATCCTAGGAGTAGTCAGAGTTACAGTCTTTTCACCAGCAGTGAGTATTTCTGAACGTTGTTCTGCATATGCCTTTTCCCTGTGTGTAGCTCGGGTAATAAATATTCACATTTATGCAACTTCTCAAAGCATCATGTGAAAACTTTCAGCCAAGAAAATTCATAAACAGAAGCAAAGAGGCACTCTGGAACTGCCAGCATATAAAAAAAAAAAAAGAGCAGAATACATTTCAGTGTACGTTTGTAAAGAAATGCAGTGAGTGTTATGTGAGAAAGTAAAACACCATGACACTGCGCTCCCTACTCACACGTGCTAAAGGCAAACTGTGCCTGGCCAAGCAGTTCTTCACCTGAGGGTGAGGCTTTGCCATCAACCTCCACAACTGTTCCAGAGTCAACTTACAGGCTTGTAACAGCTCAGAAAATCCTCAGGGCCTCAACTACAGGCTGATGAAAAACAATACTGTATGGTGGCAATGCTTTCCCACACACACAATGTTTTTTTTCTCTTTCTGCATAAGGCACCAAGTTCCTTTTAGGATTAGATTTAGTGAAGAGACCCATACTTTTTGGCCATTTTTATAAGGTTATTAACTACATTATGAAAATAAACAATCAATGGAAACATGAATACTCAGGTTACGTACATGACAGGCCATGTTCTTGCAGTGGAACATGGCTTTAATTTTGACATCCCCACTAAACCTTGGCAAAAAATAATCACAAGTTGCTCTTTTGTGCAGCTTTAATCTAAGACCTATTTCAGTAATTATTTTGTACTTACTCTTGTGTTGTAGAATGTCTTGTAACAGCAAAAACTCCTCTCGTATTTTCTGAGAATTCAATGTCTCTCCTACTCTTAAGAAAATAACCTTGTTCAGCAACTTTTTTAGCAGATCAGTAGCATGTTCTTTCTCTTGGTTGGGAAATGTGTCAGAACTCTGTGCAAAATTTACCTAACAGTTTCTCCCATACATAGGTCATATGCAGATTGTATGTTCTGAAGGTATTTGATTTTACCACAATTTTTTTAGCAGGAGAGCAATAACTTGCTAAAATCTTGAATTTATATGAAGCAGAACTTTGAATAATTAGTTGCTTAAGCAGAGACAGAATAGATCTTTGATATCATTCATGGGTCCTCTAGTGACTGTCCTGTCAGGTTGCTTGATTATTTCTTCCAAGTGTTCTGTATATTCTCTGCTTCCAGTGTAGTATAATTTAGAAAGCTGCCATTTAAATCCACATATCTTACTGTGATATTAAGTGTATTTAAACCCCATAAAATGCCTTCTAATTTATTTTTCATTTAGTCCATTTAATAAAATAGCAATAATGTTCTTTCAAGTGAAGGTTATGGAAGGAAAATTGCTCTTACTTTTAAAATATACTCCTCAATTTGCTGTACCGTTTATTGCACTGCAGAAGTCATTTACCCTCTGGAACATTCACTTAGAATAAAATTATTGCCTAATTTCTTTAAAAAACACTGGAGATTGGTCATGTTCTTCATAACTTTAAATGCAATTTTGTACATTGTTAATACTTCATGGTTATGCCTAGCAGTAAATCTGAAATTTAATTTATCCTTGGTATTGTTTTCGATTTGCTTTCTGAGAGCTTTGTCTTCTTCTGCAGTCTTTGGAGAGGTAATAAAGGATGACAAAAACTGTTATAATGATGATGCTTTAAGTTATCTTACAGTGTTTTATGTTCCACTGCTGTTGCTCTTAGGTTTCTTCTTATTACAGAAGAAACCAGTTTTAATATAGCCTATATTGTTTTTGAAGATGTATGGGGAGGGCGAACCAGTGCTGCTGGGAGGCCGTTAATTTCTGGTGTTCCCACATATTTTGAAGGCATCTGGGAAGAAACATTCAATTAGCTTTAAACCCCTTGAATCTGGTCAAAGTCCAAGCATCCTTGCTGTGTTAGGAACCTTCTGTTCTCCTCTTTTCTTCTTGCATCTCCACGTGCAAGCCTTTCCTTCAGTCAGTACTGTATTCAGAGAATGAAAGTCCAAGACTGAGCATTGGACCTGTACCTATGACATCTTAGTATTTAATTTCCATATTCCACTGATTTTCATATAAGTTATTCTCAACTGACAGGTAACAAAAAGTTTCCCAAACTGGCAGCCCTACAGATACCTCTGGGAACTGTAAATTAGGGTGTGCCACAACTTTAATGATGTTGCTGTGGTTAAATGATCTTGTTCATTGTATGATTGCCCTCCACTTACACCTGTGCAGTCCTGTTGTTTTCAGTCAAAATGGATATTTGTAACTGCTTGGAACTGCTGATTTGGTACACAGGAGCAGAGCTAAAATCACTAGTTTGCCTTTGTTGTCCTGTAAACTATGGCCTTGTTTATGCATCCTTGCGGAGCAGTTTTATTGCTGTCTATTTGAGTGTTACACTTGTCCCTGTATTTTATAGACAGAAACCCCAAACTGAACAGCCCTTCCCCACACCCTGGAAAAAGATACTTTCAAAATCAGTTCTGTTCAGGGATGTGAGAGAATATAAAAATTACCTTTTTTAGCTTGGGTGTAAGATTTTAGTCTCAGGCCTCTTGCTATTGTCTTTGGTCAGTTCTTTTCTTGAATCTCTGAGATTTATGCTTTACGCTCTTAGTTTTTTCAGATATATCTGTTTTGTCCCAAAGACTTACAGAGGTTATTGAAACCTGTTGGCCCAGGAGGTTTCAGTATTATGGAGCTCGAGTGACTTCTTCACTCTTAGATAATTTGGGACTCTTGAAGATTTCATTGCAACCAAGAAGTGCCTACCTTCCTTTTCAAAATAGAGAATTAATCCATTTGTTACACTTTCCAATCTGAAGCATGGTTAATTCTTTCACAGTATTAAATGCCAGTGATAATAGTAATTTCTATTTATTTACTTACATGAATTGAAAGTACTAAGTGAGTTTCAGTTAGGAAAGTTATTGATCTTCCTTATAGTTGTCCTATTATTTGTTTATCTTGCATCTAAATTCTCTGCCATTCATTGAGTGGCTCCTAAATATCTTTTCTCAGTATAATATCCTGCCAGACATTAGACCCAATAAAACTTGGAAGACAGAGATAACTGGTCTAATGTTGGAAATCACAGTGGCCTTAACAAAGTAATTGTGTTGAAATAAAAACCTGTAAATATTCACACATGCTGCCTGGCATTAAGATGAAGTCAATTTTCTTCTTCTGTATATAGCCAGGTGTGTTGGTGGAGGTTGTGTGGTCTGTGCATATGTGAGGGAGGGTGGTCAGTTGCAAAGATATTTGGTCAGCCTGGCTAAACAAATAAATTGCATTACTTTTGTTATGAAAAGTCCTTGTTAAGTTAAGAAGGAGCAAGTATGTCATAAGAAATGGAAAAATAGTGGGCCATGTGTGAAGTGAAAATGAAGAAACTGTAACTGGTAGCAAAAACATACACATGGAGGAAATAAAAGTATAGGTTCTCATGTGCTGCTTGTGGTTGACCATAAATCTTTCTCTGTTTAAGGAATATTTGAAATGCAGAGCCTTTCTTCCTATTTATATTCCGATGAAATATTTTATTAAAGAATTTTTTTTTTAAATCCACTTGTGATTTTCAAATTGTTTCCAAAGAATTGAGCACATTGTTAAAGTCACTGCTTTAGCCCCACTCTATGAAAAGTTGCCTTTGAAAATGTCTTCCAATGATGAAAAAGAGATGGATCCTTTCTCTTTGTATGGGAAGATAATGCGGAAGTGTTGTAGGAAGCATATCTCTAATTGCCTCTAAAGGTAAGACAAATGCCTAGATTCAAGTCTTTAGAATGCCTTCTTGTGCTTAGGTACAGAAAGAAACACCTACAAATCTGTTTTCAGGATGGCAGTGCTGTAGTTAGTTAAAAACATATTGGTTTAAATATTTCTTCCAGTTTCAAAATTAACATTATTGCACTTTGGCAACACAGCTTATTCTGTTGTTCCTAAATTATTCATGAACTTTGCAAAATACCTTTCACTTTGTTTGTGGTGCCATTGCAAGCTCCACAAATGGGATCAGATGTAATTTAATGAGAATTTCCTGTATGTGCAGAGCAGTGTGGGTGTGTGTTTAGAGATGCACAAAATTGTGTGGGTTTTAAAGCATGACGATTTGTTCTTTTTTGTGTTTGAAAATTAATGTTGAATTCCCAAGCTCCTAATGTGTTTTTTTTTTATTTTTTTACTTGGCATTAGGAGCACTTTTGATATATTCCGTATGAACATTTGATTTCACATTGCTTGTGAAAAAAGATTTCTTTTAAACTCACATAAAGGGGAACGAGGCATTGTCTGGAGTCAGAACTGTGGATAGACAGATAAGACTAGAATGTCACTTGCTCACTTCCCCTTGTGTATTAATTCCACCTGTCTATCTTTTGTCCATCTTTTCCCTCTCCCTTTCTACTCCATTGTTACACATGGTGTAATCTTCACCTATTTCCCAAAAGGAGAGTTTGATTAAGCTAACCTTTGCTTTACTGAACCAAAAGGCATCATAGGAAATGTCTCTTCTTCTCCTTCTCTCTTTTTTTTTTTTTTGTTTTGTTTAGTGTTTTGTATAGATGAAGCCTGAAGTGTAAGAAAAACAGTCTGTGGGGATGCCATTTGTTTAATTTATTCAGCTCTTAAAATCTGTTATCAGGTCTCCTAGTTTTTATGAGGTATTTATGACTCTTTGTTTGACAAATTACTTTTATGGTGTTCTCGTCTCGAGTTTGCTTGGATTCACAGAATTAATGCCATCTTTTCCTGAGGATCAGAGTGGAGCAGTGCTTTTGGAGGCTGTGATAACAATCCCTGAGACTAACTTCATATCACTAAGAAGTAGTCGGTGCCCTTGAGTCTTTTGAAAGCATGATAAGGATGCTGCACCCTGTTCTCCTCAGCTTGAGAAAGAGCTTGGAGATATTGTGGTGTTTCGAAAACATGAAGGAAGTGTATCCAAGTTAAAGCAGGTGTGTGTATGAACTGCTTTGCACACCTCTGGTCTCTGTAAAAAGGGTTGCAAGAGGAAGCTTGCCCTCCTTTGTCAGTAATACTCCAGCTTGTGGTTGAGCTGTCAGTAGCCTCTATAACAGCTTCCTTCTTTGAAAGGTATTTTTGTAAGAAACAATTAACACATTGATAGCAGGGTTGGTTGTTTCTTGGTATCCTTTTTAACAATGGTGTTGTCTTCAGGAAATGTTTAATTTTCACCTGCCATTGGCTGTCATTTCAAAGGGACTAAAACAGAGCTCTATCTCCTCTCCATTAGTGCAGGGTACAGCATTCCTAGTAGCTGTGGGGAGTATCATCTCTTCAGTGTTTTTTGGCCTATAACCTTGATCTGATCTCAGTTTTTACATCCCAGCATCTGCTGCCTTCTTATATGATTTTGTTTTTATATGCTCTAACATGCAGCTTTTGTTAGCCACATGCAAATCTGAAAGTCGTAACATTTCACATCCCATGTTCTATTTCCTGTACTTGGCAGATGACATATTTTCTAATCCTCATCTACTCACATCTGCTGCCCAAATATTTTTCTTAACCTGTGGCTTGAAACAGTTTGCCTGCTCTCAGCTAACCCTCCCTTTCTCTATCACATCAGAATAAAGTGCTCATTTTTTTCTGTCAATGATGCTGAAAGCCTTTCCCAGCCTATGCAGTGCTTGTGTGATATCACACCATTGTGTCCTGTCCCAGACAGGCAGTGACACAAGGATTTTGTCACTCACATGTTGGCATGCTACTATATTTCTTTCCTTTACCTTGGGGAGCACTTGCATTGCCACACAACCATACACCACCTTGTTTATTATGTGGATCCTTACACATCGTTTGTCTGTAGGAGAAGCCTGACAGCAGTCAGGCGCCTGGCATGCCTGTCATCCCGACTACCTGGCTTCTCTCCACTCCTTGTCTTCTGCCTCGCATTTGGACTGGAAGGTCTTTAGGGCACACACTGTCCTTTTTGTTCTGTGTTTGCAGTCTGATAGAGACTCAGGAAAGGCTCTCAGCTACTACAAGAGGATAAAAAAATGCTCAAAATGCAGGGATTATGTATATTGGAAATGACCAATTTACAAGTTGGTAGTTATATAATGGCTACTTGAATAGAAAACATTACTTATTAGCAATGGATAATTTTCCTCTTTTTCTTTTCCCCTTTTCATACACCACCGTTGCTTCGAAATTTTATTATCTATATCTACTAAGATTATGTTTTATTTGCCTTTCTGAAATACACATTTACAGGCTGAACCTTTCCTGTAGAAAAGGAAAAAGAATTATAAAAAATAACCCAAGATGTTGGATAGATCTTTAAAATCTGATGTGAGCCCAAGGAAGTGAATTCTGAAAGTAAAGGGGGAAAAAAATTGCATAGCTTAGAAATTTCTATAAAGGAAGCTTCATGTTGTCTTAAACTATGAAAATCTGTATCAAGCTTCTAGATGTGTATTAAGTATAACTTAAGAAAACTGGGTGTCAGTTGAAAATTTGTTTGATTATATTAAAGAAATATTTGTGTCAAGTTCTCTGTTCAGACTGCTTTAATAAAATACTTTGCTTGTACTAATATCCATTCAGAATAGAAGAAAACAGGCTGTAATTCAGGCAAATTAAATTTGTCTTCCACATGTAAATATCAACCCAACTAAGCTTCTTGAGCTTTTTGCTTTCCAACCTTTCTAAGTGAGACCTCTCCTTGGCATTCTGGAGCCTTGAGAGCCAAGCACTGACGATCCAGTTCTCTGCCTTAGAGGGCTTAATCTATGAGCAAAATACCAAGGCTACTTTTTTACCTTCCTCAGTCTTTCGTTTTTGCAGTGCCAGTTTTTTTTTCTTAACCATTTCACTTTTTCAAGTCCCAATAATTTGCTGCAGCATTGCTGCTTTCCTTTCTTCTCAGAGACAGAACTGCAGTGATATTTACAGCCTATCAAAAATAATGTCACTTTTCAGGCATCTGCAGCTGGTTTTTGGTTCATGTTTTGGGTTTGGATTTCTTCTTTTTTTTTTGCTTGTTTGTGTGTTGGTTTATTTGGCTTTTGTTATTTTTAAATGCTCTTTTTGCTCTCTCCACTGGAGATGTGACTTGTTCTGTAAGATAAAGCAACTGGCCTGTTGGAGACGTGATCCTGCTTGCATCAGTGGCTAATACTTGATGTGTCAGAGGTAAACAGGGCAGGAAAACATACAACCTGTCTTCCAAAAGGTCTGAAGCTATTTCTAGAGGAAGAATTCCTTTGTGATCTCTGTGTTGAAATCCTAACACCCAAGAGTGTGACATGGCCTCTTCTGCTTTCTTGCTTCAAATGGAAAAAAAAAAAAAAGTTTTTATTTTTATACACACTACCAATTACAAACTCATAAATATTTCCTACAGAAAAATGAATTGAAAGGGAAGTAAATCTTACCGTGGTTTACTTGTAAGTCACTACGATAAAATACCATAATTTGTTTTATCTTTCCGTTTCCTATACCAGTGAAATAGCTTCAGCTTATTAAAATGATTGTGCTACTCTGCTTGCGGTATTATTTTTGGTAGTATGAAGTAGTTGCATTTCTATTTCAGGTCTAGTAGTAGCAGTAGAAAATATGAAAATCTAGCTGTCATGTTATCCTTGTAGTAAACAGGTGTGGGTTTGTAATTATACCCATGCATAGTACTTCAGCTCCCCTTCCACACATACAGAAAAGAGCATTCCAGTATATAATAATTGCACTTGAACTGTGGTTGGAAAAAAACATGAGAAAACTATTTATTCCAATGTGTCTTCTAAATTATTAAGCATTTTCATCCCCGTTCATTACTTCCAGTATAGAGATAATGGTAATAGTATAAAAATTAATTAGATAGGACTTGTTTGTGCTAATTGCTGGCATCTATTCTTTAATGCAACCATGCTCCAGGTGATGGGTGAGGAACTGCTCAAAGCAGTTTTTCAGAGCAAAACTGTGCTCACCTTGTGCAATGTAGAGGCAGCTGGCCTGCTGTTTTCTCTTTTTTCCCCTAACCCTGGGGCTGAGCAGCAGTAAAGACTTCACTAGAGAGCCATGTTTGTGAGACCTACTGCTGCCACATCACCTTTTTGCGTCTTCCTTCCATCTTCCTGAAATACTTCTTTAAGTCCACGTTTTGGTATTACAACAGTAAAGGTGAATCTTAAATGGGGCAAGAGATATGGCTTGCCATTTCTGAAATATTCTGAACTCTGTGTTAGTGAGGGCTCAAACGGATGTGCGTGAAGCTCACTCTCTTTGAAATTCACTTTTCTGTATGTTACAATGTTTAGTAGTTAAATTTGAAGGAGAGACTGTGATTCAGACTATTTTAGAGTCCCTTGGGATCTGTTTAAGAAGTAGGAGACAAGTAGTACCCAGGCTTTCTAGATGTTTTCAGACTGCAGAAATGACGATTGGTTAAAAGCAGTACTGACAATCAAAGATTCTGAGCTAGAAGCAAAGATGCACTTATGTATTTACTGATTTGTCAAATCAGTAAAACTTCAGCCCTTTTTTCTAGTCAAAATACTATTCCAGGTATTTCTGGAAAAGTCAATCACTTTGGCCAAAGAGGACTAGGAGAGACCAGGGCATGTTTCATTTAGGTGTATGCTGTTTGGGAAGGTTTAGATGAATTTCTTGGGCATTTCTTGGCACGCAGTATCCTTTTAGAAATAAAATGCAGGAACTGTGCTGTTGGTCTTTGCAATGAAATGCTTCAGTCACAGACAGCTTTAACCTGTGAGGTGCAATTCTCAGATTCTCAGTTCTGGAAGTTCCCCTAGCAAGGGTCATCCTTCCCCTTCTCTTTAATCATCATTTGTCCTATACAGCACACACTGTATTTACAGCACAAAAGCTTTCCTATCTATTTGACTGGAACAGAATGGAGGGTTAAGCATGTGAGGCTGGATTTTCAGAAGCCTACAAGAGATTTGGAAGCAGTTTCTTGGAAAAATCGATGGGAGTTGTGCTCCCATGTCATGTAGGTTTTTTTTTGTAAATCCCAGTAAAACACAGAAGTCTTTGTAAAAAGTAAACAGTCTTAGAGTCACTTAATGAATTTAAAGGAAGGTGGAAACAGAGACTCTCTTGGAGTCTGAAATCTGCTTTTTCCTGCTTGCAATCAATTAACTTCAATGTACTTGTATGACCACATCCACCTGTTGCTGAGCTCATGCACTGTGTGATCCTATGATGCAGGCTGCTCTGGTTAGTTTTATCAAAATAAAGGAATGATAAACAGAGCATGATCTTGAGTCCTTAAAGACCTCATGCATGTTTTGGTCTTCTGCTACGCTGATAACAATAAAGCAATCTATTTGTTATGAGAATCATCTTACCTCATTAACTCTGGAAAGATAATTGCAAAAATCATAATTCTTCCCCACGTAGAACTTTCTGGGGATGAAACAACAGTAAGGAGGACAAAAAAAAAAAACAAGGAAAAAATTTCAAACTGATATAAAATTATGCTGTAAATGCCTTAATATTAATTTTCTTTGTATCTGAAAAAGGGCTCATTGCCTCCGCAAAATGACATACAGTTTTGTAATTTTTGGCTTTTTCCTGTGCTTTTGGAGAGCTGGCAAGGAATGGAGAAAGCTGCATGATTTTTAAAAATTGCAGTGCAATGCAAAGCTTGACCCAAATTTTCCAGACAGTGGAAGGTTTGAGCAAAATCATGTTGAAGGAGAGACAGTGTGGATTTGAAAGAACAGTATTGATGGAAAGAGCAAGCAGTGCTGGATTCAGTAGAGAGAAGACTGCAGACTTCACAGCTTAAGAGAACTATTACACTGACAACTTCAATTTCCACCACATCCCCCACTATCACTGCTTTCCCTGCTCCATTCTTACCCACACACAACCTAAAACTCAGTTTGAAAGAGACCCCTAAATAAGTTGTCCTCTGTTTCTTTCTCTTCATCCCACTCTTGTTTTTTTTTCCTGTGCCGTTAGATGGAAAAACAAACAAACAAAGAAACAAAACAAAGCAGAGAGGGATTAGAAAAATGAGTCATGAATTCGGAAATTTATAAATTAAATGAAGCCCTGGTAATGAATGGTATAAGTGCAGTTATGTAAGAGTAAGGAAAAAATTTTCCTCTTAAATAACAATCAAAATTCTAAGGGTTTAATTTTATATTTCCTCCTGGATTTTACAATAACTTCAGTGTTTCCTTGTAGGACCAGTTCTGCTCATATTCACCCTAGTTACTCTTCTGAGAGGCTCCTACCATCAGTATTTGCTGTAGCTGGCAGAAACCAGCTGTCAAAATGAGCTAGAGTGTGTAACAATCTTTCTGCAGTGTACTAGCATCTAATTTGGGGATTTGTTACATATATTTTAAAAAAAATTAATAAAATATACTAGTCCTACTGTAGAAACTTTGATGGCAATTATAGGAAACCAAATACTATGGAGTTTACAGGTAAAAGTGGAATTAGATTCCTTATGGAAGGGATTAATTAATTTATTTTCAAGACTAAGCGATGTCAGTTTCCATTTGGTTGGAAATAATGCTTCCAGTTCAAAGATCACCTTTGAGCTCTGGTTATAACATGTTAATGACATAAAATCATCCAGATCTAAATCATTTTAGAGATTGCATTTTTTGATCTGCGGTACGCTCTGCTAGTGTCAAGTAATAGAAACATAAATCAGCTGCAGCTTTTCATCCTGCATGCTTTTGTGCACAGCACATCCACTATTTGATAGACAACAGCTAATGGATCAGAGAAGACCTCAGAAGGCTTTTAAATATCAACATAAATCTGATCTGTTTTGCTTTCATAGTTTGCCATTATTTTAAATGACATAAAATTGGGTTGTGTCATGAACATCATATTCAAAATAAAGATCAATACCTACACTTGGTTTGTGACATTTTGGTTTGGGGAAAAGATTTTCTTTAGCTATTGCATGTCAGGTTCTAGGGACACATGTGGTTTTGGTGTATCACACCAAGTAGCTGCTTATGCTCTCTAGAAAGAGGTGCAGATCAGAAGCACTGGTGAATTGTAAAAAGTAACTATTAATGAAGTTGTACTGTGTGAATATTTTATAGGCTGAAATCTGGGATATAGCTGTCAGTTGTGTATTTGGCACCTTTTCCAAACAGGAAGCAGGAAGATATTTATTCTCTTTATAAGGGGTTCTGGGCACAATAGCTGCATCTTTTATTTGCTATGTATCCAGGCTGGTCTTACGCACATCTCACCTTCATCAGTTTGCAGCCTATTCTGAACAACCAGGCCAGATCCAACAGCTTCGGGAAGAATGTGATTATTCATTGCTTTTTAAAGTTAGGACCTGAGTGTATTTCAAGGCTGGAGCTGATGGCAGCCATCAGCCCCAGCCTGAGCCACCTGTCTGTGTTCACATAAACAGCAGACATGCTAGGAGGATTATGAGATTAATGTTTCTACCATGTGCTCTCTAATTCTTTAGTATTTATTTAAAACGTGCTAAGCAGTGTTTATTTTATGGTTGAACAGTTCTAGCTGTGCAGTTGAAGTTGCATCTATTGTTGGCTATTTAACCCCAACCGTCATGAGAAGTAGAGAGTGTTATACCTGTCAGGAAAGTACAACAGCAAACATGGGACTGAGCACCAAACCTTTTTTTCTTATTGTTGTTGTTATCAGTACGCTCTGCAGAGTCAGTGTCAGAGGCCTTGATTAACACAGGGTAAGAGATAAGCTCTTGTGAACTGATGCTGGGAAATTCAGAATAGTGCATTCTCTGGGTATTGCTTATTCCATTACAGCACACTGCTTGCCTGTCGTGTTTTTACATTACCCATTTCCCACTGATTGATTTTTAAAGTGACAGAACATATTCCTTTCATACCATAAAGAGCTTAACTGTGTGCAGAGATTATGCAATGAAAAGAAGAATCTCCTACAAAAACAGTTGAATGCTGTGCATGTGGGGTTTGTCCTTTGAAACCAGTTAGAAATCAGTTCTTGAGGAATTTGTTGTATGCACTATACAATTCCAAGGTAGATTCTCTCTCTGCACAGGGATGCTAACATGCATCAGCCAGCAGGACAAATAGTGTTTTCTAAGACAAGATGTGCATGTATCAGAAAAAAGGATAGTTGTGAATTCTTTTCCCTCTCAGTTATTGAAAGTCAACGTGGTATAAATTTTAACGAAGAACTGGTTGCAAAGTGGGGAGGAAATAAACGAGGCTGTACTTTCTATATGGGAATGTGCAATTTCCACGTGGTCTTTTCAAAAATAGTGAAAAAAAAAAGGTCTAAAAAAATCACAGAAATTGCCTCTCTCATGCTATTGGCACAAGAGCCATACCACTGGCCTTCTTTATACTGGACTTGATGTGGTTTCCAAAACCTTAAATACAAAACCTTATATTGGCACCATGTACGTGTTCTTTTGCCTTCATATTTTATTTTTTATTAGGTACCACGCTGATACCAGTGAGATCTAGTTGCCAAATGCTGACCAAGCTGCTGTTCCTGCTGGTCAGGAGCATGCCCTCTACTTGCTTATATACTTCTCAAACCTTTTGCATTCTCCAGGAATATGTGGTTTCTCTAGTCTCCAGGCTAGACCTTTATTGTTTTTGTCATTTGGACTTGCTTTGTGTTCATTTCAGATCAGAGATTCTTCCCAGATCAATTAGCTTTCTGTTAAATGATTTAAATGAATTGTTAGTTGTTTGTGTTGATCTGAAGAGTGTATCTTGTTTGCATCAGTTAGCCCAGAAAGTATCTAATCCTTACAGTTCAAATTCCTAATAGCATTTGAAATGTTAGGGAAAAAAATAAAGGTTGTTTCTGCTTCTAAGGTCAGGAAGGTTGGCCAAAACAAAGCTGTCTGTAGGAATACTCCTGTGAGTTTTAGTAGTGTTAAGACTTTGCATCAAAAGTAAAGGCCCAAAAACAGGGATACAGAATGCCAGGATGCCCTCCTTGATTCAAACCTCTGTTTTGAATATGCCACATTCCTGATTTGTCTTCTTTGAAATCCTCTCATTTGTAAGTGTGCCACGTTGTATTGCTAATTAACTACTCATTAGGTCTGGTGTTTCAGCCTTGCTGTCCTGTGCTGTAGGTGAGTGACATTACTTAATGTTTCATTGTTTGTGATAATGCCGGGCAGAGGGAAAAATCCATCCCTGCAGCAACACAGCAGCTAGGACACTGTCCTCTGCTGAAGGAGGTATAACTTCAAGTGCAGCCTAAATTGGCTGTTTGGGACCTTGGCTTGGGATCTGCAAGGTGAGCAGGGGATGACTGGCAATTCTGCTTAGAGGTATCCCTTCAGTCTTTTTACTTTTTTAGAGAAAAAGTCTTCACGCATGCATGGGAACTTCCACAGCCTCTTCATGCTGAGCAGTGGAGATTGTCACGGCACAGGAGTAGTGGGACTTGGCTTGTCGTTCCAAAGTGCTAAGCCTCACATATCAGCCGAGAGGATTCACACTGGAAAACTGCTGGTGTCTTGATACAAATAGTAATAGTCTCAAAGACCAAGATTTTCCATCAAATAATTCTGAGGAACAAAAACCTATAGGATATATTAGATCTATAGATCTCATATTTTATAGATCTATATAACAGGGGTCTAAAGAAACAATTCATAACACCTCTGGAGTGAAATAGAGAATAACACCTTGTGTAGCCTTTTGAACCTCCCACAGTGCTCAGTAGAATGAATATAATTTCCTTTCACACTTTGTAGCAAAATTCAGCTGCATAGCAAAGTGAGGGCTTATTTATAAAAATCTTTAATTATGTGAACAGTTCCTTATAGCTCTCCTTTATCTCTCTAGTTCTATTATTAGTAGAAATTGCAAAATGTAATTCTCTACTTTTAGAGGAAATAGACCTGAAATATTATGTACAATTTCTTGAAAGAAAGTTAGAAGTCCTTCCTTTTGCAGAGATCAGATTTGCTAAGGGATGAGTGGTCCATTTCAGCTCCCTTTTCACTTGCACTGGGTATATGCCTTGTTATTAATAATATTTAAAAAATAAAACAAATAGCCAACAGCCATCACTTGGATCTAGCTAATATTACCAATAAGAGTGAGTACTGGTGGCTATAGTCGGAGGTCCTGAATGATGCATCACTTACCTTGAGCCTAACTGCTACTAAAAATACGGGAAATAATACTTAGCAGTCATTGAAATAATCTCAGCACTTTCTTAAATTTATTTTTCTTTGTCTAGGCTGGGCTTTTTTGCTCACATGAATTGCACGGGAGAACTTGTCACACATGAAAGTGTCACTGAGGTGAAATGTAAAAAGGCCACTGCTGATTTATATTCTGTGGGATGTCAGAAAGCTGCCTGTTTCCCATTAAGCAATTTTGTGTTTTAATCTTTGTATATGAAACAAAAGATCTTTAGAAGTTTCTGAAATGAAAAGTGTTCTTTCCTTCTTGAGTGCCTCACTAAACTACAAGATGCAGTGAAAACTGATTAGAGGAACTGAAGAGAATTAAGAATATATGTCTCAGTATATGTTTGCAGAGAAAACAAACCAAAGGGGAAAATAGGTAATGAAAAGTAAGTAAAACTGAGTGTGACTCTTTTAATGTTATTGGACTATTCATACGTGCCACGTTTTCCCCAATATTTCACCTTTCATAATTCAAATTGCTGTATATTGCTTTATTTTATTTTTATGTTCCCCATTAAAAATCTGGAACATTCAGAAAAGGGTCATACTTTCTTGCTCTACTGAGAATGGAGATTCTTGAGGTGACCCAGTATCAAATGCTTATTTTGCTGTGAAAGCCTGAAATTAAGCATAGTATGGTTTGATTTGGTTTTGCCAAAACACATTGGATCAGTGGAATCAAAGGACAATGTTTCACTCTTGCAAGAGGGAGTAAATAAGTGACAGCCTGAATCCTGAATTAATAAAGAACTATTAGGAATCAAGCAAGTTTGAATATAAGTTAATTGAAATATAAAAAGGAAAGGAATTATGAAATGTAAATGTCCTAATGAAGTGAAAATTGGATGTCATATGTCTTTGGAATTAATAAAACCAAAAATCTTGAGAATTATTCTTTGTGTATCAAGTTAAGCCTTTAAATCATATGCATTTGAGTTGCTTAGCTTTGCTGAAAGATGTACTAATCTCAGTAAAAAATAACCTTCCTGTTGTTACTATATTTTTACACACTTCTGCATCATTAGAAACCCTTTGCATATGAGATTCCCGAGAAGGAAAGTAAATGAGTTTAGTATTTGAATCACCAATTAAATGAAAGAGGATAAGCGGAATTTCTCTGAGCAACTTGGATTGGAAGAATCCTCTCCATTTACAGTATAACTTTAAGTCTTAGTGGCTGTGGAATTTCCGTACTAAAAGTATTATGCAACATTTTAAAATATAAATTATTTATAGTAAAGAAAATATTTAATGTTTAATGGGAAAATTGCCATCATGTTAGTTGCTCTTGCTCTTTTTAAAATTGAGATAATTCTATATATTGTGGCATGCCTTAAAAAAATGGAGATATTAAGGTCGTAATCTGTTGATTAGAGAAATTTTAGAAGATCATGCCAGAAAAACAAGGGATGTACATGATGGTTTGCAGATGGAGTCCTAGTAATGGATTCATTTTCTCATGGCCTTTCTCCTTTCCCACTCTGACCTGTGCACTGCTCTCGTTTTGCTCAGTTCGTCCCGCGACGCTTCTTTATCTGTGCTTGTCGTAGCACAGCTCTGCGCAGAGCGACGCCAGTCCCGCCAGCCCGTGCTCCGAGCTCCCCCCAGGCTGTGTGAATGTGGCAAGCACAGCCCTGACCCTGGGCTGGAATACCTGCTCTGCTTGAGCAGATTATTTCCTCAGGCTCAGGCACTGCTAACAGTGTTCTCACTGCTTTGGCCAGCTGTGAGTGCGCACGAGGCGAGCGTGTGCCTGTCTGAAAAAATACTGTTTTTCTGTGTGACAGTGCCACATTGCCAGGTCACTCTGAATTTGCTCCCTTTTCTTTAGTTTTACACTGAGTGATTCTGGGTTCGCTGACACAGAGTCTGCATGCACTTCATAAACTCTTGCTCGAATTGTTTACAACTGGCATTAAGTGTTTGTAAGGTTGTTAGAGTATGTCTTTGTGCAGGAAGACCTTTGCAATTCCTAATTCTTGTAATATGTTATTCTTGTAATCTGTTGGGTTTTTTTTAAAACTTACTCAACTGTATTGTTGAAAAATTATCTTACTTCTTGAGAAGTATTTCTAAGTGTTGCTAGAAGTTAAATTCTCATACCATCAGCACAGTATTGTGAGATATTTTAGGTCTAGCCTGAAAAGTACTGCTAAAAGTTTCCAGTTCTAACTGGGGTCAGTGGATAAGCTAATTTCTTCTGCAGTATGTGTCTGGTACTTCAGTTATGCCTAATTTCAGACGTCTAACAAATTAACATTGAGAAATACATTCCCTTGGTCATGCTCTGCTTGCAGATAAGCCCAGTAGTCTTTTTTAGCATTATCTTTTATTTACGATAATAAACATTAAGTCTTTCAATCAGCCATAAGAGCTATTGTCTGCATGTTCATCTGCATCTTACTGTTGGAAAGATTGCTTCAGCCTGAAAATGCAAAGTGAGCATATCATTGTGGTGATTTGCAAGAGCCATGGTGTAAATGTTTAAGATGGAACACAGTATTAAACTCTTTGTACTTAGCATTAGACAATTTACCTAAGTGATCTACAAAGGGTATTCCAGCACTAAAATTTTGGAATAAAATAGTAACTAGGTGAAGTACTGTGTAAGTTAAGTAAGTAATTATGAAAGTTAAGTAGTAATTATGTAGTATCTTACAAATCTATAATCATATACTGAGGAGGTCGTGGTAGCTGCAGGTTTCAAGGAATTATGCAGAGTGACAGTGTGGAAGTTTAAATAGTCAAGTGAACACTGGGCAATATTCATCTTGCTGTGTAGTTATCCTAGTAGGGTATCAAACTATTACAACGAGCCAGTGAAGATTTACTGCCTGATAACCTGATGATATTATTAAGACACCACTGAATTTGTGAAGTCCTGGCTCACTGCTTGTGTCTGGCTGTATTTTTCCTGTGGGTTTTACAAAAAGAAGCCAGAGGGGTATCTTATATCCCAGGTATTCTCTTTCACCTTTTCTTTCTGAGAAATTAGATGGTTTAGGATAGGATCTTAAAAAAACCAAAACAACATGGTCTTCTGACTTCATAGTAGCAGCCAAAACCAATGGCCTGTGTTTCTAGTACTGGGCAAATAGAGGGGCTGGCAAGATATTTCTAAGAGGTGATAAATCCTTTTGAACATCTGGACATTTATTCAGATGATTGTTTTGAAATTGGTAAGTGTTAGATCATTAACACTGACTTTAGTAATAGGATCTCTGCCACTCTATGATGCATGAGATGCATCTCAAATGTTAATGAATACATCCATGTAGCATGGTAGTAAAAAAAAAAAAATCTCCAGTTTGCAGACACAGAATAAATATTGAGTATTACTACATTCCCAAATCTGCCAAAGACATTAGAGAAATTATCTGTGATTCCCCTGAAGTTAAAGAAATAGAAAATATTTGACTAGCCTGGGAATTGTACCCACAACATTTGGGTTTTGAGGAGGACCTTATCTCTGTCTTCTTCAATTAATCTTGATAATTATAAAAGCATCCTGTCATCCCACAGAAGACTTAGTGCTTTTCATCTAGAGGTATCAGATGGTATTTAACATTGCTAATGTGAATTTTAATTCATGTAAATGATTTCAGAAGTGTGGCACATTTCTACCCAAACACTTTTTATTTCATCGAGTACTTAGCATTTAGTTAGTCTTTGGAGGATGATGCATACTAAAACATGCCTGACATAATATGAAAACAGCAGTATTTTGTGGAAGTGATACAGGAATAATACATAGATAATAGTACTCTGCTGACAGTGATACATAACAGCCACTTGCCTTTCTTCTGGTGAAGTCAATACAAGCTAAACACATTCATTTTATACTGCTAAAACTCAAAAGACCCCATGATTATTTTAGTCCCTTTCTTCTTATTTTCTGTATACTTCTAGTTGGTAAATGGTATGTTAACCTCATTCAGAGGATTCCCCAGTCCCTATCCAAAAGAGGAAGCAAGGATGTAATCAGCCCTGGCCTCATTAAAATCTTTCTAATGTAATCTGTTGTTCTCAAAAAGCTTAGCCTCAAATCTACCAAATGTATTTTAATTATGTTTTAGATGGATTGTGTCTGGAACCATGCGGCTGCTGAAGCAAATTAATCCATTACATCAGCCAGTTTGAATTCTTTGTATGAGAATATTTACAAAAGACTTACAGACTAGCTGAAGACACTCAGGACAGCTTTTTGAACAGCAGTTTCTTTTATTTCATCATTTTGTTCCCAACCTATGCATGGATTCTGTAAAAAAAAAAAAAGAAAAAAGACAATGTATGCTTCAGTGTGATGTGTATTTTTAGCTCACAGAAACAGATATAAGGAATGATACTTAGCACAGGTGCACTCAACAGTGAAGCTATATTAATTTTTCTAATTCTATCTGAAATCTGTATCACCTGTACTAGAATTGCTACAATTAGGAATTTATTACTGAAGGCCTGCAATAAACAGTAGATGCAGTTGATGATGTTAAATAGAAAAATAAATTTTCAATTAAAGTGTGCTATCCTGGAAAATTTACTTTTCCATGGCAAATGATCACATTCTGTTTAATAAACAAACACTGAACAACCTGGGAAGTCAGCATGTTGACCAATTCATTAATCATTTTTTAAATCTTGCTAAATACAGTTTATTGTCTTCAAAGTACCACTAATTACTTCAATTAGCTTTGAAGTGTATCCTTTCTTTCTCTGACTGTGCCTGTAATTTTTGAACCCAAGAGGACTTTCTAGTCTTTAGATGTGTTTGTTTCATGTCAAGGTAAAATTCAACTCCAAGCCTCTTTTAATTGCCTGTATCCTTGACAGAAATGTGGGGCCTGGTCACAACTTTTCCTTCTCCCTCCGTGTAGACTCCTTGGGTGAATGGGGATCTGGAAATCTTGATATTTGGTCAATAAACAAGTATGGTTGTGGGTTTTATCCTGTGGGTATTTGTGAGGAATGATGTTAGAGATTTTAAAAGAAGAATTATTTAAGTAAATAGGCTGACATTGGAGAGAGTTGAACGTTCTACACTCTATACTTGAAAGTCAGTCCTATTATTTTTGCAGCTAAGTGTATGTATTTAGGAGCTCATCTACAGGTTATCTTTTTTCTGGAAATCAGAATATGAGATTTCCAAGGAAAATAAAATACCAATCTTCATCTCATTATTTCCTCTCAATCAATTATCATTTTCAAGTCTTGGAATAAGAAGGTCATCTAAGAAAATACAGGGAAAGTCATCTTGGAAAAGTTAGGGGGAAGGAAGAGGATAAGAGGAAGAGTCGCGCTTAGAGAAATGATGAATGGAGGAAATATTTCACATTTTCATCATCTTTGTTAATATCTTTTCTATATCTCTTTTTGTTTCTTTTTGTCAGTTTATGGGAGGGGATGTTTTCAGACAGCAGGGATGCTGCAGGAATCCCAGAATGAAATGCCAGGACTGCTGAAGATGCTGTTAAGATGAATCTCAGAGGAGCAGCCACCTCACTGTGAATCCTCAAAGGAGACAGATCTTTTTTCCTTATTAGTTAGTCAGGGAGTGCTGATGGAAGAGAGCATTTTCCCCAGGTGCAGCTCAGTTAGGAGCACTGGTCCGCTGGGGCACTGCAAAGGGGGTTGAAGGCTCAGCAGTCTGGCATTTGAATCACTTTGGCCTGTGCTCAGTGCAGCTTAGCACAGTGGCATTGCACAGGCAGGAAGCTCAGCAGCAGAAACAGGATCATGCTGCTTTGCTTTTGTTTTTTCTAGCATTAACGTGCCCCCCAGGAGATCCTCTGTGTGGGCTAAACATTTGTTTTCCATAGATTTCATATTCCTGGGGCTTGCATAGTTAGACCTTTATGTGCTAGCTCAGACCCTGCTCTTGGAGTCTGTGGTTGTGAGAGCTCCCAGTAATATCATGTGACATGTAAGGTTTCTTGCAAACTGGCATCCTCAGCTGGTGATCTTTTACACTTAAGCAAACATAGATAACAAAAAATTCTATATTGTTTACTCCTTCCTTGTTCATATACTTTCTGCTGGAACCCCCTATCCCCTGTCATTTACAGGATAAATGAATCCAGGTCATTTTTCACTGATACTATTTTTTCTTATCTATAAAATATTTGGGAGTCAAAAAAGCTGATTATTTTCCTGGTAACATGTGGGTAAGACCTTTAAAGTGGGCTTAGGTCTACTAGAGAGACAGAAGTATCTCATAGCCATATCTCCAAACATCTGTCCATGCCTGAAGTTATCTATAGTGTGGGCATTTCAGTTCTAGTTATGATGATTTTCTTTATGTTCAAAGCTTTGCCATGCTGTCATATTTAATGAGAAAAATGACAGCTGTGACTTGAGTTTGAGGTACCTAAGTTCCATTGCAAGGTAACTTTTCTGCTCCGAAATACTTGTATGGACATACTGCTCTAACTCTTACTATTGCTTTGCTATGAAGTGAGAAAAAGAGCGAATACATAAATTATATGAGTTAATAGAATTGTATTTACTCTTACAGATGTTGCTCAAATTTTATCCTTAAGGTTAATGTTTAAGTTGTATTCGTTTATTGAATTGATTCTTTCAAACCCACTCAACTTTGCTTTGACATTCACATTTGAAAAATAAACCTCATTTTAAACTGCAAAGTCTGACAAGACTTGGCATTAAAGGCAAATGTTATTTTGTATCGGTTATGTTGCGTACAACCTTTAGATTGCTAAATTACAGTAAAGTTTAAAGTCTGACGAAAACATGAAATTGATGCTGTTTAAATTGCTGGTTCTTTCTTAGGTGCAGCTTTCTTGATATATAAATTTAGAGGCTTTTTCTATGTCACATGTAACTTTGCTAGGCTTTATATATCTTTGCTCTGATTTAAAGGGAAAACATTTTTGTGATGAGAATTAGCACTGTCCTCAGTGCAGCTGTATTGCATTGTAAGACAGCAATTTGTTGCAATAAACTGAAATTTATTGGGAGTTAGTGAAATTGTTTGAACATAAATTTCCCTTAGCATTTCTAACATATTCTTAGCCATTCTTTTCTCTGAAAAATGCAAGAGAAGGGTCATGGGGGACCATGTATAGTACTTGTCTGTGTATGATTTAGCTTTATTTTTGTTTTATTCAAAATGTTTTGCCTGTAGGTCTGCTGAATATTTTTGTTGACCGGTTTTCTCACTGATGGTTGCACCCTCAATCATAAGAAAATTGATCTAATATCTTCTCAAAACTGAGAATATAAAACCCAACAGTTAAATATTTCAAAACTGAGGAAAAAAGACCCCATTCAATCTAGACAGCAAATAAAGGTTTGCTTCTCTGCTATGAAAACATTCTTCTAGTGAGGTCTTCAAACTGAACTGATATCTGCAAATTCAATAGGTAATTTTTACTATAATCAAGTCTTGAAAAACAGAGGGTTTTTTTTCTTTTTCTAAAAAGAAATATGTCCTATTTTCATGAATATGTTTGAGAAGGCAAAAACTTCTGCTCCCAGCTCAAGGAAAAGAAACTTAGTGTGAGCACAGCTTATTAGAACCAGGCCTGAATAGCAAGCTCCCATCTAATTCTGCCAGTATTGAAAATAGTTACTGATTTAATTGTTGGATTGTTGTTACAATTTGCTTGTCTTTACTTTGATTATGGAGGGGAAAGATTAAATATATTACCTTTAACCCTAAACCACAACCCAGCCCACAAAAACCTATTCTTCTCCTTGACTTCAGACACAAGTGCATTGCATGTGGTATTTGTTGACTTCCATCAATATGGCTCCCTCTGCTTTAAGTCTCTGACTGGCAGGGAAATTTTCCCATCAGTGTATTCAGGAACTACGTGAAACTTAGCAATACTGAATGACAAACACTAGTACAACTCCTTATTGGCACAGAGGAGGAGGAAACTGTTGTGTGCAATTTTGTTTGTTTTAACAAATGGATCGGGTGATTTTTGCAACTGATAGTTTTCAAAACAAAGTATATTGTACTTTTTTTTCTCTTGCATTTTTTTCAAACTTTCTGGCTGCTTTTCTAAAGGAAAGTGTGAATGGTTTGTCTTAGTCTGGAATGCAAAGGATAAAAAGAAGATGATGGTGGGCTGATAGCCTTTCAAACCCATAAAACTTGTTGAAAAAGGAGCATCCTACAGAATTGCTGTTTTAAAAGTAATGTCGCAGAGGTGTGATACACCTCTGATATTTAAAAAAATAAAATAAACTTGTAGAGAAGCTAATATATAGTCTAAATTTGTTTCAAAGATGGTACACAGTTCTGCAGTTCAATATTTTGACCTAGTTGATGTATATAATTTATGCAACTTTCCCTTAAATACATGCAGTCTTTTTTTTTTTATTTCTGCCATTTCAGAATAATCATGGAAGAAGTCCATTTTTTTCTTAACTGAGATCAGCAATTAGGCATAAAGTTCACTACTTCAAGTAAAGCTACTCCCAGCAACTTTTTCAGCTAAACAGTTCCAAATTTCTCAACTATGCATGATCCTCACCCTAATAAATTTACGTTTATTGGAAAGATTACTTGGTGTGACCTTGTTCAGAGCACCAATAACTGAGGATAAACTCTGATTTCAAACCTGGAAAGGTATTCTGTGGAATTCCCCTAGATTGGAGAATGTTTTTGGGTTCTTCAAAATGTCTTATGTAAACAAGCAAACAAAATGAATAAATATAGTAAATGCATCCCAATTGCTCTCTTGTGTGATCTGATTCTCATCTGTGCAGATATGTTTTCTTGTGTTAAAGTTTAATATAAGATAAATTACTAAAATACTGTGAGTGTCAGTATTTTTTGGGGCTAACTATTAGCATCAAAAACTATATTGGATGCTGTATGCATGTATGTGTGTTCTTCCTTTTGATCTTTCTAGATGTTGAAGGGCTAGCATTGGTATTTGCAGTATTTCTGTTTAATTTTTTTATTAAGTTTACAAAGCTAGATGTAAGCATTGAAGGTTCTCAATGGAATTAAATATTAAAGCACCCTGAAGCTACTTTTAGTGCTGCAAAATGAGAAAATGGAGATAAGAAAGAAAAAACATGCTCGCCATGTAAATTTACGTTTCCAAGTAATAGGATTTGGCCAGGAACCAGTACGTTGTATTTCTTTTTTTTGCCCCCCCCTCACCTGTAGTGTTTAAAGCAGTAAGAAAGTGCCAAAGAGTATTAGATTTTTACAGTGGTGCTATACCATTGGAAACAGGAAGATGTCTAAGTCAGCAGACTATCATTGACGATTGCGTACTAAATTTCTGCAGATTTCTTGAACGGGGTTCATGATGTTAACAACAGTTAGTCAAACTGCATTTGTCATTTGTTTGGAGCAGACTACAGCTGCTGTATTGTCACTACTGTCCTCCAGTTACATGCATGGAGCCAGATTCAGTGGGAATTTTGGCTTGCTTTTCCTATATAATCTGGACGAGGCATGCATGATCTTCCTGTCCCTGGTCTCCTACTGAGTCCATGGTTCTGCTGTTGGACTTGAAAAGCATTTGATCACAAGCCCAGTTACCACAATAACAAATGTGAATAACCGTGAGGAAGCATCTCTTCTCTAGATGTCATGCTCCTGACTTTTCCCATGCAACATGAAAGAATTACATTCTTTCTCATTCTGTGAGAGTATCAAAAAGCTTCATTACTGTCCTTTACTACGTCTCTGCTTTCTGTGAAAGTTTCAGGATCTCTGAATCACGTGAAATCTCTGGACAAGTTTTGTCCAACCTCTGCCATATTCTTTATATTAAGAGCTATTATAATCTACTTCCTCCTAGTTGTTTCTTCTGTTTGTGGTTCACATTCTTGCTGGAATTTTCATGAGAAATTTAAAAATAAAAATTGAGTTTTCTTTTTAGAACTTGTAACTCACCGTGAACAGTGTTGTGATTACACAAGCAGGCAGTGTAATAATGGGAATTTTACGTCAATATTCAGTATCAATACTGCAGGTTGAATTTTCTGTTGGTTATACCCCATTGTGAAATGCATTTTTAAGAAGAAAATAAGTAAGAATAAGTAACGGAAGGAAAGGAAATTGTGTGTTGTGTGGAACTGCTAGTACAGTTTATATCCATGAACTAATTTTCAAAGCAACTAGATAAATTCTGCTTTCACTTATTTAGTCTTTTCAGACATTAATTTCTGAAAATCATATCTGAAGTAATAATTTTGAATATGGAATTTTGCCTGTACACTTCTACATCTTACTTGTAGCTTTTTATTGCTTGTGTGTTAGTAATTTCCCTTGTTAATATTCTTAGAGTTGGAAATAAGTAAAATCAAAGACAAATATCCAACTGGATACAGCAACAAAGAAGACTTATAAATCTTAATTACTTTTCTTTTATATTTTTCTTCAAAATCAACAAATCAGTCAGATGGAAATAGGACCAAATCGTATTGACACTGGTTTCTGTTGAGACTGAGTTAATTTTAGCATTAAAATGACTTTTTCTATCCTTGAGAAGACAGCTTTGTGTTTCTCTTGATATGCATCATTTCCACTGAACAGAATTGGAGCCAAAATCCTCAATTTTTCTTTCTTGTTCCAGTGAGAATAAGAATTGCACGCTTGACTTCTGAGGTGATGAATACGATACCCATCCTGAAAGCAGAAATGTCTGAAGTTCTCTTATAGACTACCCAAACAAAACCACTTCCCTTCCATACTCTTTTCCTTCTTGATTTTTTAAAAAAAGAAATCTGCAAATATTTTGTTAGAGTCTTCTCTAGAGGAGCAGAAAATCAAGAGACAATTTTGATTTCAGGCATATTCAGTGCACGTGAATGCCAAAATGCTGTTCTCTCTGCATGAGTTTCAAACTTCACTGCCTGAGTGCTAATTTGATTCGGTCTCTTGTAAGAGCTTTCAGGAAGGTAATTTTGTCTTTAATTTGTAGCAGTAACAAAAGGCATATTATAAGACAACAGCTTTTATGGCAATACAATGTAATGATACTCTAATGAAAGACTTTATTTGCATTTGTACCTGGCACTGCAAAGTCCAATGCGTGTTATGCATTCATTTTAACACTGATAATTCTAAAAGGGACTGTACAACGACCTAACCTTCCTAATTAATTATGCAATATATCTGTTTTGATATTATTAGTTTTTTAGTAAGATATGCCCTTAGAAAGAGTACTGCTGTTCTGCATTTCTGAATATAATTTTAAACCTCTAAATAATGACCTAACTTAAAATACGATCCTATTTTGTGCTTTTCTAGTTGTACTCTGTGGCAGTAGACACTGAAGCCGCATAAGGAAATCAATGTCTTTCTAAGCAACCAAGAAATGGAGATTTTGAACAGAAACTCTCAGAACAAGGTGCTCTCATGCAGGTAATACGCAGACCTGCAAACCTGACCTGACATCTCCTTACCCACAAAGCTATTAATGTTAAGCAGAAATTAGTGTCGTCCAATCCTTCAGCACTAACCACATGGTCTGATCTGATGCCTTCTGACACCCAGAGTCACTTTAGAGTCTAGGTAGCCTGGATATGGGAAGACATTAAAAATGTAGGCTCCTTTTCTCTCGTCATCACTTTCCTGTGATGTTTAACTTTAGGATAATACATTAAGATTCATGCTCAATACTTTGTTGCTGGCTGCATTTTCCTTATCTCTGCTGTTACAGCCTCTGTAACTGGTGGGTTGACCAGATGCCCACCCAGCCACCCTCTCATTCCCCTTTCTTGATGGAAGTGTAGGAGGAAATAAGATAGAAGAGCATATATGTTGATACAAAACCAAGGAGCCTATTTACCAGTTACTGTCACAGAAAAACAGGCTCATCTTTGCAAAAATTGATTTAAAAGGCCCAAGGAAAAGCTGCCTAATTTTTTTTTTCTCATTTGCTCTTTCAACTTGAATACTTGAAATGTTTGGTTAGCCTAAAACAATTTCTGACATAACTTGAAACAGTATTTTCTACTAAAATTCTCTGCTCTTTTTTTTAAATTCATCTATTGGTAGTATTATATTAGAGGAGTGTTTCCAGAAGTAATAATTTTAAAGTTAGAATTAACCAGGGCTTTGGATATAAATTCAAGTTTACATGATAGGTCAATTTCAAGGAGATAATTAGGTAATCCTATCTCATATATCTTTAGTCTAACATATTTTCTGCAAGTCAGTGTGTGAAGAAAGTAAATGATCATTTTGGCTTCAGTAGAAAGATATGAATGTATACAATTTTTCATGATCCTAGTATTAGGTTGTCAGGTTCTCATGGTGAGAAGATATCATATTTTTCCTTTGAATTCCTTCCACAGGCTTCAGTTCAGGATTTTTGTTCTTACTCTCTCCACCTTAAGTGGTCAAGTTTAGCTTCTTCCCATGCATCAAATGCATTTTACACTGTCAACTGTAGACACTCTGTCAAAGGCTTTGGTTTGCTTTCTGCCCAGATTACTCATTGATTTGTTTTTCATATTGCCTCAAGGGCCTGAAATGGACCTTATCACCTCACGGGCCATGTAAGCTGGCTTGACCTGAAATCCATCCTACACTTCATTTTGAAAATAAAGCATGAAGAGGAAACCCAGCTCTTTTCTTTTCCTGTAGAAGTAGTAGATAGCATGGAAGGTTGTTTGCGACACTTCTTTCATTGTCCTGCCTGTAATGGCTACTGCAACCTCTCATTCTCCCCAGGAAAGAACAAACAAGCAAACAAAAGAAAAACCCAAACCTGATCAAACAGATTACTAAATATGAAAAGTCAGTGTTGAATTATTCTGTATTCTATGTAATTGCTTCCAGGTGTCGTCTCAGCTCTGTGAGAGTTGTTGGTTGGTTGATAGAATTTAGAGGATCTGGTGCTGTCATGCCTATTGATTTTCTTTCTTTCAGCTACACCACTTGAAAGATCAGAAGTCTTTTGCTAATATTATAGAAAAAGATTTTTATTTCACTTTTTTTTCATTTTTAACAGTGTGCCCTTGCAATACAAGACACATGCAGCCTTAGGACTGTCAGTGTATAAAACAAAAAAAACTATGCTGAGGCAACATACATACTTGCTGTGTGCTGACATGATTTGAATCTGCAATTTTTCCCAGTACAAAAAATATGTGAAGTTTGGTTTATTTTTTGAAGTCTAAGAAGCATAAGAAACTATTTCTAGAGACGTTTAGAAATAAATGGGGTTAAAAAGGTTACTAAATTATTTTATCATTGCTCAGGAGAGATCTCCAAAGGGAAAGACAAAGGTTTTTATTGAAATACTTTCAAATAGCAGCATTCAAATGGTTTTAAAACACATACTATCATTTTCTAAGCACTCATTGTGTGTTGCGTATGAAAACCCATTTCTGATCATATCTACACTTGTTGTTTTCCTAAAGAAAAAAAAGGAAAAATTTTGATGTAAATCTCCATGTAATGTTAAAGCCCCAATTGGCTCATGCTGATTACTATAAATTAAATATAATGGTAATCAACCTGAGCATTTAGGATGCGGAATGGAAATCTGTGATTCCCACTGATTGCAATGAAATTAGACATGCCATTTACTCAATATGTGAATAAAGCCAAAGTACTTTTTAGCACTAGTATTGGTATATTTTACAATTAGAGTGTATCTTTAATCCCAGGTGGGTACAGGGCAGTTCACAACTTGTGAGTCTGGTGTAGCAGCAGCAATTAAATGCATGCTTAATTTGAAGCACATAAATAGTTTCAGTAATTATGACTGAAAAATTGCCTTGGATTTAGTTGTGTTGTACCAGCTGTATGCAGCCAGTGCTGGATATCCTGCATGTACCACTACTCTCACTGACACCCAGCTGCTGTCAGGACTTCTGTTTCTTCATAAGCTCTTTGTAGTTAAACACTCTCCTTAAAAACTTCTGTCTCAGAATGAGGGTGTTTCAGCAATACTTGTCTTCGATTTTTCATCAGTTGTATTTCCTCTTGTTAAGCTGAAAAATTGGTTTCATGGCTGTCTTCACCAAGATCTTACCAGTTAATAAAAGAAACACATTTACAATTACAAAGTATGTCTTTTGTTAAATTGATATGAAAGAGTGAGGGGAAACTCAAACTCTCTTTTGAGCTGTACTAAAATAATGAAGTATGTGGACTTTTGGTTGGTACAGTATTATTTGTTCCTAGAGGAACTACATTCCTTTGCAGCGAGTTAAGTAATTGTGCCACTTTGCTCTCATAAGTGCAATTTTTAAGAAACATTTTAGTTTAGTTGCAAATCTGTCACTTTAATTCAGATGTTATTTAATTGCTGATATAAAAGCTTCTCCACTAACACATGTTTTCCGTTTCTTTCAAAACACGTTTTCCCCTTACAGGTAATAATAACTGTTAACTCAGCAGGCAGACCACTCTAAGGTCTAAAACAAGTGAATCTTTAAATAAGGCTAACAAAATGTGCATCTTTAAATAAGGCAACAAAGTGAATGAAGCTGAGCATTAGCTGTAGGAAAATGTAAGGCACTGTCATAATACTCCGTGGCTGCACTCACTTAGGAAACCCTCTAGACAGCTGCAGGATTAGGGAAGCAAGTACAGATCAGGGGAAGTAGAAAAATAAGATATTAAAACCACAAAAGAACTCTTGTCAAGAATAAACTTTACAAAATGTGATAACTTAAATATGCATAGTGCCTTCCAATGCCCCAGATCTGAACTGCCTTGCAAACTAATGACAAGACTGTACATAAAATGTGGCAGCTTTATAAGACACAGTTAGGTAGAAGAAACAAAATTTTTGTGCAAACCTTAAAATTGAGCGAAATATCTGAGCCGTGTCCCATATGCGAATTTGAGACAGTCCAAACAGTCTGAGCTTGGTGTTAAACACTCAGCTGAAGGATCTTTCTCCTCAAATATTAGTTCATCATAAAAGCATAAAGTGATTAAATATATCCTGTCTGTTTTGTACTATTGAGACATGTAAGCTTGAAATCAAACTGTAAAAATGAAGTATGGAAATTTAATTGAAAATTTCTCTTCCTTGAATTAGTGTTAATTCTTTTGACTTTGATAGAAACTTCATTTCCAGTTTTGAATGTTAATGACATGTAATAAAAAGTTAAATACAGGCATGTACCTTGTAGGAAGAAAAATCAGGAAGAAGAGAAAAGTCATTTAGCTAATTAAAATACTGTGGAAATTTGGAGCAGGTTTAATCTTCATTTTATGCATTTCTTATTATGCTCTTCTTAGTGACACTGTGTTATGAAAGGACTCTTAGAAAGAAGGATGATGTCACTTCTTGGCTTTTGATTCTTTGCACCTCTCATTGATGTATCAAAAAAATCAACAGGACAGAGATTATGCTCTTCTGTAAAGGACTGATGAGTTTTTTAATACTTGTATTGGTGGGTCATTCTACTATGCTTAAAACTAGAATTAGAAACTGAATTTGGGAATTCAGATACTGGACAGATCTGTTGAAGGGTATTGCTTTGGTGATTAGCATCTGAAGGATGCTTTGGTTCTCCTGTTCACTGAGGACCTCTGCTGAGGGCTGTGGAGGACCTCTGGTTATTAGCTTCCTTTAGGCTCACAGAGCTAAAATTATTTTTGATCCCAGGTGAAACAGTACTAATGAAACAGTCGTTTCAGTGTGTGCTTTTGTAAAATTAAGATGCCTTCAGCTATGTTGAAAACTAGGATTGGGCTGCAGTTAGGAGTAAGATTCCAGAAATCAGGGTATAAGGACTCTATTTCTTCTCGTGCTGTGCCAGTGCCTCAGTTTTTGAACAAGTGTTGGTATGAGGAGGAGCAATAGGTGACTTCTGCTTTCACTGCGTAGGAAAAGTAGGTGGCATTGCTGTTTCAAGTTTGTAGTTAATGTAAGGGGTTTGGAAAGTAAGAACTTCATGATACTGTCAACTATGTAATAAAAGAAGACCTACAGGACTACCTGCTGCTAGTTGTATGGGCTGGTTAAAGCTAGAAATCAGGTCAGATTTTGGCAATAGAGGATTGAAAGTCTCAGTTTATTACAGGTTTTTGAAGTGTCTCGGGAATAATGCAAATGACAAAAACCACAACTCTTAATTTTGGTGGTACTTTGGTTTGCTGCCATTTTGCTAAGCTTGAATTAGGGCTTGACACTGCCTGTATATATAATTAGCAGAGGTGATTGAAACAAAAGTGAAAGTCTAAGCTGAGAATTTCTTCTTTCAGGTCAAATACTTGGAGGAAAACCCTGCGGTATGAATTTGTTCTTTGCAGTGCCTTAGTAGCAAATGTGGTGGGATGTGGGTTTTTTTTTCCATTGAAAAATGAAAAATGTCAGTGTAGTTGCCAAACCTTTGATCACTCTTCACTGTGATAATTTCTGGGCTCATGGAGCTCCTACACAGATGGTAAAATAGGCTGATGTAGTATGTCTGAAATTACAACAGTTCTCATGGTAGACAGAAGCATGGCGTGTCTCTGTGAGGGATGTCTGCCTTGCTATCCCGAGCTTTAGTTGGCAAGTAATGTTTTGGATCTCTTTTTTTCTTTGGGAGCTGGTGTGCACCTAGAAGGGCAAAACATAGACGAGCATTAGATGAAGGGTGATGATTTAAATAGAGACGTTGTAAGTTACAAACATGGCATCTGCCTTTCTTGGCAAGAGAACTGAGAACCTGGAATGAGAATGTTTGGGAACTATGGGGATTCATTTCAGAACAAGGTCAGAAACATAAAAGCAAATTACATGGGCCGGTCTGAACATTATTTTTCATTAAAAATCAGTGCTCAGGCTTACTGTTAGATGCATTATTATGACCATATGTTAGGACTAAAGCAAAACAAAATGCATTTGGAAGATGCCATTGATCTTTAATGAGTGTGCTGTCTGTGATTTAATGAAGCATACGGCTTGTCCAGTTCATGAAGTGGAAGGGATTTTCATTAGGGACATGTTGGCATGGCAAATGCTTGGTACATTTTAGCCTTCACATTGTGATTTTTACAGTATGGCTTGCTACAGCATTGAAGAAGCTTTGACCTTCATAATGCAGCAAAAAGACAACTGGAAGTTGAAAAGAATTTCCAGTGAATTGACACACTATGGCAGCATTATATCATTATGGTTTGGATAAAAAATTTAAACTTAGTTCTTTTTTTTTTTGTGAGAATGAGGTGTCACTGCTCATCTTGTGTGTAGCAAAATAGTGTAATCTCTTCTTGGTATAAGCTTTTTAAAAATAATTTCTTCTAGATTGAGGAGTGCCAAAATGCATATGCAGTCTGGAAGTTGGTATTTCAGGTTTATCAAGTTCCTGGAGGTTTATCGTGTTTTGGAAGTAATTTAATGCCATTGATTTCAGCAAATGCAATTTCCAGGATTTCTGGGGTCATCACAAAACTCGTTGAGATAAAAGAATATTCATGTATAAATGCTGCAGAATCTGACCCTTCATCTTTGTCTATCATGGAATTTTTAAAGTCTCCAAGTGCAGGAGATTACTTGTGCATGATGTTTGCTCTTGTTACCTCTAAATCTTTGACTTCCAAATGCAATGGGGTGTACTGAAGGGAGTTATCAGTTTTCTGATATCTTGCATCTTTGCACATCACACTCGGTGCACTGAGTAAATGGACCTTATGTGTGTTTCTTAATTTTTGCACTGTCTTATGTGTTTAATCCATAAGCATGTAATCTGCAGTAAAAGTGTCATAGAGGATTGAAATTGCATTCAAGTACATAAAAGTGTTAAGCTTTTTTTGCTTAGGCCCAGAAATGCTTGAGACATCCTAGACCTTTGCCAATATGATGTTTTCAAGAGCTTAACTATATATATACACACACACGCATCTACACATGCATTTCTATTTTTCCTTACATAATTTAACTCACCTACTTCTTGAGTATTAAATTTTGGGACTTGTACAGTGTGTTTAATTTAATTGTCTTATTATTAGTGAACCTGAGTACACAGCCTCATCTATCAGATAACCCCAAGTTTTTCTTGACTGAATGTCCAAAGTCTGAAAATTATGAACAGAGTTGACAAAAAAAGCAGAACTCATTTTAAACGTACAATTGTCATTGATTTTCGGTGTTATTTATTGCAGCAGGCAGTCCCTTTCCAAAGAGCTGTTGTATTAAGAATTCATTCCTTTACATCGGTAGATATGAAAAATGAATTGAAGGTACTGTACAATATATTTTCAGTTAGCATAAAATAAAAGCACTGAAATGACAACCAAAGCTAAGTTCTGTTTTCAAAACCATGAAGTCTTTTAATAAGTATGTAAGACAAACTTGGAAATGGTATTTAAAACCCTAAACCACTGAAAACCATTCTTAGCCTTTCAATAAATTCAAGCAAAGGGACTATTCATGTGTGTCAGGTTAGGCATATGCATAATTCTTTTGCAGAATCAAGGCCTAAATTTGTCACTTTAAATAGCACTGGCCTATTTTACATGCACAGATTAAAATGACTCTCCATTTGAACCTCCTCACAGCAGGAGCTCTGAGCGGTTTCTTGTGGTCCAGGTGCATAAGTGGCCTCAAAGTAGTCTCCTCTGCAAAGTAGGAAAATAGAAGAAAATATAATTGCTGAGAGAGAAGAAAAAGAACTGGAAAATGGAGTTAAAATTTTAAACACAATGACTGTTCAAAAAAATCTTCTGGATTTTAAAACATGATTATTTTTTTCAAAAACAAATGCCAGTAATTTAAAAATCAAAGGCTTAACTTTCACTTGCAGGGGATTTCCAGCTCCCATTGATATTTGCATGTCTTCTCACTCTATTAAAAAGAAACCCATAGTCAGATCATTATGCGCTCTTGTAAATGGTACACACAGATATTAACCGGGGTCCTTTTAATGTTTTTATTTTTGTAAGAAAGGTAACATTTTTTTGTATACTATTTGTCCCGTTGCTTTAAACACTGGCCCATCATGTTAATCTTCTGTTGGCTCAGCAGTCACCTAAATACCCAAGTCGTGTTATCCCACTTCAGAATAGCGTCATATCCAACAACTTGGGGACCAAATGGCTAATATGTGGGGATGTGCCTTATGCTGCTTCAACTATTAATCATTGAAAATACTCAGAAAAAGTACTTGTAGCCCAAGTAACCATTAACAATATTCAAGTATAATGGATCTGAAGGAGGGCAAGACTGTAACACTATTCTGTTGGGGAGGAGAACTATGTTGGATACACGTGGTGGACCCTGGAAAAACTCTTGCTGAGGAGGTCAAGTGTTCTCCACTGCCTTCTCGTACTTACATCAAATGTTGTGGGGATACAATGGTGAGACGAGCTCAGTTTTAGAGCACTCAGCTTCAGAAGCTTTGAAGTAAACAGATCTGTAAGTCTGCTTTTACAAGTGCTTTTTAGTGGTTCCAACTTCAAAATAACTTGAGGTTACTGCAAAACTCTTTTAGAAATACCTGTGCCGAGGAGGCTTCCTTTCACATACTGAATGCAGTGAGGCCAATTCATTCCATTACCTTTTGTCTGGAGTGATCCAGGCACAGGGAGACCCATCTTGATTTGATGGGGGCGGGGGGGGCTGTTTTCCTTTTTTGCAGAGTCTGGCAGAGTCTGAGTGGAGTCCAGGAAGACATTTGCTCCTGTAATGGAGAGGCTCTGTATATATTGCTCTCATAGCTGCTTAATGCGTAACTCAGCATCCAGCTCTGTGATCTCAGAGGTCTTTTCCAACCTAATTGATTCTGTGTTTCTGTGGTTTCCGTCAACTGCTGATGTGTTACACTGTCCTTACGTTACTGTGGATTCTCTAAGGTGATGAAAGCTGGAGAGAGGAATGCCAGGATTTTCTTGGATCCCCATCCTGCATGTGTATGTGTAGGTGCCTCTCTGTTGGTGGATTTTTTCATGGTGATGAGCTATTTTGAGCCATATTCCATATATAGCTATCATCCTTATATAAAGCAATGCTGACTCTTAGTTTTTTGACTGGATGTTGCCCTACTGCTGAAAGCTACTAAAAAGAATAATGATGACATTTCAAAACTTACTCTTAACTTTTAATAGATTTTGAGATTGAAAAAGAAAAGGTACTTTTTTTTACTAGTAATGTTATGGCTGTAAGGTTTTCATATCACAAAAGTTAGCTCACTGTTTAGAATTAAAAATATCTGAATTCATATGATATTTTTTATTGAAATAACTGTCAGGCAGAATGTAGGCATATTAAACTGCACAGAGGTTGTGTGTAATTTGGGTGGTGATCCTGGTTATCACTAAACACTGAAAGTCACTTAAAGTTGCGGTTTCAATTCTGCACTACTGTTCATCACTGCTCTGTTCCACCTCCGAGCTTCAGACTAGTTCTCTGACCAGGAATTTGTACACTGTCCTTTTTTGTAGCATGATGAATTACTGAACCTCGTTTCATCCACTATGAAACAGCTACAGTTGTATTTGTTGTATTTCTTAATACATAGTGAACCTTTGAAATACTTGGAGCTTTGAAAATAAAACTCTACCCGAGACCCCTGTTCTGACTGGCTCATCTGAACAGACCATGATGAATAGATAATATTGTGGGTTTTTATTATATTGTTATTACTGTGCTTAGGTTTTACACAAATAATAAGGTGAGTCCTGCTCCAAGGAGTTTGTGATCTTATTTATTACCTGTACTAAATCTTAGTAACAGACTGGTGGGTGGTGCACTTGGAAATTAAGAAGTAACTCGAGATATATAGCTATAACTGCCTTAGCCAAACTTTATAGACCCAGTCATGCAAAGAAAGTGAACTTATATATAATGTAACTAGTTACTCTACACATCTCTTACCTTGAAGATCTTTTTTCTTATAACTGCTTAAGTCATACCATGGCTTCAATGACCATGATGTAAACTAGTATACCTTTATGCAGAATAATTTAAGCGCTTTAAATCTGAATAATGCAGTTGTGAATTATGGGGTATTTGACAACTTTCTCCCTCTGTATTGTATCTGAAACTGGATAATGCAACTTAAAAGGATGCATTGACTTTATAATTTTTGTTTCCACAGTGAAAACTATTTTGATTGTCTTGCAGAGGGGAGAGAAAAGTTTGATAGTGTATGACAGTTTCTGTTCCTTAGAGAAAAACTCGCCCAAACTAAATAGAATAAATTATTGGGCAAAGCTTGTCTGTCTTTGAATCATGTACAAACTCTTGCTATCCCCAGAAAAGAACAAACTGACAATTTTACTGTAAAAACAGTAGAAGCTTTGCCAATAAAGCTTATCACAATTCCGTAAAATGATGGAGACATTAGATTGCTGTGTCATCACAACAATACCAGAAAGCAACTATTTTAGTCTGACATATCATTCTGAGAATGAATTCACATGATTTTTTTTAGATTGCATTGTGGTTGTTTTGCCAAGAAGTAAAACTAACACTTTGTTTTACTTTGGATACAAGATATTTGTTTCCTATAAGTTCTGAATTAGTATCACAAATCAGCAGCGTCCACCTGAATTTTACTTACACAATCAAAAAAATCAAACCTCTATAGATTTCTTTTGAAGACATGCCTGCAAAATTTCTCTTTTTGGCCTTTGTCTCTCCTTGTTTAGGAAACAGAGCATTTATGGTGCAGTTTTTGTGATTCTGTTTATTCAATTTTTCTTCCTTAGTTTTTCTTCCTCTGTGGTTTTTTCTTTTCCCTCCCCTATATCTGCTGATCTTTGCATTTTTTTTGTGTCAACACTATTCTTTGACAGAGCCATTTTTAAGTAGCTTTATGCTCAGGAAATGTGTAACCCTGCTTAAGGTTCTGTAAAAAATGTAATTACAGAAAACATAGAATTAACATTTTAAGCAAAAGTTAAAATTAGAAATAAAAACCTCTGCTGTCGGTCGGGTTAGTGGAGCATGTGTACGTCCAAGAACTCATGTGCTCCATCCCCTCAGGGAAGCATCAGAAAAGGCAGCTGTTCCATACACTCAAGAATATTGTGTCTTCTTTCCCATGAACTGTTGCTAGCTAAATTGCTCTTTGAAGCTAGAGGATGGTGGTGACTGAAGCCCTTGCTGCTTCTTACCAAGGAACTGACAGCAAATTTGGTACACTTTGCATTAGAATTGTATTAAAGTATATACTTGATAGCAGCTCACAGCAGTGCAACAAAGCCCCTTAATCAACCCAAATGTCAATGTAAGATGCAGAGCTAATTTTGTCCCTGGAACCAAAAGGCCATCCCCAATAAATCCTGCTTAATCCCTGTGGCACTTGAAGCAGGTACTGAGAATTACTGGCACTGTGTGTGTGAAGAGCATGAGGCAGGGAGGGGCCAGAGCGATTTACCTGGCATCTCACAGCAGGCAGCACCTCAGCCACACAAATTCTGAGGAGCTGTGCTTACTGCTTTCCCATGCAGTAAGCAACACCTCTGAGTTGGAAGGAAATGGGAGTAGTCTGGTATTGCCAAAAATTGTGATACTGAGGAGAATGAGAATGGGAAAATGGGAACCATGTATGCTGCACTACATGGCTTACTCAAGTTTAAAAGAAACGTGATAGAAATCAGATAAGAAAAACTAGTCAAGCATATTCTCTTTCCCAGCATACGTTGTTAGTAAAGTGGGTTTACGAGGTCGCTGCTAAAGTAACATCACAAAATAAACAGAAAGTGACCTCTGTCAGCTTTTATCAAAACTTCACCTAAAGAAACTTATGCACTTTGATTCCTTAAGAGATTATAATATAGTCAGTAATAACTGGGCTCTCTTCTTTTAAGTAGCCAAAGGGCCACATGTGGGTATTCAATCAGAATGTGGCAAGTGCATCTCAGACCTAAGACAAACAAGCAAAAGCAAACTTCTGTATTGTTGGTGGCATCTCATAAAAGGAGTAACCGTGAAACTTCAGTTATGTGGTTTTCGTGTATAAGTCATGCATAATGTACAGCAGCTCTCTCTAAAACCAAAGAAAGCATGAAGACACATGGCTGGAAAAGATTAAGTTATATGCTCCAAGAAATGGAGCTTCTCAATAAGAAGCAAATATCTAGAGTAGATAATGGTAATCTACTTGCCTGCTTTAGAGGATGCATTTTAATCTTCAAAGATTAGTCTATAACCTACAGTCTGGTTCTCAATGACCCTTTCAGCCTAATTTTCCTATCTCCCTTGTGCATTTTGAGTTGCTTTCTTGGTATTGCTAAGTTGGTAGAGAACAGTGTTGTTCAGTATTTTCATTTTAAATAGGGTATTTTTAAATGTCTACAAGGGCTGAAGCATCTCATACCCTGGAAGTAAAAACATATTAAGGACGGCAGGCTTTGCATTATGCTCATTCTCTATCCTTTTATATGGGAAATTACACAGCCCCTTCAAAAGCAGCCTATACTCAGCACCAGATCAAATTAAAAGTGTCAGCACAGTTTGTATGCTTTCAGCTTCTATTTTTGATCTGCCCAGCGTCACATTGTAGGTTCACGGCTACAGGCTGACAGATCCGCAGTTCCAAATTCCAGTATTTCTTGATGGATTTTTCTTTTTTTTCACTATTATTTTTGTGGAATGAAACTCTTCTTTGTAAAAGAGGCCAGTAAAAGAAGTTTCCTACCATTTAGCAGTGTAAAAACTTCAGTGGCCCACAGATATAGCTCTTGGGCTTAGTAAAGTTGAGAACATATGTGCTACAACCAGATGTTGGTACTTTGTTCAGACTCGTCTTTACCTTGGTATAACAACATCTTTATCTTAATATAAAAACATCTGGGGGGGACTATTTCCATTCAACTCAAACACAGATTTTAATGTTAAATTTAGTATGCAAGATGGTTGTCTAAGCCCTTCTAAAATAAATGGAAAGGTAGATACATTCCAAGGGTAATTCATCCTGTTTTAAAATATGTGAACTCTAGCCCTTCACAGCTTCCTCTTTCCTTCTATTGACTCAAAATAGGCAGCTGTATGAGAGGCTTATATTTAAACAACTAAATCTTAGGAGTCTAAATTGTTTAAATCTGTTTAAAACACATGCACCCAAGTGTTCCTTTGGTTGCCTTTCCTCCTTCTTAAAAACTGCCTTTGACATGTTCCCCTGTCCTGAATGCCAGAGGCTGACTAGAGCAAAGAGCATTTGTGTTGTACCTGCCACCTCAGCCCTTTTGAGGAGACAAATGGTATATAAGGACAATTTTTGTGTGGTTTGGTTCTTACCTGACTTTGGACTCTATAGCATTAAACTTCATTCTTTATCCCTGTCCTCTAAAAAAGTAGGCTACTTCTACGTGTACAAAACCAACAGTATTTTTGACACTTGATAACATACTAAGGGGATTTTTTTAATCTTAAAATTTATCATTCTGAGACTCTGAATCTTGAAAAAATGATCAGAAATCTCCTGGGAAAAAGCTTTTTGAAAACTCCTTAAAACAACAAATGGAGCATAAAAATAACAAGTTCTTCGATCATGTTTATAATTTTCTCTCTTCAAATTTTAATTGACTTGAGAAAATCAGGCCGGGGGAAAAAAACCCAGCCTCTAAAGCTGAACTTCTTAAATTTCAGAAAAATGGTTAATTTATAGTTTGTATTGTGCCTCACTTTAACAGAACCAGTCTCTCCATCTCAGATATGCAATCACACCAAATTTTGCATTTTCAACTTTTGTTACAGGTTCATTAAAAACAATAGAATTAACGCATTTTTTTACTCTCATTCTTTGTGTACTATATTAGGGCTAGAAGCTAGGTAGCTCTCTTTTTAATGTCATCATGTATGGTTTATCAGCCCAGTAGGTGGATGTAGACACTATTTAATTCAAGGCCAGCTAGCCATTATACTTAGTGCTACAGACCTCAGAGTAGGTTTCTGTTTAAAACCCTAGTAGGTTATGGCCTTGGAGAAGTGAGTTACTGTGATTTTTCTCTTCTGGTTGTTTATTTTACCTCCATAAATATCAGAAAGTAAACAAGGGGACTACATTTGTATTCAGACTATATTACTGTGCAGTAAAGCATTACTATGCAGTCCAAATACCTGAAGGTTCAGCTAATACAGAGTATTGTTTAGCTAAAGAAAGAACACCTTTCCATTCATATGTGTATCTATAGTACCCATAAAATGTGGCTACAGTGGGATATCGAAGATACTTTACTTATTTTTACACTTTTTTTTTTCCTGATCTTCCCAGTCAATCTCTCATACTTACCTTGTCTTCACAAGTACTTATAGATTGGTTTGGAATGTAATATAGTTATCAGATGATTTTTGTTGTTAAGCAAGTTTGTTTATGGGATATTTGCTTGAGAGAAAGAAACTGGCAGACCTTCGTACTATATGTTTCAGAGCATTTTACAAATTATTTTACACAGATCTGAGCCCAGCTGTGCATCCATCAGTGTCCTGATTCTGCTGTGTGTACACGCCCTCTGTGCCTGCCCTCGTTGCTGTTGCACACAGGTTGCTTCCCACAGAAAACCTAAGGATATGGCCTGAGGGTCACTTTGCATGGATGCTATCCCAGGGGATCACGAATCTGTGGTACATCATATAGGGGTGCAAAAGCAGCCCAAGAGACGATGTAGGTGTTATCAGCATCATGAGTGGAGAACATTCTCCTGTTGTTTCTGAATTAGGTGGTGATGGTAATAGTAGAGCATGCTTTCAATACTGACTAGTCCACGTATTTTCAATATCCCGATATATGTGACAAGCAAGTCATAGTAGGCTTTCAGATTAAGTGCTCACCAGTTATCGGTTAGCAGCTTATGCTATTTTAAACAATTTATAAACAATAAGTGTATTAACTTAAGGAATTCAGCAAAGTGTTATCAATGGACGTATTTTATGCTGCAAGTTAAGCAGATGTTTTACTAGCAAAAGTGTGATAAGGCTAAAAAGGATGAGACTGCCATTCCTGCTCTGCTCCATATAGTGCTGTAAGCACAAGAAGAATATGCTTTTCTTGAGTTTTGTTCTTTTTAAGAGGAAAGATTTGACATAAGCAATGTTTAACAAAAACAGGTATTTGGTGCACTAATTTGACTTGTATAAGCCTAAGTCTCTCAGTGTTCTGCCCGTTTAAAATAATATTCCACTGCTGTTATAATTTACCTAGTACTATTTTATTGTAGTAAAATAATTCCTTCCTCTGAGAGTGGTACTAATAGTATCTTGGAGCTGATGCTTCTTAGACTCTTGTGTGTTTATGACATTACTTTTTCAAGAGAGGAATAGTCTAATGCTGGGTGGATTTCCCTGTAGGACAGGATTTATAGACATATAAATAAAGTTTGCACTAGAAAAACTGTATTCCATTTGGCAGACAGATTTGTCTTTCCCATAACTTCAATTCTTCCTTGATGAAGAATTTGTTAGGGAGATTTATTTTTCTCTTGGAACACATCAGATTTATGCTCACAAATGTATGGCCATACAGCCTACAGAGTAATGTGTATCTTTAAGAGTGGTGCAGAATGCTGATAGAGAGGTTATCTCACTTTCCCAGGTTTAGCCTTTGTTGTAAACATGTCCAGTGACAAAATATTCCTAGGCTGCAGTGAAGTTCACTGATGTCACTAGTAAATAGTTCAAAACAGACTTATTCATAGAGTTGCTCCAAGAGTAATTCTTTACCTTGATTCTTAAAGAGCTTTAGGGCCAAGCAAGAAATATAGGATCCTATTCAGAAGAGCATTTAGCCATCGGCAATCTAAATATAGTGAGATGGGGAAAAAGCTTAGGTAAATATTACAGGAAGCCTGACACTGAATGTTTTTTGCATTAAGTGATTATCACAAGATTTTATGCATTCAGCTCACCTTCATTTTAATAGTGTCATGAAGTTTTTACTGTTTCTACATCACTGCTTGAAGGTCAATAAAAAGATCAGATAAAAGATGACTTTTCCTTACCTTTATCTTCAGACACATTATGTAAATCTGACATTAAAATGTGTCTTGTCATATAATATCCAAATATTCAACTGTATTTCTTAATATTCTTTGTGTTGGAAGCTTTCTAGTTTCTTCAGTTTCACATGTCTTTTCTATGGTGGTCAGTCCAATAGAAGACAGAAAAAAGGATTTTTGAGGCAAAATATTCTTCCTTTAGCAGCAGCAATGAAAAAGCTCTGTTGAAAAGACTGTGTTAGCAAATCACATTATAGAAAAATATTTAGCTGCAAGCTATGTATTATATATCAGATTTTAAAAAAAGACATGTTTCAGAAGACAAAGAGCAAAGTGTTGTAATTGAAAACCACTGAAATGAAAAATATACATGTGTATATTACAAACTGAGCAGCTAGGAAAGGAGAAATCCCTAGTTCCTTTCACTCTTGCAAACTTACTAGAGTGAAATAAATTGATCCTATTAGAGGCAGAAAAGCATTAAATTAACACCACTGGGACCAGAGTTTTCCTTGTGTGTTGTTTCCCTGGACCTGTACTTTCCTCTCACCCCATTCATCCCGCCAGGGTTTCGCTCCATCCCCTGGTAGGTACGTTAGGGGATGTGATGCACGCAAGAGAAAAACAGTCTGTTCATAGATTGTTAGTGCTCTTTGCTGTTGTTTCTTAGCAGGCACTTTCAGTGCTAGAGCACAGGAACCCTGCTTTGGCTATTACTGACACGAGGTTAAAGTGTTGTGTACTCTTCAATTGGCTAATACCCAATTAATGTATGTCAGGCAGATGGAATTTGACATGAATTGCACAGTTCTGAAAGACTTTGCTGCCTCTCTTTATAGCAGGCTGAAATTAAAATCCACTTAGATTTATAAGTCAGTTTATTTTAAAAATCCTCTAATATAGCTAATACTCTTTGACCTCCACTTTTCGAGATGCCCCTGCTGCCCCTGGATGCAGTCCAAGGATGCCTGTCACTTATTCACTTCGTACTGCACTTAAACGCTTTCTTTTGAAACAGGGACTTCTGCTAACTTAGACAACTAAGAAAAAAATTCTTATCTTAATAAAACCAGTGTAAATACTGAGACAGAGATTCTGTACAGGTATTTTTTTGGATTTCACAGTTTGTTGTATGCCATAAAAACCTTAGCCAGTGCCTGTAGTGTTACTCAGTTGTTTTTCTCCTTTAGAGCAGCTGTAATGCCTAAAGCTATATTTTTAACTCCTGTGAAGAATGACATAGATTACCAATTTCATTTTTTTAGACTTGTAAAAGCCTCTATACCAAACTTGGTACACATCCTATATACAAAGTATTAAAGTACGGTATGAAATGGTACACATTCTGCACAAATGTCCTGTAGCTAACAGGAGGATACTTAGCCTGACTGTTATTCATTGGTATTATTCATCTTTTCACTGCACATATGAAACTCACATGTACTTGTCTTAGATAGTCAATACCAGTTTGACAGAATTAATTGTAATTTTAACAAGTAAGTCAATCTATGTACATTTGTACTTTCAGATCCCTGAAGGGGACTGAGTGTTGAATAGGACCGTAATTCTGTGTGCTTCCTCTTGGTTACACTGATTGAAATGTTGTTGGAGCGCACAAGGAAGCAGCCAGAAACATCTCCTTTGTAGTGTATTACCTGTGTAATGTGCATGTAGTTCATGTTTGGCACGAATGTTACATATCCTCTGATGACAATACAAAAATACACTTGGAAATCTCGGTGCAAACTGGGAAGGATGTGGCATTAAACATTTCCAGTCTCTAGACGAGCAAGCAGCTTGTACCGATGGAGAGAAGGCACAGCCAACACCCATGAACTTGGGTATCTAATTGCAGTACATACCATTTTACTAAAAATGAGCTCTAGGAGAGGCATCAGTGAGCTGTAATACAGTGAGCAGTCAAAGTGAGACGTGCTAGACACTACACTGAAACCTACGTGTAAAGATGTTGGAATGATATTTACTTGGAACATTTTTATCTCTTCATAACTCAACGATTGTGTAGTTATTCAGCTTCTGAGAGCTGAAAAAGAAATTTTAAGCAGCTCTTAAAAATATGGTGATAATTATATATCTGGAAAAAATTCCTTGAAACAGTCTTATTCATGCAGGCTGTATCTTGAATACTGGTAAATGAACAGAAATCTGGGAAAGAGCTATATCTGAAGAAATAGGGTGTTTTACGGATTTACTTTAAATAGCTCAAAAATAACAGGCAAAAACCTGATACATTTAGAACGTCTAATCAAAGGTAGCTAGTCAGGGACCTCCTGCATTCTCCATCATTATCAGTACTTCAGTAAAAATATCTGCTTAGTGTTCAGGAACTGTAAAAACATTAGGCAGCATGAAGTAAGGAATAGAGAAAAATGCTGAAAACATTATAAAGCTCTCATATACTGCAATATTTCATCACTGCTGCAATGTTTTTTGGAACAAGATGTTCAACTTTTTCTGTCCCATGTCAGACAAACCTGTCAGGTAGGGTAAGCATGTAATGAACACAGATTATATGTGGGAGAAATTGATTAAATGCTCCTATTTTTCTCTTAGCAAATGTCACAGTTTATCAAAAGATATTATTAAGGCTTTCTGCCCTTGACTGCAAACTTTGGGAGACTGAACGCATTAATATTTAGCATCAAAATCCTAATTTTTAAGAAGAAAGCCTTTCAAGGAAATATCAGTTGGATCCCAGAAAACATGGACCTTACAAAATTGACGGTCAATAGTGAATGTGAGCTACATAAACTCTCACTCTAACTTGGTCTTTCACTTCAGGTACTGTATCACTCTCAAGTTAACTGAACACTTAAGATATGAATTCAAAAATCTTTTTTTTTGTCCCCATTTCCCATTATTTTAATAGTATTAATGCTAATTTTTTGTCTGTGTTCCTGTCTATTCTCACTTCCATTAAGAAATTTTAAGCATCACAATAAAGACCAAGCAACTGCATTTCAGATTGTGCATGGTTATAGTTAAATATATATTAATTAGTCTTGTTAGAGGCCATAGCAGTGACATATTTGTTGGAGTAAGATGTACTGTTTTCTTCTCCCAGAGCAACAAATACCCATTTCAAAAGTTTCAGAATTTTAAACCTGCAATATGTCAGCCATTGTTTTGCAATTCAGGAAATCATAAACACTATGACAGTCCTATATCTTCTGTAAGTCTACCCTTGGGGCAAATTAGCCTGAATTCCATACAACTACCTTAGGAATTAATTTGATCCATAATATTCATAGCATCAAAAAGATTTAACATCTCTTTGCTCTCTACTAGCTTTGGGAAATGTCCTGTGTTGTGAGATCCCACATACCATTTAATTTTACCAGTACCTGAGGGAACTGGCTTTTTAATTACATTTCTGGCTAAGAGGACACGGACAGGATGGAACTAGATGAATGGTATTTCCTGGAAAATCAATGGGCTAATTAGACAGAAAAAGTAAAGCTCCATTTTGCTTTTGCTTGAAAGTCAAACATACTGCCCTTACAAGACGTGACTCTTGCTTATAGATGTGGCTCCTTCCTTCATTTATGAATGACATTAATCAAGATGCTATAAGACATAGCAACAGAATACAAAGGTCAGGGAAAGAAGACATACCAGTTGTGATTTTTGAAATCAGTCACGGGTTCAGTCTTGGTTCTGTTGTGAATTCTTTGTGTTTCCTGGATGAGTCTAAATTGTTTTCTAATTTTGCAGAATAATATTAGAATATTGAAATAGGTAAATAATTTTTTCTATAGTGTAGAAAGCTTTAGGGTTTTATTTTTTCTCCCTTTAAATCCATTTTTAAAAAGTATGGATTCTTCCTTTTTTGTCAGTTAATTTCATTTTAGAAGAGATATCTATCTGATTGCAGTCCTCCTTTGGATAAAGTCTCCCATTGGCTATGAGTTTCTTCTGACCATGTCTGTGACCAAGATTATGTATAAAGATCATCTCCCTTTTAATAATATCTAGGTCATGTGATTTAGGAGGTGAGCATCACTGAGTATAAAATGTATTTTTATTGGAAGTTTCATGGTAGTGCTTATAACTAAGTCTTCCCCAGTTTGCACAGACTTATTAGCTCTTTACTTTCCTGTTGCAAATTTTACCACTCAGTTAATCCCAAGGCGCATGCTAGGCTGCTGAAGCTGGAGATTCTAAGGATTTTTTTTTTAGCTAAATTAATACAATATAAAGTAAAATAGAATATGAAGAAATTTCCAGATCAAATGATTGGATCAAATGTATTGGAATCTGTAAGACATCTTATTTCCACTTCTAATTGTATCTGTAATGGTTGTTTCTCAGCTTCCTAGACTGTTACATGCCAGCTGAGTTGTTGTTGGGGTCATTGTGACTATGTTGGTAGGACTAAGTGTGAAATGGGGAGCAGAAGTTTCCATATTGAGTTCTTCGTCCTGAACCCCACTCCTCCAAAGCGTGACTGGCAGCCCCCTTGCAATTCTCCTCCTTTGAGAGCAGAATCTTTAATGTTGTGCCTCCTCCGTAGTTTGTCAATTTGTTATTGAATTGGGACTCTCTAACCCAGAATTAGTTCTGGCAGTGTATTGGGTCTTTGGTTTGTAGTCTAGAATTCCATAGTCACCTTCTCCATGCCCATTACATTACGAGAATGCTGGTGCTCAACAGAGTGAGTAGGAGGGAAAGAAGCAGTGAATTTGCGAAACAAATGGAAAGTCTGAGGCATCAGCAGCCCAAATCAACACATCAGGTGTGGGGTTTTTTTCTCTTTTGGGGACTATGAACAGACTCGCTCTTGTCTAGGTTTCAGTTTTTCCATCTTTAGACTCATTACTGTAATCTTTTGCAGCAGGCAGAGGAATGTTGTTAAGTTTAATTGAATTTAGAGAACAGCTTTGTAATCCTCCTATGACATTCACTGAAGGAACATCTTGTATTGTTACTTATTTTCCAAGGGTTTTTACCTGATTAATGTGGGAGAAGGTAAACAAATAACATTACACAAGGGGAGAATGGTCAGAAAATGGGGACAATTACACAGAGAAGAATGGTAAAAAAGAAGTTGATGAAATTTTAAAAAAAAAGGAAAGCGGGAGAATGGCATACAAAAAAGTAATATAATGAGGGTAAAAATCTGCATCTGGGTGTTCTTTAATGCAGCATATACATTTTGATAATATCTCTTAATATATTCCTAGTATACATATTCTTCTGTACTAGAAATACAGCTAAATTTTGAGCATAACCACATTATAAAGATGTTATATTTTATGTGCCATATCTGAAGCTCATTAACAGCATATGGAAAAGTTTGTCTTTGTTTTTCTTAAAGTTTGCTTTCCTAATTCTTTTACTTGTTTGGAAGTAAAACTTCCTTCTTTATTCCTTTCAGAAACCTGGTAACATTTTTGTCATCACAAAATGTGTTGATGTTGTGTTGATAACTTGCACAATTCATTGCTGAATTTCTTTGAGGGAAGGTCACTCCATGTCATTTTATTCCCTTTTTTTTTTTTTTTTTGTTTGGGTAAGCTTTGTGTGATATTGTATGGTTTATAAATTGTCATTTTCAACTTCTTAAGAGCACAGATGTTAGCACAGTGATGATTTTCACTGCTTTTCTAATATAAATCTGTCAGAAATGTCTCCTAGAAGACTTTGTCCATCTCCGTTGACTTGAGGCTATGATTTTAACAATGAAGAGTTTGAAAAGTCAGGAATTGGCCACATTCTTGTTTCTGATCCCATGGAAGGTTAGTCATACTTCTGTATCTGAATGCTTTTTCAGATTGCATTAATGAGTGTGCAGAGGTGTGAAGATGCACAGCATGGGGTTATCCCAAGTGTTAATGTTATTGCTGTGTGTTTTCAGGCCAGTGGCTGGAATAAGTTTTGAGGTTTTGCCCATGGGAATCAACTTGTTCGACTTTATACTTACGGAGGAAATTGTTCTGCTGTTTTTGCAGCTGTTTATTTTCTGATGATCTCACATTTTCTGTTCTTGACTGGTCTAAAGTACTTCTAAATTCTAGTTTGGACTTGTAGACAAGAGAGTTTCTAATAAATGTGATGAAAGCGTGCGGTTTTGAGTGAACATCTAAACTGAAGTTGTGCAGTGCTTGGATTTGCTGATCATCCAGAATGTACTGGTGAAGGCCTCACGTGGCTGAGTGTGGACTGGCTCAGTAAAGGTACTGCAGACTTCGGCACATGTTCAAAGAGTTCTTTCTGGTAATTAAAACTGTTTGACATATTCCTCAATGGGACAATGTGCACGTAGCAGACTGGAAAGGGCTTTGGGGAGGAGAGACAGCTATAGAGAAAGCAAAAAAAAATAGCAGTGAAATGAGGGTAGAGTGGCAAACCTGAAGAGTTCTTACCCCAAGAGCGAGGTCTGGGCTCTCAGGGTGAATAGACTTGAGAGACTTTAGTTTTTCAATTAAATACTAATTGAAATACTGTGTTGTTAAGGGGAAAAAAGTTGACAAGAGAAAGCGGGGAGATTCTTAGGAAGCAAAAATTACATAAGTGAACCATGAAGTTGCATTTGCGAAGAGGACAGGGCATGCAGTATTACCAGCCACTCTGAAATCTTGACTCTGACCCTTTTAACAAGCATCAGGGGATGTTTAAAGAGTGTCTGAGGTTTGAAGGTCACGCAGTTATGACAGGCGTGTCAAAATATTTGAGAAATGGTGTACAACGTGATAAACAATTTTCCATAGTGGCTTTTTTCACTGGTCATGGGGGAGAGACCAACTACGGCATTAACTGTGGTTAGTAAGTTCTGTACTAATGGAACTTAGAGGATGTGTATACACCCATATAAATACATGCTATACCAGTGATTGGCAAGTTATCTGTGCTTTTGGCACTTGTGTGAAGAAAGGCCCTACTTTATTAGATGTGCAGTGAGACGTATGGTTGCCATGGGAACTGCTACTCTGCGTGTTGTATGTGCTTATTATTAATGTTACACTGGTACTGAGGTTTTAACATACGCTTTTTTATTCTAATTGGACTGGTTGTATGTACTCCTTCCCAGTTAAAAAAAAAAAACAAACAACAACAAAACAGCTCAGAACAAATGAGTGTTTTCATTATTAGATGTTTATCAGATCCAGATACACGAAGAAAATTGCTTTCTGTCAGGGTAAGGTGAGAGGCTCAGCAGCTCTCTTCTTTCTCTCTCATTAATTCTACAGGAAAGGAAGGGTAGTTTGCAATTAACACATGAATTGAAGTAATACTGTTTACTTTGGTAAACCTTACTGGATACTCAGTAGATTAAATACAATGCTTCGGTAGGCTGTCAAGAGAAAACATGGAAGTATGATTTTATTAGAGAGCCTAGATAGCATTTATTTTTTCTGATCTTATTTTCAGAAGCTTTTGGACAGACCTTAAACAGAAAAGTCCATTTCAAGTAAATGGATTATAATGTTGAATTTTCAGGGAAACCTTAGAGACTTAAGAGGAGAATGGTCAAGAGACTGGCAATTTTGTATTGGTGGGATGATAATGACAATTACGAATGAGTTATTCTAAAGGGACAGTAATCTTTTCTAGAAACCATTCTGGTAAGTGTCCAAAATGTAATTTATTTGGCTTACTGGGAGCAATCTGAAAATGAATCATTGTTGGGAGAATGTGTTCCTTAAATTGATACAGTCAAGTTTTTGATAAAACTTTTATTGTTTATAAATAATTAAATACTTCCCTCTGCTTCTTCCAAAGGTACGTATTTGTAACTATTCTATGTATTCATGTATTTTAAACTAATTTAGCTGAATACAGTCTCTTCAACCTTGTTAGCTGGCATGCGGGTACTAGACGAGGACTGTAATATAACAGCTTTGGGTAGACAGACAGACACATTTGTCTAAATTTATAAGTAACTGAAAAAAATTTGAAATTCACTGTGGATTTTTATTAGTGTTTCTCAATAACTAAGGGCGGGCAATTTTGGGACCTTCTGTAATACATTTTCATGTTACTGTGTTTATGTGGTACTTTCTTTTGGACTTCTTTTCTTCATCAGGGGTTTACATTCAAAGAAATAAATTTCTAATAGCCGAAATTGAGGCAGTTAATTACTCAGAATACAGTATTTTCCAGCAGGGATGTAGTTTAGCTATAGATCCAAACTTCCCCCAGTAACTTGTGTCAATAGCACAGACCCTCTTAACTAAGAACAAAGTAATAAAAGTAATGAGCTCTTAATGAATCTGTTAAAGAAGCTGAGATGAATGAGAGCCACTCAAGCTTCTTGGAAAGCAGATTTTTGAAAGTTTCTTTGACACTGTAGGGCAGTAACAAGTTCCTGTTGTGCTTGGAAGTAGCCTGTTAGGCAGCTGTGGCTGAATGCCTTCTAATAATTTAAAACATGGGAGATAAGGTGTCATTTCATTTCTGATAACTGGAAAGCAAGAGAACTGGCCCTCTTCAAGTTGATTATGATAGATTTTGATCCTATTTAGCTTGACTTTTACTCTGCTCAGTAGCTTCCTAGTCAAGATTTGCATTAGGAGATCTGGTAGGCTCTATTTTGAGAAATGTTCTGTGCCCTTTCAAAACCAAGTCCCGTAGAGGCAGGATACTACATGGATGAGTCCTGAGTTGTACTGACTGAAGAGGGGAAAGGTAAAGCTGTAAGAGGATGTGGTGATTCACATTTCAAAATAAAGCTGACTTTTTTTTCTATACCTGTTTAAGCTGCTATCTGAGGCTTGAAAAGCCTAGGAAACCTGTTGCCAGTGGAACAGGGCTGGGCAGTGATTAAAGTATAAAGGATACATGGATCACAAACTAAAATGACACATGTAAGATGTGAGACTCACAAAATGAGATCATAATTATTTTCTGTGAGAGGTTTTCTTATTTAGAAAAATAAGTCTCTCTAATCTGAACCTCAAACACACAAGATGTCAATAGAATTGCACACCTGGCTGAGCTCAGGGCACTCTGCCATTCAAAGGCTTAGTAAATTTTCTTTAAGAAATATTGGTGTGATATTATGAAGTGATAAAAAAATCAATGAGGCAATGATTTCCCAGTCAGATAGAGTGCTTTGTTGTTAAATTATTTCTTTCACCTGGGGCTGCAAGGGCTAAAAAAAGTTGAAAGGGATTGCTGAGTGACTTGATGGAGATTTACTTGCTGTGTTATTTCAGTGAAGGCTAAAATGAATCTGCAAATGATGTTTTTGACTATAGGAGGGTACCTGCAATTATTCACTCTGCCACTCATGGAAGACATCATTGATTAAATTCCAAAGCCTATTGACTCTATTGGTGTGGCAGAACTTCCTCTAATCTTGATATTCTGATTGTACAGGGTGCACTTAAAGTAGTTTGGTTGGTTTTTTTTCCAAACGATCATTTGAAATAGGGAATGTGTTCACTATTAAGAGAATTTCTGCCTGAATTATTGGCATTTTGTTTCTGGCAAGATAAAATACGAGATGCAGGTTTAAGAACTAAAGTAAGAGTTAGGTCTATTTCCCAGAGCTTCTAGTGAGGTGGTTAAAACTGAGCTGAAAAATAGACAAGAATTCCTCGGTTTTCCATGTCATTTGTGTGATTTGCTGCCAAGTGTGACACTCATAAAATTATGAACATATCATTAAAATGCTGTACTAAAAGTTTCAGAAGTGGAAGATTGTAAATAGCATTGGCTTTTACAGAATGAGATAAAATTAACACTATTAAGGACTTTGTCATATAAATAATTATAAGTGTGTAAAAATGAAACATGTTGATGTCATCACAGAAACAAAGAGGAAAATGTTTAAGTCTGAGGGACTGAAAAATTAAAAAGGAAAGTTATTGTGTTTTCAGTTATGTTATCAGTAGAAAACAGGAAAAAAAAAATCTCTAAAATCCTGCTCCCCAGTAAGTAACTGCTGTGAAAGTCTAGTATGTCAACAATTTAAACTCAGTGGAAAAAGGAAGTGGTGATTTTTGGCTGCCATAGGCAGTGGCTGATTGCATATTGGCTGTTGCTGATCCTGTTTCAGAGTCCCCTAAGTCTTCCCCAGAGACGAGGTAGGAGACGAGCATGGGTGATGCATTCACAAATTTGAGTTCTCTTCATTGGTCTGTCTCTGTGTTCTCAATGTTCATTGATGTTTCCAGCTGTGTGAGCCTCAGGAATCTGTAGAAGTGGAGTGACCAGTGTTGAGATAGACCTGTTAACAGAAAAAAAAAAAAAAAATTTCTGTCTTCTGCTGCTTTCTCCAAATAGGAAATGGCAACTTTGGGAAAAGTTAAAGATTAATGGGGGAAAAATCCCAACAGAACTTTGAAAAGGTTATGTTCAAAAAACAACCAACCCCCAAACTGTGTGATTATAGCTTTTCCTGTCTTTGCCAGTGCTTGTGAAGTACTACATTAAATTAAAAGATGGGGACAAATCTTCTTTACAAATCGACCTGGTTTATGTCCTGTAGAAGTGATTGAGGTACAATATGCAAACTTAATGTTTTAACCCAGTGTGGGTTCAAATATGTAATGAGATACCAGAGTCTGTTTACAGTAACACAGATGAACTATTTTCTGTCCAATTGGATCATGTGCTAGTGGCATGTTGGGATAAGAACTTTAATAGTTTGTCAAAAACTAAATTTTACTAGTTACTACTTCTTTCTTAGGGAAATTTAAGCTCCTTTGTGGTATAAGTGTGGTATCAATGTGGTACTATGGTGTCAAATTTTAAAGTTATCAGCTGCATCTAAAAAATGCATAATTGTGAAAACTTGCCTTGCAGTTGTTCTCATACGCTTGCAATTCAGAAATCCTTATTATCCTTTTCAGCAACTGAAATATTGCTATTAAAGAGCTTTTTTTTTAATTAAAAAACAGCTAAACAAGTATTACTTACCAATAGTACTTCAGTGCTGCTGACCATCATACAAAAGAAATTACCTAAATAAGCCCAGTTTTAAATCACTTTATTTTCTGTCTTACTCTAAGATGCAAAGCCTGACTTTCCTTTCACAAAACATATGGGATAATAGCAAGGGGAGCACTGAAGTGCTGCCAGTGAGGTTGACTGGTGGGTTTTGCTGCTTCAGAGGTTTTAGGTGATAACTTACCAATGTTAAGTTAAACTTCAGTGTTTCTGAATTTCAAGAACAACAAAAAATGAGACCATATTCATAGACCATATGGAAGTAGGATCAAGATAGTCCCTACTCTCTGAGAAACGATGACCCCAAAATTAATTGGAAGCTTACTTCGATGTGTGACTTGGGGATCTTTGTTACAGAATGATGGCCAGCAAGGCTTGAAATTTCCATCCATCTGTAGCAAGGATAATAAATTTGAGTTATGAAAAACCTCTCTAGCCTATTTTAAAAATTGAAATACTAATTGTAGGTTTGCCAGTAGAACTGTGACATGTAATTTTAATTCACTCATGCAGTGGTCACAAAGAGAACAAATCAGAACAAAATTACAGGCATTTTGGGAAATAATTACATATATTTTTTAAATGTTTCTTCTGAAAGGGCTGCTAATATGATAAAAAAATGAAATACCTTGTTATTGAACAAGTAATATGACAGAGGCTAAAATAAATAAATTGCTGCTGAGATTTAGGAAAACTCATGAGCATGTGTTGAACATAACAGCAATCTCATCAGTTATGTATTAAAGAACACAGGGTAGCTTTCAAAAAGGTTTTCTTGCTATTCTGAATCTCTGAAGTGTTTCTGTAGTTTTTGACAATTTAACTTTTTTAACGGTCAATTAGTCTTACAGAAGAAAAATATTTCTCCTTACTAAAGGCTTTTAAGCTCTGAATTTCAAGTTGAAAACATAGGGAAGATGATAATTTCTTTCTGGGAAGCCAAATTTTTGACTCTCAATATATTTAGATCCTTTCTTAACTGATTATTGATACTGAAAAATTCCTGAGATGTATCTTGATATTTTAGACTTTGTAATTTCTTAGGTCTGCCAGAAGTACGTATGGACTCAGATTTCAGATTGGCTGCCGTTGAAGTAATTACACATCTCAAGCTGTGTATCTTCAAGGGGTTGGACTGGTTTAACTTTGCATCAGAGAATCTGTGTGTGCAGTTAAGAAACATGATGAAAAGGGTTATTCCTGCTTTCTGAAAACATTCCAAGAAGCTGATGAAGAGGTAGGATAAGCTAGTTCAAGAACACATAATTTATTTATTCAGATGGTATGTATTATTTTCTAGCTTTGGATTTAATTTCTGCATTTCAGTTTTCAGATCATTCAGATTTTCATTCCATAAAATAAAGACATGTGGTGGTACTCCATGAAATACTCCACAGAATCACAGAATATTATAAGTTGGAAGGGACCCACAAGGATCATTGAGTCCAGCTCTTAAGTGAATGGCCCAAACAGGGATCAAACCCAGAACTGTGGCATTATTAAAACCATGTTCTAACCAACTGAATAATAACTCCCCAAATATAAGGATATGTTAGACCATAGAATTCGACTTGCTTTGCCTAAGTGGAACCAAAGTATCCTGTGTGCATATTAAGGAATGGGAATTATCACACAGCATGCAAGGGTACCCCAAGCGCTTTGGTATGCAATGATAAGTGGGTTTACAGGGCAAAAGGGCTAAAGATTAAAGTTAAGATTAAATCACAAGAGAAGAGAAATATGATTTCTAACAAATCCAAACAGATGCCTTAAAGATTTAACCAATTTTCAACAAAGGATGGGAAAAGATGCTCTTCTAAAATCCTTATACTGAACTCTTTAACTACCATCTGGAGTTAGTAAATGCTAGAAAATGTTTTTGAGATGACTTTTTCAGTGATAAACATTCAGGGTAAGGTGACAAACAACATTGTAAGCTCTGATATTGTACTGAAATTGCTGAAGGGCAAAAGTTTTCCACTACTGGTGAGGAGAGTATCAGTCCTTTGTGGCACATCGTTTTAGCAAGAAAATTGCATAACTTAATAAATGCTCAAATTTAAAGATCAAGTACATATGCAGTACATATGAGGCTAGGCAGTGTTTAGATATTTTAACTGTTGAGTGGGTTCTAAGTTCGTTTTGTAGTGTGTGTTTTGTTGGTTGATTTGGTTTTGATAGTTGTTTGTTGGGTTTTTTCGCCCAGTGCAACACTTGAGGTATTTTTATTCCTGGCTTGGGCTGGATCTAGAAACTTGTGTCAAAATGACAATTTTACTCCTATAGTATTGATTTCTCTGTAATCCCCTCTGCCTGCGTCTGCCCTGGAACTTCTTTCTGAGCTACCCCGTTCAGCTGTACACATGCCAGGGATCCAAGGTCTTGCTCCAACACAGCCCAGCTTCGTAACCTGGGCCCAGATGTCTGAGGAAATTGTGAAGTTATAAGAAAAAGCTGTGAGACAGCCTGTAAGAAAAATAATAAGAAAAAAAAGGTACATTTACAGACAGAGTCAGAATTGTAGAGTCAAGGATTGTTAATACCTCAAAGAATTGAGAGGAGAAGAATCAATGTGGAAAAGTATTAAGAAAATAAACTAGAGAAAATGGAGAGGCTCGTTGGAGGTCAGCAGATGTAACTGTGAGCCAGGCAGGTCCTTGGTGCCAGCAGAGGTGGTGGAGGGGTGACAGCTTGGTCACACAGGGTGTCTGCTCCAGGGAGCTCCAGAGACTGACCCATCTTCTCTGAGCTTGAGTCTGCCTGGCTGGCAAAAATCCTTTGATTCTCTTATCGAGGTAATGGATAGCCCAGCAAGCCTTAAACTTGCTGTCTTTTGTGTGTGCTTATAAATAAAAACAGCTTTACATTCTTAAGCTGTGCATGTACTGCTGGTGCAGTCTCTTTGCACGTGCCCAAATATACTGACACAAAAGAGGGTTGGCGACACCCATCCACCCACCCAAAAGGGCAATTTCAACAAGGGCTCTTGGAAAGAGGGGAAAAAAAAAAAGGAGGAAAAAGAGGAAAAAGCTAAGAAAAGCCCTAACCTCCCTGAAAAAGCTGAACTAAACCAAAAATCAAAATCACTTGGTCAGCACAGCATATCATGTGCTTCCTTTCCTTTGCTTTCTTGGTGATGTACAGATAGGACAAGCTAAAATGGCAAAAAGTGATTCAGGACTATTGAAATCTAATTGCATTCTCACTTCTTGTTCACCTGCCTGTCAATTGATGTTAAGGATACAGTTCCAAAGATGAAGCATACTATTACTGATTATTCTCAAAGTATTTTGTGTTGTCTACAATTACTTTTTCTGTTGTATCAAGAGGAATTGTAGATGGGATAAAATTATTCAGTATTTTCCCAATAATTCGGGGTTGCATAAGGTTGTGGGAGATGGTTTTTGTTATTTCAATTTCCTGTATAATTTCTCAGTTTAAAATTATTTGAGTCTTAATATCTGTTAATCCAACCTGATTTTTATTCTGATGTCCAGTATGAAAGCTTAAATCTATGGTTTCAGCAGATGCTCAGGAGAAGAATTCTTTTCTGTTTGGTGTATTTCCTTGTCTCTCATTTAATTTTTTTTTTGCATTTTGATTTCAGGGGGTTTTTTGCTGAAAATTCACCTTGGGTAAAAAGATACTTATAAAATATATATCACTGGAAATCACATTTTATGCTTTGAAATTTATATGCCTAATCTGTGGTTTCAATCCCCCCTCATTATGTTTTTTGGATAATAGATTCTTTCATGTCCTTCCTCAGCCAGCTCCTTTTCCTTCCTTTCTCTCTGTCTCTAATGCAATGTCCTCATTGAAATTAAAACTTATGCAGTAATAAAACTTTTCAAGACATCATTGCTAAAATGTGTATGACATTTTAAAATATTAAATCTGTTGAGAAGAATAATCCAGTCAAAAGAGGGAGATAATGACATCTTTTTAAAGACCAACATCAATTTATATGGAAACCAATATTTTATTTACAGCATGGTATATTAAAATACTCTGTGAGCAACACAAGCTGAATGCTCTGGGACTGATTGTTATTTTAAAAGGCTGAAATTAGTTTACCCCATTAATTTTATTACTATGAAGAATGATATTATTTGAAATGAGCAGATGGTTGGTCTTCTAACGCACTAACAGAGAAATATTTTGTTTGGTCTATAAATTCGAAATTTTCATTAAAGTATCACTGCTCAATGGAGCTCAGGAAAAGAAAAAATCAGGTAGAAACTAAGCAATTACACATGATATCTGTGTAGAACTGGAAACAAAAGCAGAGAAGAATGAATAAAATAGGGAAATATCACTGGGCATTCAGGGAAGATACAAAAGTTTCAGGAGCAGAAGTTTTGTTTTCTTTTGTTTTTGAAAAAGATTTAACAAATTAGAACATGAATTTTGGAATTCCTCTTACAGCTTTGAAACTGAATCATAATGAAACAGTAACATTGACATTAAATAACATGAAAGCCTTATCAGAGTAGGATTGAAAAGACTAAGAGGAAAGAAAAACATAGAATAAAGATTTTAAATAGATGCGGTTATAAAGGTAGTGGGTGATTGTGGGAGAGCTGCAGATGGAGAGAAGGGTACTGAACAAATGTGATAAATGCTGTAGGGCAGTGGTACTCCTTTTAAGTCCCATGTCAGAGCTTTCTGGACTTCTGTAATTTGATGCTAGTGCTGTGTTCACTGCAAGTGTAGGACATCTTTAAACCAGAATTCATGCTTGTGTTAGCAGAATTAACTCGGTGGCTGAATGCAGATCTATTGTACTCCGGATTTTAAAAAATGCAGGTTGTTTAAGGGTGTCACAGTTTGGACAAACTTACAAGGAAGATGGGAGTAGTCTCCTCTGCAAACGACAGGGATCTAAAACTCCCTTCCCCCCACCTTAGGAATTTCTCAGAGGAAAGTGAAAAGAACTGTTTATTTAACAAACCAGGGTGCTGGGAGGTGCAATGCAGGCACCAGGGGAAGGGAAGAAAAAATAATGTTAGATAATAAACCTCTCATGGTGGAGGAATCTGGATGAATTCAGAGTCCTTTTTTCTGGGTGTGGTTTCTGCTCTGTCTCCAGCTGGCTGCTAGGGTATGGTGTAGACCCCTCTCTGGGCCTAGGATGCTGTAGGCCTCTCTCCGGGCCCAGAGTGTAGGCCCTGGAGTTCAGTTGTCTGTTGTGTTGTACAGTTCCAAAGGAAGAAGGAAAAACCACGGTCCCAGAAAAAACTGTCTTCTTTCCTTGCCTCAGCCAGGAGGCTAGCTAAAAAGCAAAGAGTAAGTTCTTAACTCTCTCCGATCTCTCCTGGAAAACACAGGGCCAAGAGCTCGCAGGAAAAAAAGAAAGTGAAAGTGCTCTCTCTGTCTCTCCCCTGAGAACGACAAAGCCGAGAGAGCTGGCTGCTAGAGGAAAAAGAGAAAAAGTGTTCCCTTTGCCTTCAGCTGCCGAAAAACCGCGGCAGCCTCAGCAGTGATAAGCCAGGAATGTGAGTGTCCTTGAAGCAGTCAAAACACAGTGCCTGGCTTCTCGACCCAGCTTAAAGGCACACAGTTAATATTTTGCATGAAGCAGGCAACTGGGATACAGTATCCTCATAAAGTCACCCCAAGACAAAGGGGTTGCAGATTAAAATAAAAAACTAGAAAGAAGAATGAACAAAGAGAAATGTCACATGCAAAAATGGAGGGCTTTTCCTTGAGTTAAAAGTGCGGGTTGTGGTGGGAATCCATTGAAAAGGAAGTATATTCAGAGTGAAGACTAGAAATAAGCAAACTGATAGATCTAAGAATAAACAACAACAACAAAAAATCCTGCTGGAAGGGTTGGACTTTCAAGGAACCCGGCCTTGTTTCACACTTATGACAGAAGCCAAGCTTCATTTATGTGCAGTGCGGAAATTATACAGGCAAGGTTTTCAGTAAAGGGCCTGAAGAGTTAATGTTTAAGACCCATTTTTAGTAAGAAATCATCGATCCTGTTTCACTTTCGTGAGTTATTTTTAATGAAGCACTTCTGCCAGAAGCAATATATGTCTAAGCTTTCTGCTTCTTCTCAGAACATGAGCATTGAGAAGTGCTTGGGCAGACTCTGGTCCATATATTTTCTTCTTGCTTGCTTGCTTTTTTCACATAACATTCATCTGGGAAGCTTCAAAGAGAGTCCTGAGCACGGTATGCCTGTAGGAATAGGAAAATGCTTAAATAATTAAATCCTCATGCTAGAACTAATAAGCAACTTAAAATGAAATGACTCTAGGAACGTAATATAAAGATTTATGGCTGTTTGTTTGCAGCTTACAACTCTTCATCAGTCTGCAAAGTGTAACAATGCACAGCTTAAAATGGTCTCAGACGGATCTGATAGTTTGATAGACAAATTGGAGCAACAGAAACTTTTGTGCTGCTGTGATTTAGGAGGAAAAAGAAAAAAGGACCTTAAATAATTATGTTATTTATTATTCTGCTTTCAACTTCTATTGGTCTCTACATTTTTATTAAATTGAGTAAGTGTCAGCTAAACATTCTGTCAATGGGCTTACAGCAGTGATTCGTACAGTCTCCTTCACCAGAAGAAATTGAGTCATTTTAAAAGATGAAGTGGTTAAAGTGATTATTTTTGGTAGTTGATCTATGTGTGTGTGTTGGTGTGTTCATGTATATTTATGGCTGGTTACAGACTTGAGGTAATTAACTTGCTGCAGAATTCCTTTAAGTATGCAAGCAGGTGAAGGGAGATTCCCTCGAACATTTCTAAGAGGGTTTTTACAAGACAATGTGTATTTGAGAGGTTGAGATTCTCAATGTTAATTTAAAGAAAACATGGAGAGACTTTCTGATTGAAATGACCATTTAGCTTAGACACACGGAGAAGGATGACACAGACACAGATCTTAAACTTGTAGCTTTATTTTTACAATGTGATTGACATAACTAATTGAGCGTATGTTGCACTTAGTACGCGAATATAAGGTGACCACCCAAGATGGTGAAGATATTAAAAAAATCCTTTGGTGCAGGGGGGTGGGGGTGTTTGATGTGAGTGGGAAACATGAGGCAGAACAAGGAGATGAATGCAGCTGAATTTGGAGTGCTCCTCTTTCCAAGGTCATGGTCTGCCAGTTTGGGTTCTGTAATGGGTCAAGAGCCACCAAGTTGTTTCTGGGTCCACTAATAAGTAAAGCTCACCTGTGAAGTCTTTTGATAGTTTACTGACTCTGTGACAAAGAGTTAGCTGCCACCTGCTCTGGGCAGCTGCATTTTATTCCTGGTGCTGTGGAGGAGTATGTGCTTAGTTCTTGTCCAGCAGGAAAGAATAGTCTTGCTGGTCTCTTCTATATTACAGGACCATGTGCTTGTAACACAGATGTCTCTGCTTCTGTTAGGGCCTGTTAAGGCTGAACAAAGGAGCTGGTATTTACTCTTTGGCAATTTGCTAGCTCAGGTGAGTTCAGATTTACGTGTCCTTGTGCACCTAGCATGCAATCAACTTTCTGATTTGGGCTCTGGTGAGGGTGACCATTAGTGAGTCATCTTTCTGCTTGGCCAAATCTTTCACTAATGGGAAATATTTTAACAGTAAAAGTTTCCAGGCAGAATCTGAGCAGGGCTCTGAGACTGTTATTTTTACATGTTGTTATTTGAGACAAGACATGTAATTGCTGAGAGCATCATGGAAAGTACCACGGCCACTGAGTGATCATTAAGGTTTGGACTGAATTCAGCACTTCGCAGCTGGCCACAGTACAGAAATGGAATTACTAGAGTAACTTACTTAAGGAAAAGTATCAATTTGTCTTTGCTTTTTGTGTATATGTAACATAGCTGCATGAATACATTGGTTTTAGCTAGAAACACGAGTTTTACTCTTAACTACATAGTAGCTGAGTCTGTGTTTCATGTTAAAAGGTTAAAAAAGCTTCATTAGGAGGCCCTGTACTCATGATCAACAGTAGAATTTTACTGGAATGTTTAACTGCATCTCCCATGCCAGTATTTGAATTATTTGAGTTTGTGGTATAGCATAATATAATTTGACTCTTGTAGGTCCGTAGAAATTTAAAATACATAAATACATATGCATGAAAACCTGCTCAAGTGATTTTTCTGTTCACTGCAATGTGCTTTGGGTGGTCAATAATTAATAATAGTAACAGTAACAACACAAGAGGTTATGCCCTTCTTGAATTTCTTGGATTGCAATAGCATCTGTGGGATTTTATCATGTACCTCTGAACTGGATATCAACACTGCTCTTGACTTTGGAGCCTATGCTGTTAGTATTTACACCATGCTTGCTGCTTCTGGGCATCAGACAGTACCTGTGTTGGGCCTAGCAGAATCATCATTGACTTCCTTTGGGTTTGGACAATGTCCAGTCTTTGAAACTGTTGATTAATCCCAATGTCTGCAGGTCACAAAAAGGGTAAAGGTTTACTTAGGCAAGTACAAGACAGATTAAATGCTAGGCTCATGCCCCTGAAATTGCTTTTTAACAAAATGTGTGGAGAGCTTGACAGCTGTGAAGGACCACCAGTTCTCCATCTACATAGCTATCATTTGTATTTAGAATGGCTTTTAATAGAGCAGTAAATCTTTGGCAAGAATCATCTGTACATTTTTATATACAGTTGAGATTTTGTATCCTCTGGCACATGCTCCTTCACCCTCAGTGTTTTAAGGATACAAAGGCTTTGTGTGACTAAGAATACAGTGCTGCAGAGCCCAGACTGTATTTCAATACATGCTACAGTCCCTACAGAGATTGGTAGAGCTGTTGGATGAAAAATCAGACAAAATAAAGTGGAAGGGAAAGGAATCAGTGATAATGAATATGGGAGGAAGAAAATGATATAAACTATAAATTGTATAAAGTTAATTGAGATTAAGTACTTGCAGCTGTATTTGTGCATGCACCACTTTTCTTGTATGAAAATATATTCAATTTTCAATACATTGGATGTGAAAATTCGTGGCAGGTATGTATTTTGTACAGCAGGATAATATGATATATTGAGCTGTTTGCTGAAGATGGGAGAAATAATAGGTGATTAATTGTCAGCTCAAATTCAGCCTCAGATTTTGATGTAATCTTCTGATTTGCATGCATGGAAATTTTGAAACTTGTCCATTTTCCTAGGTAATAAAAACAGCATTGCAATTGGGCCTTTTGTATGCTTTTTCTTCTAATTTGCTCTAAGGTGAAATTTGACTGCTTCACATTTGTAACTTGGAACAGCTTCATGTGCAGGTATTTTCCTTCCCATCAGTATTTGATCAAAGTCCTTGAAACTGATGCCCTCATTGAGGAGTCAGCTAAACTGTCAGGTCACTGTTGTGTTTGCACACAGCTGCTTGTAATGTGGTTGTGTAATAGGGGTCCTTTCCCTCAATAACAGAAGTTATGATGTCATAGGAATAAGTGAAACACGAGGGAATCACGAGGGGACAACTGATGCGACTGGGGGACCACAACGGATGGCTATGACCTGTTTTGCAAGGACAGGCAGGGAAAAAGAGGAGGAGGAGTTGTGCTCTTTGTTAAAGGAGAATCTTGATTGTATGGAAGTGAACTATCCAAATTCCAGCCCTGTGGAATGCATCTGGATCAGGATCAGAGGGGTTGCCTCCAAGGGGAATCTTAGAGTTTGTATCTGCTACTGAATTTCAAACCAAGACAATAAAATCAGCTAAGCAGTATTTGGATCACTTAAGCAAGATTTGGAACCTGATTCTCATGGGTGACATCACCTACCCAGACATTTGTTGGAAGAACGATGCAGCAGCTGACACATCCTCCATCAAGTTTCTGGAACGCACAGAGGACTGCTCCCTCACCCAAATGTTAGATGTGCCAACCAGGAATGAGGCACTGCTGAAGTTGTTACTCACACACCGAGAAAAACTGCTTTGTAATATCTCAGTTAATGATAGCCTTGGCTGCTGTGATCAAAATATTGTGGAGTTTGGGATCCTGTTGAGCACACTGAAGACTAGTACTAAGCAAAGGGTTTTAGATTTTTAGAAGAGGAAACTCATCTTGCTCAGAGCTCAGCTGGGAGGGATTCCATGGGAAGCTTCCATGGAGCATAAAGGAGCTAGTGAGTGCTGGGAGTTTCTCAGTAATACTGCCCTGGAAGCACAAAAACAGTTCATCCCCTTTAAAGGTAGGGAAGTAGGTGGAGCAAGAGACCTCCTTGGTTTAACTGTGACCTTCTGAGTGTGCTCAAAACCAAGAGAAGCGTACCAGAGATGGAAAAGCAGACGCATTACCCGTTGAGAACTACAAGGGCATTCCCAGGGCATGCAGACATGCAGTTAGAAAACCAAAAGCTCAGTTCAAAGTGAAATTGGCCAGAAGTGTCAAAAACCACAATAAAGGGTTCTTCAGGGATGTAAACACCAAGCAGAAAGAGGACGGAAATACTGGCCTGGTGTTAAACAGCAGAGGTGAATTAATCACCAACAATGCTGAAAAGTCAAAGGTTCTCAACACTTTCTTCACCTGTCTTCACCAGCACAGCTGGGCCCCAGGCTTGGGAACAAAACCCCAGGTTGGTGCAAACACAGCCCCACCGTCAGTGAAGGAAGAGTTTGTATGGGATCTATTACAGGGGCTTGGCCCCCTCAGCCGTTGGAATAATCTCCGCAGAGAAGTGGGGGATTCCCCAATATTGGACACTTCTAATATTCAGCTGGACAGGGTGCTGGTCCATTCTGATTCTATGTAAACATATATTTACTGCAGCTATGAAGAGAAGTGACATGTTTCCCCCTTTTTTCTTTTTTTTTTCTTTTTATTGAGGTGGTTGGCTATCATTAAGTTGTTCTAACATGGCTTGAAGCCTCTATTAGGAATTACAGTTTCACTTCAAGATTTGCTTTATAAGGAACACTGCAAGGAGTAATGGTTTGGAAATCTAAGCCTGGAAAGAGCCAGAGGCTGTGAATGGCTCCTACTGCAATGCACAAGCTGCTGCAAAGGGGGACTGTCACAGAGGCCATATTAGTTTAATTTGAAAATGAGCTGAGTAATTGTAATATTGAGTATCACTGAGTAAAATCAATGTACAAAAAAAAAAATCCTACAAGTGAAAACAAAAACAGCAAAGAACCCCTCAAACCCTAGTGCCTTAGGTTGTCTATTTAGGGATAGTTTAAGTGTGTGACACTAATGAAGCACTGAAGATGCAATTCCATATCAGGACTGTACAGATAGGTATGACTGAACTTGATAGGAGAGGAGCAAATCTGTCATGGGAGGCCTCTGTCATCTTTACATCAGTACAGTGTAATGAAAACTAAACATCTGGACCTAGGCTGCCCAAGTCCTAGGAGGTAATCTGAGCCTTTATCTCACCTCAGGGAGAGCAGCTCTCTCCTCCCTTGGTGTTTGGCCTCGTTCGGAAAATTTTGCATTGCTCTGTTTTATTCCCTATCACTTCTTAGAAAAAAGCACCTCTCTGCTTTTTCTTGTGCTTCTTGTCTTTCCTTGACATTGCTTAGATCCTGAAGTATTTCTGAAGATCCAATTTCTGTTCAACTGAGAACTTTTTGAAGTAAGCATATGTATATTTAGAATTTAGTGATGCTTCTTTGAAGAACTGTTCTCTCACTCTTTGAAAAGCTCTAATGAGTTTCCTTAGTTTGATTTAGAAACATAAAACAGCTCAGTGTTATTGTAAAGACTCCAGGTATGTTTCATAATACATCTTATGGAAATGTTTGATGCTGCAAAAGAAAAAAAGAGAAAGTCTGGGTTTGTTTTGGGGGTTTTTTTGTTAGTGAGCTGGCAGACAAAGAACAAACTAAGAACAAAAACTGAAGCTACATTCTACCCTTTGGTTTGGTAGAGTTTAAAGATGTCTGTCACCAACCAGAAGCACTGCAGATAATAGTCTTGGTATAGGAAATAATTTTTGATTTAACATGAGAATGACTCAGCACTTTATAAAAAATGGGATCTGTTGCTCAGTTAATGCAATGAATTAAATAAAATCACTGTTAGAAATTACCTCGGGAGGGGGAATCTTGTCTCTGATACTTTTGGTTTTTCTTAGACAAAAGTGATGGACTTGGAATTGAGCACAAAAGCATGGACAGAATTCTTAGGTATATGTGTTAGGAAATCTTTGCTGTGTTGTCCTTACCCTCCCCTTCCACTGTGGGTGAGGTCTCCAGAGAGAGTAAAAGTCCTTCACACATGCCAGTGGCAACAAGGGCAACGTGCCAGAACTGGTTACTGTAGTGCAAATCAAAAAGCATTCTATTAATATCGCTGGTTTTGTCTTGAAAAACTAACCAAAGTGATGCACTTCTCAGATAATGCTTGTAGAAACTTGGCATAGTTCAGTGAAGTGCCTGGCCTGGTGTTTGCATGTGACTGGATGTGCTTTGGAAGTAAACTAAGAACTGGATGAGGAAATAAAACTGATTGAGCTGCTGTTTAGTTCCTTTCTAGGCAATTCAGTTGCAAAATGCTGTACCCAACACATTTTGAGTAAGAGTATTTTTGCTTTCAGTACGGCCTTGGTTCTTCTGTTTTCAACCACCTCTCCTCCATCTTCATGTGTTAACAGTATTAGCAGAAAATATTGACTCTAAATACAGAAGTACTTCTGACTGACGGTGATCATGAAAATATTCATCAGTTTACTTCAAAATCACATGGAAATTCTGCTAAATATCAACTCTGGTTTTTAGAAGTATCTTATCTGAAACTTTCCATAGGCTGAGAATTTGATGAAAACTATTTTCCATATATTCATCCCCATCCCATTTTTTTATTTTGGAAATAGAAGCGTGGTAACTTCTCCTGCTTTGTGGTGGCATTTAGACAAGTTTGGGTTCTCTTTTTTTTCCTCTTCTCTCTAGTTGGGGAAGGATAACTACAGCCAGGCAAGCTAGGGGTGAATTTGTAGTTCACTGATCAGCCTGTGGTTGTGCTCAGTGTAGATACTCTTAGTTGTTTACTTCATTGCAGAGAGACTTTCCAATTCCAGTAAGAATCCTTAGAAGAAAAAAGCAATTATGCATTTTGAGGAAATGGTGAGATACACTCTAATGTCTTTACCCATTTATATACAAAGTTATCCTATGTGGTAAACACCCAAAAGTATTACCTACATTATATATTCATGTTTTTTTAACCTGAGGAGTAATACATGAGAACCAAATAACTTGCAATTTGTGTTAGCAGTGAATTGTGTAGTTGTGTTTTAGTGTTTTCAGCATTACTTTTGTTCCTTTGTTAGACTGTTAAACTTTTTTTTTGTTGTTCTGGAGAAATTATTCAGGATAAGTGGAAGATATGTTGATGCCATCTCTTCAAAACTGAATTTAACTATTAATCCAGCACTGCCAAGCTCATCCTTAAACTGTGTCCCTAAGTGCCACATCTGCATGTTTTTAAAATATCTCCAGGGATGGTATTTCAACCACTTCCCTGGGCAGCCTGTTCCAATGCTTGATAACCCTTTCAATGGAAGAAATTTTTCCTGATGTCCAATCTAAGCCTCCCCTAGGGCAACTTAAGGCCACTTCATGTCATCCTGTCACTTGTTACCTGGAAGAAGAGGCCACTTCAGTCCAACCTCTGTTCAGGTAGCTGCAGAAAGCAGTAAGGTTTCCCCTCAGCCTCCCTAGCTATAAGTATTTAAAATGTGTTTAAACTGTCTCCTGGAGGATATTTTGCTCTCTATTTTGGTGGTGTTATTATTATTGAAACCTCTGAAGCGTGACAGAGGGAGAGGGGAGAGGTGGCAGGAAAAATCAGGCCATTTAGATCCAGAGCATGCTGGCATGCTGACCTCAGGGTACCACGCAGCAGGACGCTGTGTAAAGGGGAAAACTGTCTTTTTACTTCCACAAAGAGAATGTTCAGGGGAAGGAGGAGGGGGGTATTATCTTCACAGTGAGGTCAAAACCTGCTCTGTTGGTATGGTGTCTTGGTAAGGCTCTGAGCAGGCTTGATCACAGCAGGAGGAGGCACATCAGTGTTTTCTTCATATTGTGGTCGAAGCAGATTGCCCTAAATTATTCCACCCTGATGATGTACATCTCCAGGCTTGCAGCATTCCTGCTGCCATCCCTTCAATATGCAAACCCAGCCTAGCAGTTCTCCAATGCAGATAAGTCCCTATTTGTCAAATGTGGTCATGCCCCAGGGCTGTCTTTCTCGTGCGTGCTAACACCCAAAAGGTAGGAATTCTCTGTTTGTGGTGTCTGATGGTCTGCTTGGAAAAAATTCAGATGTGCAGAACCCTCTCGGAGTGATCCCAGGGTGAAAGACTCATCACTATTTCAGGTGTGCGGAGCTCCTTTCCTGACTGTTTGCAGCGAATTGCAGTACAGTAGTTTGGATGCAGTTCTTGGCAGTTAGAAGCTGTGTCCAGCTTGACACCAAACCACAGGCCAGCTTTTTCTCCTGGCATTGACACCACTGAAGTTTGTAGGACCTGAGCGTGGCCACGTGTGCCAGACTTTGTGAAAGTGCATGTTATTCCTCTCCGTATGGAGTTACCATGTTACAAACTTCCAGCAAGGTGATGTCACTCCTCAGACGCTTTGATTGATGCTGGTACTCTTGGACAAAGAAGTAATGAAATGTGGAAAAGGGAAAGTAATAATCGTTAACCATAGAGTGACATTTTGAGAAAGGTACCACGTGTGGGACTGGCCATCTCTTTTCAACCATGGGCCTTTAAACTGTGAATTAGTTTGTAACTTGATATTTTGGATCCTGAAGCATTCACAGACATTTTGAAAGAGCTTTTCTGAAAAGGGTGAGACATCTCTACCTTTAGATGAGTGAACTTTTATCACATTGAGGACCAACTCCTGTCCATCACAGTTGCTGTACTAGTTCAGTTGCCCTTGACCCTCTAAACAGAAAGCTCTGTGATTAGATCTCTTGATTAGGGTCCAGGTACAAAAATTAACAAAATATTGTATAGGAAATCACTTCTGACTGCTTTTCTCAGTTAAATTGCCAGTGGATTAATTTTCCTGTCTTGCCTTTCTGGAATAGATGAGAACAGTCCTAATGAAAACTTTTGTCAGGTTAACGTCAATAAATTGGATTTCCTTCTTCCCCACCAAGAAAGTGTAATGTTCTTCTTTCTGCAGAGTCATTAAGCAGAAAGGAATTTTCATCCTTCTCTTGATTGTGAGAAAGAGAGGTCGGGGAAACCCAGATGCTCTGCAGTAGCTGCAGAAGCTGGACACCAATTATATCTCTCTAAGTAATCAGCAGAGAACTAATTCATCCTTCTTAAATGGAGGCCCATATGCTCATTGATTTTAGCCATACTGTAAAATCTGCTGGTTTTCGTGCTCTGTGTTGGGGAGTAAAGAAGGCTGGAGTGAATAAATGTATTTGGCAATATTAAACCTTTTATTGTAGGAGCAGGAAAGCATTTGTGATTGCTGAAGCTGTCAGGGTTTACTGCAACAAACTGAAACATTGAGGTAGAATGATCTGTGACCCAACGATTGTATAGATCTCTTATCAACCAGTACAGATGCTCTTTGCAGGTTTAGGGTCAGCATATTTAGATATTGCTGTATTAGGATGCTGCTGAGTCACATAGAGGCATTATTTCTTTCCTTGCTGTTAAATCTTCTGCCAGTCAATGATGTTTTGAAATTATATATGAAAGCTGAAGGACAAGGCTTAGATAAGTACATATCCTGGAAATAGCATACATTCTTTAAATTTTTTTCAGCAATGTGAAAAATTTCTTTACTGTGTGGATTGGAGCACTTGTAAGAAAATGCACTGTATCTTCACTTTGTAAAACGATGCATGTTACTCAGAGATACTGGGTGTAGTTTGAGAAAGAAAGTATTTTTAAAAAGTAAGGATATATGGATTTTGAGGAAAAGATAGACTGTTTCAGGAAATATGAAAGATGAAGGTGTGGTGGACTTGTGGCTTAAAGTGCTACTGAGAATTGCCTCTCATCAAAGGTATTCACATATGAGGATTGCAGAATGTTGAATAACAGGAACATTTTAAAATATGTCTTGCAAGACTGAAGGTTTTTGGAAGGGAAAAAAATGTCTTGCTGTTGATTTGCTCATTAGAGTATGTATCATAACAAATGTAACTGTTACTTGCCCGTATTTGTGGAAGCATGAAGAGAATTTTGCAGTATGTTTCAAACAATTATGTTTCTATTCCATATGTCAATAACATATGTATGTTCATAATTTAGGCTAATTCAGGTGTCTGAGGACAACGCTGGTCTTTATAGTTATAAACATCTTGGAATTTATTAACTGATATGACTGTCATAAAGCACTATTTGACTGGAATTTATTAAACAATTAACAAATGTTTAATACCTCAGAGGGGACTGTCAAAGGTGAATGCTATTATGTAACCATGTCTAGACTACTTGTCAGGCTAGCAGAGGAATTGGCAAGTCTGCTATTTTTAGTTAGGATTAAAATAAGTGACTTGAACTAGAAAGTGAAGTTTGTGATATCTAAAAATATCAGGTAATAAGCATATGTTTTATCTTTGAGTATGATCTCTTTTTACCATACTTAGAATTTATTGGAGTTGTGAGAGTTTAATATTCACTGTAACTTTAATGAGAGATACTGTGAGAGTGATAGTGTATTACCACTGTGCAGTACTGAATATTTCAGCTGTTGGTATGTATTTATTGGTAGTTCTTTGAATGTGTTCTTGGTGTCCTTTTCTGAGTGACTATGGTCAAGTCACAAAGTTTGCTGAAGTCATTCGGTGTCTCCTTTGATCCTGGTGGCATTTGGATCATGTTGTAAACGTTTCATGTTTTCCTGTAATTTCACTCTTCTTTCTTTGCCTTAGTGACATACTTGGAATGTATCCTGAAGTGCTTTGGGATCTAAAATATGTCTTTGCTGGAGATGTCCTTGGACTCTTACTCTTGGCTTTGAAAAAGTGTTTAAGCATCAGGGCATTATGTAGCTCCAACAGACGTTTACTAAGTTAATTACTAAGGTAGTTAATCTCAGTGATGGTTTGGTGTAAACATCTGTTGTCTATATGAAAATGTTTGTGTTTTTTTCATTATATTGACAAAACAAATATTAAAAATGGCTGATGATTTCTTACACTGAAGTAAATCAGAGTGTTCAAAATTCATCTACAAAAAGGAGAAAAAATTTGTGGAAATAAGACATACTATGAGCAATCAGCAGTATTACTCCTAATTAGTGTTCACATCAGGTTTACTACTTTGAATGTCAGGAAAAGTTGAATACCTGTCTATACCTAGCAAGACATCACATTTACCCAAAATCTGTGCTAATTAGCACACAATCTACAATAGAGAGATTATGGGCTCACTGTATATTTTTCTACCAGAAAATATGTTTCTGTCACAGTCCAATCCAATTGAATGCCACTCTTATATAGGACTTCAGGGAACTCGGGATGCAGTTGACAGATTCATGTTAGGTTCAGACCTTTATTTTGCCTGTAGTTCTGTACGTTGGGCTTCTACTGATGTTTTTGTGTCCGCTAGAGATAAAAGCAAGAAATCTATACATCATACTACAGCTTCGAGTGGATTAGGGTGTGGATACCTAAGAGGCATGGCTTTTGCACAGCCAGTTTTCTATGGCTGTTAACAGCAAACTTGACCAAGATTGCATATGGGAAATAGGAGTCAGGAATGCGTGAGCTCCCTGCAGCTTCTGTTTTTGCACTTGGTTTGCAACACCAGCATTTGCCAGTGCCTGCCTTTTTACCACCTATGTATTTAACTCTCATATTTCTTGTGGCATGCAAATTTGTAATCATAAAACTGATCTAGACTCCAATTAAAATAAGAATCACTACTAACTGCTAAGGCAACCCTGCAGCCCATTTCTGCCTTCAGCTTTGAAGAATTTAGTGCATTTTTTATATTGATGTTCCTAAGTGTGTGTCTGTTACTGTTCTGTGCATCCAAGGAGTAAGGTCCAAAACTCTGGAGGTTAAGACAGAGTTATTAAAATGTAAAAAAGAAGTTAGGATCTACCAAGTTTTGGTAGCATTTACCAAGTTCTGATTAGCTTAATACTTTGAGGCACAAATGCTGTATTATTCAGTGTCATTGTACACCTTCTTAGTAGACTAGTACTGAATTTGTTCCCATGTGTTTGCCTGCTCTGTTGATTGAATTCAGACGCTGCATTCCGATAAGAGATGTGCTTAGGAGCTACAAAACATAAACTTTGGCTGCTTGTTTCCAAGCCTGGCATCTGTGTGATTGACTCTGTCGTCCTCTCTGACCCCTGGTCCAGCCCTGTTGCTAAGAGCTGCAGCAGCTGTGGAAGTGTCCAAAGGGGCTAGTGAAGGGTTAGATGGCTGCTGGGTAATTATGCAGATGCGACTGTCAGGAATTTAGCTCCCTGTTTGATGTCTGGGAACATACAGCGAAACAGCAGTGTCATTTTTTTTTTTTTTTCACAGTCTCTCTGCAGATCACACACTCGTAATGGTTTTAAAACACTGCCTATAGGTGTTTTCTTGGAACATAAAAATAAGCTCTCATACGCTGGCTCCTGAGCCAGTATGTCATGGTGGTGCTGTTACTTACACTTTATATTTGTGGGTCAGTGACATATGAGGCATTATACTTCAGAAATATTGGGTGTTAGTTAAAGACAGAAAAAAAAGCTTTCTTTTTCTTCCAGATAAAAGTATTACATTTTTTTTCTTATTCTTGGGACAAATTAATCCAAACCACTAAAATGATATTTCATATTATTAACAGAACTGGGTCTGTACCAAACCTCAGAGCATAGTAGTCCGTGACCAGATGGGACTTTGCTTGTCTCTTTCCCTGGCACTTTTATAGCAGGTCTTGCAACCCCTAACCAGCTGTCACCAGGGCTTGCACATCAAGATTTGATTCCTTTCTGCTCTGGTACAAGTGGGTGTCAAGTGCTTGCTCTCTGTTGGGCCCTGCAGTTCATGCTCTTCTCCCCTTAAGATCTGGAGTCTTCTGTGGTAGGAGAAGAGTTTTTTGAGATAAAGCTCCTGCAAAACAGCAGTGCAGTGCAGCTCAAGCCAAAGTCTCTCAATGGTAATCCCTGCCCTCTGTGATTTTAAATCCAGAAATGTTAGGGGGTGAAATGAGGTGTTCCTTAATGAAGTATCTGAGAAGCATCAGGCAAAACTAGAGTCATGTAGTGGGCTCGAGATCAGGTTAACTTTGGTGGTGTGGTGGTTTGTGATGACTGCTCTGTCCGGTGCTGGCAGGCAGCTCTAGCAGTTACCCCTCCTGCCTCAGAGCCAGTTTACTTTGGTGACAGGTGATGCTAAAGAATGAGCATTACCTGATGTCGGGTGCATCCTTGTGTACGAGCAGCTTAAGCCAGCTCTTGATACCCCTTCAATGAGTTACACCTCACTGAGGGTTAGCTGCACTGCTCTGTATTTACCCTGCAAACTGCGGGGTGATGGATGAGCTGTTCGATCTGACACAGCACCACTCAGCTTGCTCACCGGTAGCAGTGGACCTGTATTGGCTCCAGAACCTGCTGCAGCCTGGAATGTTGCGGAGTGTAGGAGCAGAGGGATTAAAAATCTTGCTGTACACGGCGGAGCCACTGCAGGAGGGAGCTCGCAGGAGAAGTTGCTCTGTGTTTACTGAGACGTATGTATGTTCACAGAAGTGGTGAATGTGTTTCTCCTCATCAAAAAGTTTCTGTTTAAAAGTAAAACAACAATAAAATTTGGCGTGCTGTCAGAACTTGATTTCATGACGGCAATATTATAATAATGTTGACTTTTAATTAAATGAAGTTGACATATTTTAAGTCTGCAGATTAACCATCTGTTGCTGCATTAATGAATATCCTTCATGGCATCAGATCAGGACCCATGTTTTGTTATGTTTTGCCTTTTTTTTTTTTTTTAATTTCCCCAGCCAGCTCTCTGCAACATATACTTGTTGATTAAAGCATGAAATATTGGCCAGAATCAATTTGGATTAGGCATTTACCCACTGCTGGGAAATGAACTTTGTGCACAGGATTGGTATTTTTGCCCTTCTTCTAGGTTTAAATGTTTCCGAGCAAGAATTTTTGTTAATTGCCTTTACTACTGCTCTGTGCCAAATGCATTCCTTTGAACTACACCTTCTAATTCATGGCTTGTGAGGAAACCCTGTTAACATACATATTATATCTCTTTCATAGATAATCAAACTTGGAAGGTCTTCTGAGTTTTTTTATGAAGGTGCAATGTTTCAAATGACTGTGTTAAGTAAAATATCTTCATGCGTATATTTTGTATATTGCATTTCTATCTTCAGCACCAGATGTATTGTGCATAAATAAATATTGTTTTGTAAAAATGACTCCTGCAACCAGGAGCTAAACAATGTGCTTAGTTCCATAATGACAAAGAAAGTAGCCGTAAAGTCGGTCTTATGCCATAATTTGCAGCTGCATGTTCTTTTGCTTTAGGTGTTTATACTGCTTATTATTGATAAGAATTTTCTGTTTACAAAATGAATTAATTTTACTGCATCTTAATCTAGATGAGCATTATTTGTCCTCTATCACTGTTCCGTAGGGAGTTGTTTGGATATTGAATGTGTTTCCTTACTTATTTTAAGAATGTTAGTTCTTCTGTAGATTTTTACTGTTTTCATAATCTATTGAGATCATTTTGCGAACACCAATTGACATGTCTTCCTTTCTTTGAATGCTGGCAATCTAACATTCAATTTTGTTTCTCTTGGGAGGGAGCTTAAAGTAATGGCAACGGCCAAACTGGTTTTCATGGAGCATTTCACTCTTACTTGTGACTGCGGTGATTGGGAGGGACAAGTCTTCTGGGAACAGCAGGTGAAGCTGTGACTACTTAGGTCAGACTCCTAATGTTGGTTCTGTGAGGAAAGCAGACCATGTTGAGCACAACTGAAACAAACAAGTCTGGTACTTGATTTTGCAGTGTATTTTTTTCCAGCTCTGTGTTACAAGTCTTGTGTTATGCTCAGAACAAATGTTTTGGCTAATTAGATTTGTGTTTTTTGGTTTTGGGGTTTTTTTCCTCCTAACTAAAGGAAGTATGGTAGCTGACAGAAGCCTGTGGATAGCCTGATACACATCATGAATTTTGTTCACAAAAGATGTGCAGGTTCTTTTGGGATCTCAGTAAGGCAGAGACTTGAGGCTGATTGAGTTTATTGCATAAAGAATGGAAGTATAAAATCTGATAGCCATCTTATGTCACTTCTGATATAAAGAGAAGTAGTGGTAAAAGTGATAGTAAGCTTACATCCCTTCTAATAGTGGGAACCTTGACTATCTCAACATCAAAAGAATCTCTTTAAGTTGATCGTGCAATGCAGATCCTATCCATGATGAGGCTTGTCAGCATTGTGGTCTTTGGATGTTTCATTGGAATTTCTTAGAAGTGAACATATTCATTTTTTCTGCTGTCAGGTAGAGAAGTGTTGTGTATAGGTGTGCTGCTTAATCTAAAGGAAAGCCAAGGTGTGTAGAGTGTGTCCTACACAATCCTGGATCACTCTTGGACTAGATGGGAACTACTTACAGCTTCCTCCATTAGAAATTCCTCAGCTAAGTTTGTTCAGCAGCCACTGAGGTCTGCTGAGAGCTGCCCATTCCTGTGTATCTCCACACAAACAAGTTAATAGCAAACAGCATATGCTCAGGTTACATAGCTGTTACTTCCGCTAGCATAAGGATCTGTACCAGCAAGGCTTTTTGTTATACCCTAGGTTCTGCCTGAAATCACTATGTCCTCAGAACAAGATTTTCTGCAGCAGCCCACTGCACATTTCTAGCTGGTTTGTGAAACAGTCAGATGCAGCTAAGGTGCCCTGGTGGAGCCATTTGTGTGGCATTGTGTTTGCCAATGAAAACCTCACAGTGTATTCCAGGCATTCCCTTGCAGCATGAAGAAGCTGAGGCATGAGCACCTTTGATAGATGTCCTGTTTTACTGAAGCCACCTCCTCTGCAGCAAGGGTCACAGCCTGACCCCTAGGATGAGGGACAGAGAGAGGTAGAGCGCTGTGCTTGAACTCCCCTGGGAGAGGCCCTAATGTTCGGATCATTTAAAATCCTTAAAAGTCAGATGCCGTCTGAGTCAAGATAGATATCTGGCAAAATAATGAGGAAGAAAAGACGACCATGTCTAGGGCTTTTAAAGTCAGCAGTGCCATTTAATGTTAATTTTCCATTTTAAAAAGCAGCCTTTGAAAATATCTTCTGTATATCTGCAGGGATACGGCATGGTATCTCCCATTAATTTGATTAATTAGAACATTTAATAATGTTCTACTGCAAACGGGACTCACTAGTTAGCTGCTGTTTTTATTCTAACATTTGAAGAAAAAAAGCCCTCTTGAGTGTAGAAAAAAAACTGTTAGAGGTTTGAGGTTTTTTTTAAGATGGAGAAAAAAGCTTTGCACTTTTGTTAGGATAAACATTGTTAGGGTTTGACATACACATTTTTCATGCCTAATAACTGATTGATATCATTCATCAGTATAATTTGAGTCACTGTTATCCTGAAGGGAATTGCCTGATTAAAAATATTTATCTCTCAAGAAGATGAAAGAATGCCAACGTATAAAAGATTAGCAAGTCAAATTTTCTAAATTCAATGCAAAACCAGAAAGTAAAAGGTTTTCTTTTCCTCTTGCAGCAGCAGAGTGTAAGGAGCTAGCCTCCCCCTCACTGTATTTTCCCTGCGTTGGAAGGAAGAAGCTTAAGCTACTTGGTGAGCACTTCTAGTTCTTAAGATCTTCCCAGTAAACAAGCTGTCAATACTGATCAATCCAAATGCCAGTTCAGCTGTGAAAGGGCTTGTGCCTCAGCTACTATTACCAACTTGAGATAGAAATTAAGTTCATATTCTTCTTATAGGTTTTTCTTCTCATTGTTGCTACCTGCTCAGACACATTATGGCAATTCCTCTGGAAGCAAAGGCTTCACCCTGTGTCTGTCTGTCACTCTCTCAAATTCCCTCCCTTTAGCTCATTTAAATGGACTGCCAGCTGTATCAGAGAGCTGGTCTGTAGCTGCTGTTGCTTTGGATGCAGTTTAACCCAGGCTGGTGCTGTGTGGTTTGACAACCTGAAGCTGTGGGAAAGATCTGTGAAAATTAATTGGGCTTCCACCAAGAAGGCAAGGTCAAGCTTCAGAGCCCTGGTCCTTTGGTGCTGGGCTCTGCAGCCTGCTGAAGGTCAGGGCTGTGGCAGTGGCAGCACAAGTGAGAGCAGCTCTGTCCCAGCCACACTGGCTGCTCTGTATCGCAGGTGCCAAGGTGAGGGTAGACTAAAGCAAACTGTGGAGGCAAAACAATGGAGGTTGCCAGGGAAACCTGGGTTCTTGAATCTGAGTGAACACAGAGTATGAAATATCGACATAAATATTGTTATGCTTCATTTCCTGAGGATGTAAACTCAAAATAAATAAAAAAAGTTGTCAGGCTTTATTGTTTCTATCTGCTCTGGAAATTCTGTTAATTCTAGCGTGATGAAATCTTGTCAACAGAGCTTATATTCAAGTGCTGTGTACTTTTTGTGTTGCAAACATGGGCGCCTAGAGAGCAGAGCACGTGGTTTATGGTTAAAATAATATAATTGTTTAGGTTGGAAAAGACCTTTAAGACTATCAAGTCCAGCTGTTAATCCAGCACTGCCAAGTCCACCACTTAACCATGTCTGTAAGCATGGACATTTACACGTCTCTTAAATACCTGCAGGAATGGTGATTCCACCACTTACCTGGGCATCCTGTTCCAATTCCTGATAACCCTTTCGGTGAAGAAATTTTTTCTTAGCATTCAATTTAAATCTCTTTTGGTGGAACGTGAGGCCATTTCCTCTTGTCTTATTCTTTGTTTCATGAGAGGAGACTGTCACCCACCTCACTACAACCTTCTTTCAGGTAGTTGTAAAGAGTGATAAGGTTCCCCCCGAGCTTCCTTTTCTCCAGGCTAAGCAACTCCTGCTACCTCCAGACAGAGAGGACCAGACCCTTCCCCAGCTCCGTTGCCCTTCTCTGGACATGCTCCAGCACCTCAGTGTCTTTCTTGTAGTGAGGGGCCCAGAACTGAACACAGGACTCGAGGTGTGGCCTCACCAGTGCCAAGAACAGGGGGACAATCACCGCCCTGGTCCTGCTGGCCACACTGTTTCTGATACAGGCCAGGAGGCCATTGGCCTTCTTGGCCACCTAGCCACACACTGGCTCATGTTCAGCTGGCTGCTGACCAGCAAGTACAGGTCCTTTTCCATCAAGCCACTTTGCAGCCAATCTGCCCCAGCCTGCAGTGCTTCATGGTGGTGGTGTGACTCAAGGGCAGGACCCAGAACTTTGCCTTATTGAACCTCATATAATTGGCCTTGGTTTATCGATCCTGCCTGTCCAGATCCTTCTACAGAGCTTTCCTACCTTCCAACAGATCAACACTACTGTTAAGAAGTATGTCAGGACTCCAAAATGGTAATGTTAGGACTCCACATACAGCACATTTTTTTGTTACCTTGTTTTTAGCTTGCGCTGATTAGTACTGAGTTAGTAATTTATGATTTGGTGGAGAGAGCATATTGGAAGGTGGTACTTTGTCGTGAAAATTCACTGCCTGGAAGTAATGTTTTGGTGAATAAACATAACGAAAGTTGATCCAAAGAGGTTACATTAAAATATGTCTAAGTAGTATCTAGCACTATGAAGGCATGCTGGTTTGGCATCATACTGCATTTAAAGTATACAACATCACAACATCCTTGTGAACCTAAATTTGTTCTTGCGTGTGACTATGTTTTTAACTATCAGGTTTTGTTTTGCCTTAACAAAAACTTTAAGGTTGAACTGCAGACTTCTTGTCTTCTGCTCAGAAAGCCAAACATGTCAGGAGGAAATAATGTGAAGTGCTGCAGAATCTGGTGGACATAGCTGGATGCAAACTCTGCTGGTACACTTGTATCCTCTACTTGTTTGGGCTTGTTTTGCCTAGCAGCTCCCTTTTCTAGTGACTGGAGCAAGAGAAAAAACATGGTAGGAGTGTGGTAGCACGGTGTGAAACCCCAGCAAATAACCCCTGTCCTGAGAAAGTTCCTCTTTCATCTGGGGAAAAAACTGGGACTTAGGTGAGGACTATAGTACATGCAAAGACAGTTACCATTGATTGCGTGCATGTCTGACCTCAATTTCTTCTATGCCCCATTTATCTTTTAGGATGGAAGCTCATCATAAAAGGAAATAATATCATGGGAAGTTGTTGCTGTACAATTTTGACAGCCAGAAGGAATTTAGATAAATCCTTCATGTAGCCAGGCAGAAATACTTAAAGGTGACACAGAGCTACATTTCTAAATGTGGAAAGCTACAAGTAAAACTCAGGGTCTTATTTTAAAATGTGGGATTGGAACAAAATTTTAAATTCTAGGTAGATGAAGACAAGCAAGCACTAGAGGAGGTACGGCTGTAATAACACTCTGCTACAGCAAGTCTCATGTGTGTGGGTGTACTGAGGTAGTTTTGCCTTGTTCTCATTGGTGAAACATAGACATGGGTGAAATGGATAAAAGTCTGTTGTCACAAACATGAGCATTAAGATAAAATTAAGTATATTTCTCATTTAAAAAAACTCTCCCGTACTAAACTCTGGCAAATGAAGGGGATCCGGCACTGTATCATGGAAACTTGTGGCACAGGCTACTGAGGCTGGTAGATGAGCACAGCACTTCCATTTGTCTCTCTCTCTAAGAAGCATACATAAGAATTTGAGATGCTGCAGATTGAATTTTGAAGCTAGGGATCTTTTGCCACTTTCCCTGTAAGTATATGTAAATCTGGGGAAGACTTTTTGCCAGTACAGCCATAATTCCATTTTTCTCCAGAGGTAATTGTCTTAAAATAACTGATATTAGAGTACCGCACTTGATTTTTATTTTTTAAAATTTAATTATTCACTTTGAATGGGAAATGAATCAAAGTGTACAGGTCTTTCCCTTTAATTAAAAAAAAAAAAGGCTCTAAAGATTGTTTTCTTTCACATGACTTTTGGTCTCTGTGTGTAGAGAGTTAGACAGATATCAAATGCAAACTCAAAATCTCATGTAACATGTATTGTTTGCCTCTTACTGAAGTTCTTCAGAATGAAATACATCTTTCTACTTGATGGAGTTTTTTTTCAGCATTGCCACTGACAAATATGGACCTCCATGGCCAGAATGGCAATCTATCATATTCTCACTCAGCATGTGACTTCAGCTGAGCAAAAGGTTGTTTGAAAGGTAGAAGGGCATAATGAGAAATACTTCAAGCCACAGAAATGAAATCAGATGGAAGTGATTTGAATTGAAGTTTAAATATGCAGAAACTGTATCTTAATAGTATTGCTCAGCGTTTCTTAGCCACATGGGCTTCCCTTTCACAGTGTATCCAAGGCACAAGGATTTCCTTTTCCACATGACATGTCACAAGCTAAAACTTCTTTTGAATCCTAACTCAGAGCTTCAAAAGCAAACACCATTTCTGACAATGGCAGCTCTTTGTTTAGTAGTTGAGCTTAATTGGAGCTGAGTTTGATTGATTTTCTTGTATTAAGCATGTTGGAATCATGCTTTGGTTAATATAACTAAGATTTATGAAATTTCATTCTAGTTCACTGTAATTTACAGTTTATCATTCCAAATGCATTCTTCTAATGCAAAACTCAAATGAAAATTGGCAGTTCTTCACACCGTGCTTCTTCTGAAACTGTCGCTTGGTGAAAACCATGATCAGTGGAAATTTAGGTTGTTGAGTTTCTCATAGAAGTTTCCTGATACCATTTAAAATAGCCTGCAAATGTAATTATTCAGACATAAACACATGTAAATAATCATGGTTCTCTTTCTGTGGGAAGAACTTCATAGAAGCATTCAAAAAATACCTTAGATGAGGGAACTGTTTCTTGCTGCTGGTGGCACATTGACAAATGCTTAACCAACTCTTACAAATTTGAGTCATTATCCATTGCTATTTGCCCACCGTCTTGTGGGCTCTAAGGCCCTGAACTTTAGCCTATTGCAGGCAAAGGCAAACGAAAACAAAACTGTCTTTATTTTCCTCAGCCTGAGAGCTGTGATTTTAAAAAAGCATCAATATGAAACATTCTAGATACGAAACACAGAATGGGAATTATTGCTTTCTTCAAAAAGTTATCATGGCCTAGATCTTCTGTCTTCTTCTATGCTGATTTGCACTGTTCTGGCAGATCGGAGCAGCAGGGCAGCTGGCACAGCTTTCTGCCCAGGGAGTGTACTGAAGGGAAGAAAATCCCTTGGTGGCATCATGCCAGGAGAGCTGTCTGATTTCACTCCTCTTTGCAGCCTGCAATATGAAGTACGTGTCAGATGACACCTTGGGGAGCATGGAGAGGGAAAAAAAATGTCTAGGGTAAATCCTAGAGTCCAGCAGGGCTTTGTTTACTTTGCTGCATTTGAGCACAATTTAGAGCAGCCTTGAGGTGGCTCCAGTGTGTGATTTGATTATAAAAGGAAAAGGGGAAGGTCAAGGTGTAGTCACTAGTGCATCAACAGGATCAGGATAAGCCTTACTGCGAAACATTCATCTTGAATTTATTGATTGTTAGTGTAGAGAGACAGCATGCACAAAATGTAAAGACAAAAAAGAAAAATAGACTTCAGTCACAAAGATTGAAAAATAGCGATAAAATTCCATACCTGTTCCTCAGCATGAATTGGGGTTGTGGATAATTTCAGAAATAATTTTTAAAGTGGACTAAGTGAAAACTGGAAACCAGCGTGACTTTTACTATCAGAAAGCCTGATTCATGAAGTGTACAACAACAATGGACAGAAATTGCCCATAATCTCATAAGACCCTGTTGCTGCAGTCTTTGGGTTTTTTTCATTTTCAGAGCAAAAAGATATTGAGTATTGAAAAGTTAGATTTCAAAACAGCTTCAAAAAGAAAGGGTCGAGAGAGCAGCCAGCGGATCTGTTTAAATTTAGTTGCCAAGGCAACTGTTACAAACTTATGAAATTTGACAGAAATCTTTCTCTAATGTATATGGATTCATGTAAGCACAAATTGTGTCAGAAAATCTGAATGTTAGGATTGCAAAAAATTGAAATATTACAAAAAAAAGGAGATCGCAAAATTAAAATTGCCTACTATTAGTAATCCGTTGCATTTTTCCATGTAGTTCTACTGTAAATTAGTTTTTCCTGTGAAGTCACACATTATTTTCTCAGAGGTCTTACAAAGCGAGGAAATTGCTGGTTGTTCAGTGCATGTATTTGTACTTTCAATCCTCCCCAATGTATAGCTGAATGTTGTATTTAGTGCACTTCATTGCAACTTCTCACTAAATACTCCACATCATCATCATCAGTGTTGTAGTGGGAATTTTGTATTAGAGGGCTATGGTCTTGAAGTGCTGTATAAACTTTAATGAATTTATCATAACCATACCCAAAGGAAAGTTACTGCCTTATCTCTGTTTTACAAATACACGGTTGACTCTTCAGGAGATTATGACTGAAACTGTCAAGCAAACATTTGTTCGAAGGGGCATGATCTGAATTTTCAGAAGCATGAAGTGTCTACGGTAGTGTTTCCATTCAGAAAGCCTCTTCAGTCAAATACAGTTTGAATGCTTAGTACTTCTGTGAATCTGGCCTCAGGTGTTGCTCACTGAGCATGCAGGAAACGAGAAAGACACAATTAGTAGCCATCTGTGAAATGTTTGCCCAGCATCACAGTGGAGCTTGATGGCAGAGATGGTGTTGGAGTCCAGTTCTCCAGAGTGACATTCAATTGTCTTCACTATCAAACCCTCATTTCTCTTCCATGTCCAGCTCCATTTATTAACTCCTTGCAGCGTTGGCACAAATGAGGCATGGACAGCAGCCTTCACTTCTCAGCCCTGATTCATTTGTGTCGTGTGGCCCCACACTACACACTGAATGAAGCACTCGTCCCACAGGAGGGGAATAAAAAGTGCCTTTATGAAATTAAAAACTGATAGTGGAGGGAGACTGGATACAGGCTTTTTGCCTAGGATTTGAGTACTTGGCATTACATTCTTAATGTTCTTTTAGTGCAGGTCTTTTGATTGTGAAATATTTTGTTTTATATATGGTAGGTTGTTAATACTTATGGTGACTTCAAGTACAATATCAGATTTGTTGCCTGAGTTGGGGTTTGTCTAGATGACTTTTTTTATTAGATAGCAGATGGTTTGGAAATTGTTTGCTGTGACAGGCCTGAGTAGAATTGGAATTCTCTGTTCCCAGATCAAAAGCAGCGGGCTAGGAAAAGAGGAGAGCAAAACTCTCATGTTTCCCATTCAGACTGAAAAATGCATATATATGTCTATTATTGAGGGAAACGAGGTTCACTGCACTGATCATGGATCCTTAAGCAACTCTGATCAATCACAGGATGAATTTCCTTAGTACACCCTTAGCACCAATATTGGGAAAGTGACCTTCTCTGACCTTCTCTGAAGTTTTTTTAACTTCTCTGACCTTCTTCACCCTTCTGTTCTTTTCTCTGCCCATCTTTTACCTATGCCCATCTCAACTCTTCTTTTCTGCCTTTCTCCTCTTCCTTTCTTTTTTCACCCTTCTTTGCCCATTTTTTCCCTTTTTTGCTCTTTACTGTATTCTCCTCTGCTCTGCTCTGTTCTACCCTTTTTGGAGATTCTTTGACCTTTCCTGCTCTTCGCTGTCCCCTTTCCACCCCTTTTGGCCCCTTAGTCACTGCCTGCCCATCTCTACACACTGATCTCAGCCCTTTTTCAACCCCTCTACCCTGCTGTCCCCTGTGTTACAAAACCTTAACTATAGGCCAGACATCCAACTCCATTTCCCTTCTATTCTGTTCATCTTCTCTGCCCTTCTCTGCTCTTCTTGGCCTTTCTCTGCCCCTCTTCATGCCTTTCTTCCCCTTTTCACCTGCCTGTGGCACCAGGATACCTAGAGTTATCACTGTTTAATTTATTTAGTGGTCTTCTCCAGAATGAGTAAATGCATTTTTTCTGTATGCTCGAAGCTAACTCTTGATGATAGCTGCACATCACATTAACCAAGGTCTGCTTAACACACCTGATAGCATCTTTCTGCATTTGTAAGAGGGGTTAAAGGTGAAAGTGATACCAGCTTCCATCTGCAACAGAGATCAAATCAAGGGACAGAGAATTTTGCTTAAAGACATCACTGTGATCAATAATATTAAATACCTTACAGGGAAGTTCTCCATGCTATAAATTTTATAGTTGGATTAGTAAATATTTTATCCTAAAAGCACAGTTTTGACTCAAATTTTTCATAGTCTGTATCCTGTGTTTAACTGAAAAAAATGGGGGAGGAAAACCCTAGAGGTAAGAGATTTCATATGTGCTGAAGTACAAATTGCTGTTCCATGTAATATGAATTGTCTACTGAACTGAAGTGATTTACCTTTTAGCCTCATAATTCCTGAGGGTAATCGCCATCTCAAGTAGTAGGCAAGGAGAGTAATAGTATAAAGCTCTCTTGGGGGAAAAAAAGTATTGATTCACTCTTGTTTGCAATTAATATAAAGGTGAGGTTTTTTTCTTGTGTTAAGAAGTCTGAAGTCAATTAATTAATTAAATCTTGTGTACAAACATGGACATTGAGTTGCTGGTGACCTAGAGAGACCCAGGAGCTGGTACTGGAGAGTCAAAACAGCAAAGGAACCACAGCTTGTGTGCTAAATCTTTAATACTGCTTTAAACCTTAGACAGAAACCATCAATAACCAGCAAAATGACTTGAAGTTTTGATCTTATCGAACCTGAATTAATCTAAGTCAATCAAAGCACTTCTGGGTAGTTTGATACAGAATAACTGTATTTACTGTTACTAATCTCTGTACTGCTTCAATGGGATTTCATTAAATTAACAAGGTTTAGCTGTGACTTCTGGTTCAACATAGGCACTGCTGGAAATAATGTGAGATGTTCTCTTCCTATTTATTTTATACTGTAATAAGGCTTTAAAGTACTGTGCTATTTGTGCTATTGTGGTTTTGGTGAGAGGTCAAGCTGAAGAACTGAGCAGACCATTTTAAACCCTGTGGTATTTTGGCAGGAAAAGTTTTATTAAATTTAAAGTCTGCCAAACTCCTATATGAGAATTTCCTGAAATTTTGGTATGGCTTGTGGAGCACACCTGTCTTCAGATATTTCTTTTTAACTTAACCTTGAATGAAACTAAGAGTCTTGATGAGGTCATAAAACTGTTTTGACAAATCTCAAGAAAAACTGACCTGAATTCATGATTTATTTTTTAACCAAATAAAAGTAATTTCTTACATGTTGCGAGAGCTCAGGATATTTTTGAGCTTGAACTAATTAAAACTAATAAATCAGTCTCAATTAATCCATGTGGTTCTTGGGTAGATCAGTTTCTTCTGTAGTCCCCATTACATACCATTTTGTATGAACATCACTATTTTGTTATAGAAGAGAACTTTCATAATTTATCCCAGAAGTGACTAGTTCATTGTGTTAGCAAGTCACTAGAAAACTGATTGAAGTTCAATCCTTATGGTACAGAAAAAATAAGTTACACATTTGCCATCTGTAGATGCATAGTGTATTGTGAGTTTATTTTCTATTAAAGATATGTAGGATAACTGAAATTTTTAGGAGCATATAGGATCATGAAAAATGCCCATTTTCCATCTAAACTACTACATTGTCAGCTTAGAACATTTATTGACAAAAGCCTTTGAATACTGAGGAACCATTTAAGAAAACAGCATGTGTAACTGATGAACCTCTGTCATTGTTGGGCATTAGAGCTCATAGTCACCGTCTTGGGAAAATGCCCAGGAAAAATCCCTTTGACTCTTTCTGCTGTGTAGTTATTGTCTTATGAAATTCTATAAAAGCAGCTACGGATTCATATCAGTCATTACCCTCCACTGGTCTTGAAACCATGTCTGCTATAACTTCAGGTGTTCCTGGGCATGTCTGTACTGCACTGATGGGCTTCTCTAGGGATACCGTTTCCCTGACTCGTGCCTAGCGATGCCAGTAGGGTGCCCCATCTGGGAGGTGTAGGTGAAACCCCAGAGGCACCCACCTCCACAATGTGTACAGGCAGTTTGGATGGCTCGCACCTCCCAGGGACCCACTTGGAATGACCTCATTCTGCCAATGCACCTCTCTAAAGGACATATGGCATGGCACACGCCATCCATCCCCCACTGCTGCCGGGATGCTTCCATGAATGGCATGCTGCTTTGGAGACGTGCTCTGCTCCAAGCTCAGGGAGATCGGTGCCTTCATTTCGATATGAAATGTATACATGCAAAGCAGTTTTAACAGAGCTACACATAAAGCCACGTGGAAGGTCAAGGAGGTCTATTCTGAAGTAATAACAATGGTTCATGGAACTAATCCTCTTGCAGAGGAGATCCAGAAGGGCTTTGACAAAGAGGTTGCAGTCTGGAATGTGGAATAAGCTCATGTCTGGGAGGAGAAGAGAGAAGGAAATGAAGTACACCGGACTTAAGGAGTGGAGGTATGTCTTGTAACAAAGTGGTCAGACATCTTGCATATCTGCAGAATGGCAAGCTTCCCTTGACCAGGTCCTTAGCCTGAGAAATGTCATGTGGACAGTGGAAATCCTTTTTCTCAGAAGAGTGTGCCTCAGTCTATCAGTGGAGCAGAAGCTGCCAAAGTACCTTCACCAGCTCTTCTTGAGAGGTTTAAGGAAGCCAGAAGGAATTCACAGGGACCTACGAGGGTTCACCTCTTTTTCCACCCTGAACATAGAGGAAAGGCCCATGTCAATAGTTTCTGTTAGGGAACCCCTTGCTTTAAGGAGTAGGAGCAGCATGTCAGTGAATCAATTTCTGGATCACCTTATGTTATGAATGAGTCAAATCTATGTGAGACATCCCAAAGGAGGACTGCAGGATAGAGTTAAGGGGCAGTGACTATGCAAGGGTTTTTCCCTGCCCCAAACCTCACATAAGTGATTGTGTCTTTCAGGCTGGCATATGGTTTAAAAAAAGATTAAAAAAAAAGTATTGGTGACCTGCTTAAGGAGTGATAGCCTTTTTAAATCTTTTTTTCTTTCAAAAAAAATGCATATTGGGAAGAAGGGTTTATGCTGACCTTATCTTTTCACTGTAGTGCAGGATGAGACTGCAGAAAAAGTAGTGTCTCCTTATTGTGTGCTCCTTGCTTGTTAATCAGAGTGGACTCTAGTCTGGGAACAAGAGGTAGAGAGCTACATCCCGGATTGGAAATGCTTCAGAGAATATCTCAGACTGGCTAGGGTACAAGAGGAGGCAATAACAGGTCCAACAAGATTGTCATGCCCTTTTGGAATGGTAGCTGGAAGTTGAGATCTTTCAGGATCTAAACTGGCACTGGGACATAAGACCACGAATATCTATCTAGCTACCGGTAGTCAGGACTGGGACATCGGCCATCTCCTCTTCCCACACAACTTACTTTCTCCCAGACTGTCCTGCACACTCTGAATTGCTGAATCTGAGTTGAGCTGTGTGATCATGGCTTGCTATACACATCTGAGGAGGGATGAATAATCACACAACAAACGTGTTCCGAGTGCATGGCTCATATTTTGGAATGTAATGTGTAGTGGCTCATAGTTTGAAAGCCAGGACTGAAAGAGACAAGAGGGGAGCAGAGTAACTCAATTTTTGTTTGGCATCATTAGATGGTCTTTCGGACCATCTTTCCTCTTACTGAGGAGTGCTTTATTTTTCAACTTCATATAAGGGTCAAGACAGACATGGTTTGTACTTAGATTCCTTTTCAGAGTTACCTGTCCTTCTGTGGAAATAACCTCTAGTATAGAAGCACATCTGAAAAGATCTTGAGGGATCTCTTTCTGTGTCTAAGTCCTCTCTTTCAGAATAGGACCAGTTTGTACTGGCCACAATAAGAAAAATAAAAACCAGTTTAATTTGTGTAATTTGACTGTGCTCTGAATAAAACATCCCAGTGTCACCGCAAACGGACCTTTTTATAAATGCTCTCTTTTGTGTTTATTTTTTCACTTGTGTTCTCAGTGGATGGGTAAATCCATGCAGTGCTGCTGACTGTAGAACTTCTTTCAAGGTCAAGTAGTCCCTTTGCAAGGCCGGTACTGCTTGCTTGCACTTAAAAAGATTTTTTTTTTTATCCTTGACAAGGAAGTGTTTCTATAATTCTATAATATGTTTTCTGGGTTTACTGCCGTGTGTGCAAGTGTGGTTGCCCCCAGTGGGACTTAGCAACAGCAGGAGCCTGCCTCCAGCATAGGTTTGGCGTGGCAGTCAGGACTATAAAAGGCCTAAGTTTAGGAGCTGCCAGCAGGATTTGTCTTGCCACATGCTATAGCAGAAGCTGAAAAACACCACAGGCTTCAAATACCCCCAACTTTCCAAGTGCTTTTGGCCCAGCAGCTGAACAGCTGGTATTTTATGTTTGTCCCTCTCTGAGTTTTCCCCCAGAATTCTGCATGTCTCTGCTTTGGGCAGCACATAGATAACACTGTACCTGGACCCTGTGGTGAGTGAGAATGTGGGCAGGCTTCCAGCTGTGCTCCTGCTCTCCCATTCCTCCCCCAGCACCTTCTCCGTGGCCCTGGGCTACCAATGTGATGAGCGGTCTGGGGGTCAAAATGCAGTGAAAGTGTCTTCTCTTAATGGCCCTAGTCCACAGACAGTATTATCTTTACCATAGTCTCGGAGAGAAACCTGGTCAATTTAATTTGCATATGTAAGAGGAATCTGTTTCCAGCTGTTCTTTACCAAACAATGAAAAGGTTTTTTGGTGAAGCTATTATGTTTTTTTAGTCTTGTGTTCCATACCTCCATGGGTTACTTTCCAAATCTACTTCTTTACCAGAAAAAACCCCCAAAACTCTCCACTGCTAAATTGTTTGGTGGCACTAGCAAGTGAATAGGACATGTTTATTATTTGTATAGATTGGAAATACTAGGTTCCAACAGTTTGCAAGTATGAATCATTGAAAACTTGTGTGGGTATAACAATAGGTGAGGTACAGAATATTTCCAGGATGTTGCATTTGGCAGAATGTGTATAACAGTGACTATAATACCTTCCCTTACACAACCAAAGTTGATGTATTAAGTTTGTCAAGGTTTGTCTAACTTCCTATGTCAAAAGACTTCTTGAAAATTGAATTCTAGATGGGGAAATAATACAGGTTTATTTAGAAAGGATAACTTTACACAGCATTTGCAAGCCATAGTTTTTAGGTTGCAAAATTGTTAGACATATAATCATCTCACTTTCCATTGCTTTCATTTTAGCCTGGATAAGGAACAAAAACCAAAATGTAACATTCAAGCACTGAGAAGTGTTGCAGATGGCTTCTGTCTTCTTATGTAGGATGCTTTGATATTATAGAAGGGTTAGGAAAGGATTTCTGAACAATTAACCTCTTCTGTTGCAGACACCGAGTCATCACAAATTCAGAGAACTTCTGCTGGCTTTATAGTTAAGTCATTGATCCTAAAAGAACTCAAGTTTTATATACATGTGTGAGTGGATATGTCAAATATGGGTGTCTCAGTGGCTGCTTTGTAGCAATGGTCTGAAAGAAAATATAAGCCCTCCCATAACTGACTGATAGAAAGGTAAAAGCTGTTCAGTAAAGACTGATGTGTTGGAGAGGAAATATTATAAATTCTCTTTTCTATGTCAGATATATATATGATGGCAGAATGTGGCAATATTTTTGTGGTACCTCTTTTGTGAGATGCTAGTTATGTTTCTGTTCAAAGTGTAATGAAGAAAATACAGTCTTTCTTCATCCTGAGTAAACTGGTATGTTTAATTAACAATTCATTACTGTATTTATTTATAACATAGGTTTATGTACTTATATTTTATGTAAGTTTATGTACTTATTTTCTTTTAAATTGGGTGTACTTTCCACCAGCTGTGTTAGCTAAGGAAGTATAAAATGAAGCAAAGACCTCTGGGACGTATTAAGAGATGGAAGTATTTGTTTATCAGGCCTTTAAAATATATATAACTGCACTTTTTATTATATTATTATACAAGCAGTGTGAGCTACGGCATATGAAGAAAGGCATGTAGAACCTCTCAGGAAGATTTACTTGAGCATTATTAGTGAACCAGTGACTGATCTGGAGCTTTGTCATCTTAAGGGTTTTTCCTATTACTGTAAAACAGGTTTATGTGGGGTGTCAGAAAAGGGTGCACTAGCAAGTGCTAGTGCTTTTTTGATAGCATGTGTTATACAAGGAGAAATTGATGGACTGATAATTTGTACCCTCAGACGTGTAATGACGTGATAATGTTTTATTTACAATTTTTTAATCTTAACCAATTGCTCCCATGGAATAGAGAGATATGACTACTTCTTCTGACATTTAGTAGCATATACCATTATCTAACATTTGGCTTATAGAACTTAAGTGGTCGAATGTTATGTTTATTATCTCTATGTTATTAATTTTGAAGTCTTTACCAAATTATTTAGTTTTCATAGGGGAAATACAATGTAGACTCTGAGTAGAGTTGTTTTCCATATAAAGAGTTGTAGGACATAGATGTTGTATGTTGGAACACAAGTTTGTGCTTCCAGCTCCAGCAGAGACCTGAGTCAGTCTGTACCAGAAAAGTGCTAAAGTGAAACTCCAGCTCAGATCAAGAAACACTAAAGCCACATTAAATAAATTGGCAGCCAGGAAATATTAGTTGTGCCCCATCACACTGAGAATGTATCTCAGCAACTTATGCATCTGTGTGGGCTCATACATTTGTCATGCAGTTGTGTTCCTTCATGCTGCTTGTCTGTGAGTCCCTGGCTTTTAAAGATCATTGTTTGTTTTCCACTGTTTCTCCATTTCTCTATGAAAGTGCTTCAGTCAGTTCTTTAAATGCCTAGCAAAGGTGTCTTTATGTTATCTGCTCAGATGGACTGGAAACTTCTCTACATATCCCCTAGCATGGTCTTTTCTTTCTCTGTCTTACACATGTGAGGTTGATGCTACTTACATTCGTTCCTTATACTTATGGTGATTTTTGTTTTTTTACCCTTGGTATCTCTTTCTACTTGCATCTGATTTTGTGCTTCAGATTTCTGGTTTGTACATCAGCCTCACACTATTCCTTTAGTAATTGTAGTCTAGTTCCTGTTTTCTGATCTGCTTCTTTCTCATGTTGACAGAATAGAATGTTAGTGTTAACAGAAAACTCATGACGACATAGGTAAGGTGGCATCCATTGCTCTTCCCCTAATTGATTTCTTCTTTATCCCTCAGACTCTTGAGAAGACAAGTGTTTTGATCCTATGCTTAGTTAAAAGCTGTCCCTGCAAGCTGAATCCCTTACCCCTGCTATGGTGTGTAAACCTGGCACTGGGATCTGGCTCACTTACAGCTGTGACCAGTTTCTCTGCACCTACCTCTCCAGCGTCCCCAGCACCAATTGGCAGCAGCAGCAACAACACTGCCCCAGGGGCAGCAGTGGGGTCCTGGCCATCTCCACTGGGATGGGATGTGGGCACACACAGGACTGCAGTGGGCAGTGGGCAGGGATGAGTCTCTCCAGAAGGTCCCGAGCCCACAGCTGCTGTCCCCAGCAGAGTGCATCTCATTTCCTTCCTACTTGGAGCTGAGCTGAGGACCATCAGTTTGGAATAAAAAAAAAAATTAGTATTCATTCAGAAGTGTGAAATCCATGATAAATTATCTACTGTTACCTTTTGTTTTGTTTTTTTTCATTTTTTACATTGGGATAGATATTCAGAAAATAATGGGGTTTTGAGAGATAATTGTGCTGTCAGGAATGCACATTTTAGTGGATCTTTGTTTTTTCTTTTGTGCTCAGCTCAGTGTATCTTGATGTACTTCAATAGTTTCCTGTACCCAAGATGGTGTAAGTGCTTAGCAAGCGCATGACTTGCTATGCTAAAAGTGAATGAACAAACAGAAATCATCATTATTGGGCTGTTTCCTTTCTTATACGGAACTTAAAAAAAATCAGTTTCTGATACAAGCTGTGGTCTATTCTATATTTGCCATTGATTCTCTTTAGTAATACACCATTTCTTCTTTGATAGACTGTATTCAATATTTGGATAAAAAAAACCTAGGAGAGACAAGTTTTAAATAATGAACAGGTGTTCTCTTTGTTATACAGTGGATTCTGGTAATAATCATTATTTCTAGCATTTGTTTTTAAAGGAATTTAGAAAAATTGATAGAAACCTCTTGCTGTTTATTCAATGTAGTGGATTGGATGCTTTGGTCTACCTAACAGGTGAAAAAACTCACCAGACTAAAAGATCAGCATCCCTGTTTGAGTAATGCAGTAGTGGAGGTCCTGAGCTGATTTGAGTTTTTTGTTTCCTACATGGCCATTCCCATGATATCAAAATAAAATATTAATTAGTACACATATTTTAGTAAAGGGAGAAAATTAGTTTTTAATTTTATTAAAATGTTACAGCAGTGTGCTTTAAATTTTAGAATCTGACAGATTAACACCATTAGATTAATACCTGGTTACAGTAATTGGATATTGGTAACAGCGTTGTTAGCAGAGAGATCCTATTAACTTGTTTACGGAGCTGCCTTACATGGCTAATCCAATTTGGAGCTTAGCATTAATTACAGCAACACAGAGATGAATGGATATTGGGTGCAGCACCTTTCTGCATGGAAGGCAGTTCTGGTGGGATAGTACTGGCTAAGTTGCAGAGAAAGCTGAGAAACATCTGGGTTTGATAAGAGCATCCCCAGAGAAAGCAAACCTGTGTGATCATTGTGCCTGGAGATCAGGATTGTCTGTACTTGTGGACAGGAGCAGGCTCCACGGGGGTGCCCTTTTTCCTTGGCACAAGGTAGAAGGAAGCGGTGGTTACAATTTACATCTGTGGCAATGCAATGCAATGGTTTGTTTGCACAATTTTATTCTGCGTGTGCATATAATGTGCTCTAGCTGTTTAGTTATCTATACGGCAGAAATGTGTGCTGGCTCACAAAATATCTTGCCATTGGAATGTGAGGATATAATAGTTCAGCTGAATTTGAGGATAGAAGGAAGGAAACAAGTCCCTTATTCTGTCATACATGGTATTTGCATACAGAATTTGGTTGACCTTCTAAGATTGCTAAACTGGCTGACATAATTGAAATCAGTACTTTTGGTTTTTTGGGATAAAAATATGGTTCTTTTTCTTGCTTAGTAGTTTTTTTTTCAGAGCCTCTTTCTAGAAGAAAATTTACAGCAAAATGGTTATGGACTAAAAAGTTTTGCTCATCATATTATGTGAGGTAAAATTTCAAAATATTGCAATATTATTTTTCCTGAAATTTTAGATGATCAGAAATGTGGTAGTAAATAAAACTATTTTTCTATGTTTTCTGTGGCTTTCAGGGATGAAAAGAATCTTAACTAAATGCCAAATGTATAGATTTCTGTAGCAGAATTTACCAGCTCAGGGAATGGTATAGCTCTTCATATGCAGTGTGCTTACACTGCATGCATGAAGTTGATATTCAAGTAAAGAGCTGATGTTACAACCTTTCTATTTTCTCCCTTATTTTTTTTTGTCTACCCTCCAAATCTGGCCTTTCCCTCAAGTCCCTCACAAAGATATGTTTGTGTCAAAACCAAGTGCTCTGTTTTTCTCCTGTATTTTTCCTACAGCATTCCCACATACTTAGTGTTTCAGAGCTGACAGAATTGGGTATTCATGGAAAACATACACAGGATTCACCAGGCAAGGAATTTAAATTTCACAAGGTGAAATTATAACACTTTTGAAGTCAGTGACAAAACTCACTTCAACTATAGCAGGACCTAGATTTTATCCTCAATTTTTAGGCCCAAATAAGCACTTCAGTCATGAGATTACCCACTTTGGAGTTCACAATGAAAAAAACCTGACAAACAGAGAAATAATGGCTGTTCCAGAAAAAAGAGTAAGCAATTAGATAACATTGAATTAAAAACTGTGTTGTATAGTCTTACCTGCTTGTTAAGGTCATAGTATGCTTTCAGCTACTGATATATTACAGTCCTATGCAGAGGTATGTAACCTACTTTACGTTGCAAAACGCAAAAGAGAGGGGAAAAATGGTTTCATCATGTCCTCTATATTTAGTGCTAATGTGGAGTGACCAGATCATTGGAATTAAAATCAGTTTCTGTCGTTCTATAATCAGACAAGCAAGTTTAATGATTTTATGTAAATGTTGAGTGAAGCAGAAATGCAGGTTTTAGTCAAAGTGACTCGGAGGACATGCTCTCCTTCTCCTTTTTTTTTTCTACTTCCTCCACTGTTAAGCAAATGGAACAGACTATCAAGTATGCACGCACATTTCAACCCACCCCTGCCAAGCGCTCAAAGCATGAAAGCATAGGCACAGTTTAATTAAATTTATTCAAGAAATCCCCAGACTAAAAAAGTAAATAGATAGATATACAACACTAATTAGACTGTTCTTCTCTCTATTAATATCAGAGCAAGTGTGTGTTTATGGGTATAAGAAGATACACCCTGCCACTGTATATAATGATCAGTTTGTATTCAGGACTCACAATGATATTTCAGCTGATTAATCTCTTCAAGTGTTCTTTTTGGAGGACTGAAATATTTGTCAGAAGTCTTTAAAGTGTGAATGACTCTGATTTACAATCCTCACAAAACTTAAGATTATTAAATTGAACCTGTCAGTATTACTTAATTCATGTTCTCCTGTTCTCACTTTTAGACTTTCCTGTGAACTGGAGAAAAAACATGGTTTGAAATGAGATTGTGACATATGATATAATGGTGTGGGTGAGCTGATTTCTAGCCAGGACAGAGGCAGCAAATAGCAATGTTTCCCTGCAGGCCCCCTCTCAGGTAACTGGGGAAGCTTGTTTGATGCCAGACTTCCTGTCAAGTGCTAACCACAACTCAGAGACTCATGCGTCTTTCACTGGTATGCATCCTACCCTCCTAGGTCTAAAGGTCAGTATTTTTCCTTCCTTCTCGCTGTATCCCAACTGCAAATTCTGTGAAAGTTTTGAAGTCAATCTTTCTTCATGTTCTATCTCATTTCTATCATGAGAAATGCATCCAACGAAACAGTGCAGTCATTTGAACACTTTCCTTCATTCTAAGGTGTGTTGGTGAAGGCATAGCGTCATTGTTTCAGAGGCCTTATCTGGTCTTCTGATCAATGATGACAGTAATCCCAATTTCACAGGAAAACTTGACAAGACTGAGTTGCCAGTTCAAATATTTAGGCATGCCCTTTGTTGTGCCAGAGAAAAGGTGCTTGTCCTGTGTGTAGGTGAAATGAGGGACAGGGAAGAAGTCATTTTAAAGGAAGTCAGTGGTGCAGAAATTTTATAGTAATGATAGGAATTTGTACTAGTACTTGGGTTCCTGAGTGTCCTTGTAATTCAGCTGAATTCCAGTTGGACTTAACAACTGCGTTGGAGCTGCATTCCTATGCTGGACCTGCTAGAAAGAAAATTAGATTTTGACCATAAACTTGTCAATTGGGACTGTTCAACGCTGTGAATAAACTTAATGGTTTTCCAAAGGAAGGCTTACAGCCTTCTAAAACACAAAATATGATCTCGTTGTCCTCTAGCTTGAAAAGGCAGAAGAACAAATCTTTTTTAAGGCTCAGAAAGATCTTTAAAAAACCCATACACCCCCACAACACTCAAATCAAAACTGTGTTTCATAAGGGCAAGAGCCAGTGTAATGCACCTTGTATCTGTAAAGATACATTTCTACTGTTTTGATTGGACAATTGTTTCAAAATAGGACTTGCTGCAAAAATCCTGGATGCTTTTGAGAAATTCATTCTCCCTGAATGTAGGGAGGCAAATAGCTTTCCATTTGGCTAATCCAGAGGCTGGCACAAACTTTCTGCCCCTCCCCTCTTTAGTCTGGGTCTAATGCTGGAGCCTCTGTTATGCCAGTGGTCTTCTCTATGGTAGTGGTCAGTCGCAAGTTATGTTTAAGGAGTTGCATGGTCTGTGGCTACAGTTTCTCTTTTGTTTTGGTGATAATCACATAGATAAAATATAAGAGCAAGTTTTACTATCACTTTGGATTACATTTGATACCTAATGGAGATAATGTGCTGAAGTCACAATTAGGAACGCGTTGCAAATGCAACGTTCAGTAATTACAGTCGGCAGAAGAAATACAGCAGAAGGGCTCTTCAGTTTTCGAATTGAAAAATTTAGCAAAGGTTTTGTTTACTGGACATTAAGAGGGACTGAGGAAAATGTCTGGTATTGCGGTGTCTCTTTAGGTTTATATCTTAGTTTCAGCTCCTGGGAGAGGGAATGGGTACATTCCCTTATTGGTCAATCACATTCGTTCTTTCAGGATTCAGGTGTTTCTCAAGGGGTTTTACCTACAGATGTGGTTAATAGGATCTTTCTGTGTGGTAGAAGTTACAGTAAAATCTGTGCTATTTCAGAAGGCTTCCTAAACACCCTCCTCAATTAGAAATACCTTTCTCTGTACTAGGCAGAGGCATGAAAACATGCAAATAGTTATTTAAAAGAAGACAATAGAAAGAGAGCAGCTATACCATTCTCATTTGTATTTTGCCATTGTTTTTTTTACTGTTTGGGGCTTTTTTATATTTTCCGTCCTTTTGTTCAAATAGCTGTAGTTTTTTGGAAAAGAGACAGCCTTTTTATTTTGCCAACACACATGGTTTAGCATTGCTGTGGTCTTGCTCCAGAACTGTGGATTCTGGAATAATAGTGGCAACAAATAATAATGATGCTGAGAGTTGGTCCAGATGTTTATCCTGAGGTTAAAATCATATCAACAATGCAACCAGACATGATTTGTTTTGTCTTCTTCCTCCTAAAGCAATGACATATTATGACAAGTCAGGATGGTGAGCAAAGGATTAGCTACTCTCTTAACCCATTCAGCAGGCTTTTTCTCATCCCTATAGCTTCATCTTACAAACTGGGATCATGCTTTGTTTCATAAAGCATCTCATGAATCTGAAATGAAAGCCTTTTCTAGGAAGTCTTCATATCTGAATTCATGAGATGTAGCAGATTTGGGTTTGGGTTTTTTTTTTTCCTTGAGGTATTGGAAGCATTCATTAGAAAGCTCATTGCAGAGTTCTGCAGCTCATTTTATATACAAATTTTGGGGTTTTAGATGAAGAAAAAAAATCCCCCCAAACTATTATTACCCATTTACAAAACACAACTGATTTGAAATGTTTGTCCAGAGACAAACATGGTTGGCAGCTAGATGGAGCTTAATTACTTTTTCTGCAATTCACTGGCCATTTGTATTTTGCAAAGAAAATGTCACTCCCCTTTGCGTAAACCATCAGGAGAGTGGAATGCAGTCGTAATGTTGCTTTTCTTCTCCACCCCTACCACTGCCCGTGGGAAGTGGGTGCTACACAGAAAATCATCCTACTTGCATGAAAATCCCACTCCTTAAAGGTGCTGATGCCCTCCTGGAGAGTGGTGAGCAGTAACAACATCCACGTGAGAGCAGTTTGGTGAGGATTGCTGGCACGGTGCAGTTCTGGAGGCACTTGGTGTCATCTCCTGCAGGAGAGGTCTAAGATGCACGAGGGATGAAATCCTTTCTCACTAATTTTAGCGATGGCATATTTTTTCTCGTGTTTCTGTTTTGTAGGCTGAAGGTTATGGGAGTGAAAACAAGTGAAGTGTTTAAAGGAGCACCTAGCTGTCAGAACAGTATCTTCCCTACCAAAATATCCTTGGTTTACTCTCGTATGTAAATGACAGATTTAATTATAATTTACCCTTAAAATGAGGGATGTTAAGGCCTCCCACCTGCTAAAAAAAGCAGTTTCAAAACTGAAGTGAATAAAAATGGTATTCTATTGAAATATTTATACAGCTTTTTCTGCTTTTGCCCATTATATCTTGTTGTTAAATACTTAGAATGATCTGAAGTGTATTTAAGCAGACAAGTAACAACCACCCCTGCCATGTTTTGGGAAATACAGGTGCTGTAATGTGGTACACAGGAACTGTATTATACACTATGAATCTTTAAATAGAGGTCATTTAAAAACTGCAAACTCACATGCTTCATGTTTTGGGTTTTTTCTGAGGTACACTTTGTCTTGCAATAGTAAAATAAGTCCTACAGCAGGAAACACTTACATGCGTGTTTTTTCTTTTAATTTAAGGTATTAAAAAAAGAAAGGAAAAAGATTGCTAAGTCATTAATGCTGTACGATTCTGGCTATAGGACTTCCCAGATTTATTTCTGTGTAGAGTGAAATAATTTAGGTTTTACAAAAACATAGTTTCCAATCCAGGTTTAAAGAAAAGCACAAATTCCTAACCTCTAGGAAGTTATCAATATGATTATATGGTTCCAATGAAACTGTAGAGCTTTAGCACTGATATAGACTGGGCAATAAATGGTTTTTTTAAATTGCTTTGGACCTCAAAGGACAGTCTGGTTTACAAGTGACAGATAAGAGGGAAAAATGCTAGATGGGTGATAGCTGAATTCATCTGTTGTTAAGACAACTGTGAAGATAAATTCTTTCAAGTCTTGTGAAACAGGTGGATTCTGTGGGACTGGGGTCTTTGTCTACCCATGCTACTTCCTTTCTACTTTGCTGTTTGGGATTCTCTGTGTTAGCTTGAAGATAAACAGCTTTTGGGCCTGAACTAAAGTATCTGTCTCTGTAGAAAAAATAGTTTCTTAAAAGAATAAAGTCTAGTTCCCATGTGCTTTTATTTCAACCACTGTCAACCATTGCTTGAAGTGTTGTGTCCAGCAGCTGGTTGGTAATCATGATTTTGGGGTTTAAGGTCCTGTGTATTCACCTTTCCAAAGAATTCATGGCCAATTGTTCTGACTTTCCTTAAGAAATATTGCCCTGGATTCTCTTTCTGGGTTAACATGTCTCCTGTAGGAAGAGGGGAAAAGATATCAGAATAGAGAACAGACAAGGGGTTTCAGGTTGTGTTTCACACCCTGCTTATATGGGTTGTTTGTGGAGTCTTTGCACTGGTGGGTGCAGAGCTCAGGTGGGCTATGCTCCTTAGGGGATGTGGGATTGCTGCAGCAGCCATGGGTCATGGCTGGAGGCTGAGCTGTGTCCCTCAAACAGCCACGTGTCTCTTCCTCTTACAAAACCTGAATCCCACTGGGAGCACAGCACTTGTGTGTGGTGCAGGATTGTTTCATCAGCTCTGTATCCCATGCAGGAATGTTTTCCCCAGGGCTAAGTTCAGTTTGCCTTACATTCCTGGGCAGGAACAGATACAGGGATAGTGGTGGATGCGGAGCAAAACACTATTAGAAAGTGGAATATTAGAAAGTGAAATACTTGCAATACTGCAAAAGAAAATGGAAGATGAGCTCTGGTACTATAAGTTCTAGAACTGTGCTTTTTTTGTTTCATCTGCCCAGGCTCATAGTAAACAAGGATCACTATGGCCTTAGTAAATATCCAGCACAGTTGTTTCATGATAAACAGAGATGTTATTTCAGATGCATGGAAGTAACCCCTGATATATATTCTCTCCAAGGTTTTGGTATTTTAAAATTTCTCAATCAAGCATCTCATTCCTCAGCTCAATCCACAACCACTCATGACAATCTGAATATTGCCTGTGACACACTGAAACCTACTGGTTTATCTAAGAGAGTAAGGTATGTGTATGTGTGTGTTTGATGATATATTTTGGAGCAAAATTCACTGTTCTCTCTTACTCCCTGTCACCACGGGGGTTGATTAAAGCAGTTGAAAATTGACCCTTTGGCCCTGGTACGGCCTTCTTAAAGAGGTTCAGAATTAATGTGCTGCTTCAGAAGAGGGATTTCAGATTATTATTATTTTTGTACATAAACTCAGGTGGAATCCAGCTGAAATTTTTGAAGCCTATTTATCAAAGTTATAAAGAGCCACATGGACTATGTGCCTCAGCTTGGTTGTAAAGGAAATGGCCAGTAAAATATTCTGGGGAGCATCCTGGCAGTGCTGTGATTAGGCTGACTTCCATGGCTACAAAATCTTTCAATTTGATCTAACCAGTTTTGCAACTAACAACTTGACTTTTCTGGCTTCTTGATCCAGTCTTGGAAATATATACGTGTGCAATTTCTCCCAAAAGAAAATTGTGATAAGATTGTGGTAATCTTTGGCTTATCTTCAGCTCCTTTTGGCTATCCATGTATTTGCTATTGTCAGAAGAAGTGGAAAGTATCCAGCAGCGTGTGTGTGCGTGTGATTTCCAGGTTGGCTTTAGTCCTCACCATAACATCTGCAGCCCCGGAGCTGAAGGCCGTGTGTCACCAATTCTCTTTTGTTCACAGCTGGCCATATGCAACAGCCATGTTTTGTAAGTAGGCTTTTCCCTCAGCTGGCTGGGCTCCCTGATGCAGAAAGCATGTCAGGAAAACAAAAGGTCACCAAAGCACACGACAGGGTTGCTTGTGTTGGACACCAGCGGCCAGCCCTGAGAAGGAAATTGTGGGGTAAGCACAGGTGGGGTTTGCGGTGTGACAGGAGAGGCTTTACTCAGTGGCCCTCTTACCTCCTTGGTCAGCATAGTCTCTGGAGATGGTGTCTGAAATTTCGTTCCCTGGGTTTAGTTCAGACAGATTGCAAACTAGAGTGAAGGTGGCAGAAATGTTTTAAAATGCGGTTTATTTACAGAATTGTTTTCAATTAAAAAGACCCAATAACATATGCTCTCTTATTAAGTACATTTTTTTATGTTGGAAAAAGTCAAGTTTATTAGCAGTTCTGGTAACTGAAATATAGTATCATAAACTTTCATGTGAGGAGGAATATTTATTTTTTCCTTCTTTTTGCTTTTTCCACCACTGCAGCAATAGATGAAAAAAAAGAACCCCAGACTGACCTAAAATCACACACATAAAACTGTTTTAAGTATTTTTCACTTATACCATCAAAACAAATAAATATATTTGTTCCTCTCTAGCTAGTTCCATGTTTCACAATGAGTCCTTGGGTACCTTTGTATAAGCTTTGACTTTTGTGCTTCAGTGTTCCCACTGAGAAGAAATGGAACAGTTTGTTGTTTATCACATGGGATGGTTTGGAGTCAGTTATGCTGGAAGAATATTTTAAAGACAAATGAACTGTTCAGCTGGGAGAAGACTGCTGAAAGGAAGACCTTGAGAACATGCTGACTTAGCCTCTCCCTTTTGCTCCCTGTGCATTTCTCTTTATATCAGAGGGATATTTCTTTCAATGTTAAGAAAAAATATAAAGTTTAATTTCTTTTTTTTAAAATATATTATTTTTTTTTAATTGCACTGCAAAGCACAGAGTCGAAAGTTGAGGAACTGGTAGAAGAGGAGCTGAGAGGGTTGTAACATTTGTTGTCTTTCCTCCTTAGTCTTTCTTTGTAACCTGTGGTGAATAGCTTCACCACACCTTAAGCTTCTGTGTTTTAAAGTGGGGATAACGTTCTCACACTTCATGGGAGGTAACAAATGGAATTTATTTACATGTCCAGAATGTTTTTAAATTCCTATAAATTAGGTGTTATAAAAATGCAAAGTATTCTTTCTTGACAGCGGTTTAAATATGAAAGCAGCATTTAAATTTAGCTCTCTAACTTTTTCCTTTACAAAGAGAAGCTTTCCCTGCAGAGATCTTATTCATCCTTACTATTCATCCTTTGCACTGGAGCACTTCCAGTTCTGTAAAACATTTCTCATGAGAATGATATTGGTGAAACTGTTACCTGGCTTGAGATGGTTGGCATATGGTTAGGAATTTAGGTGCTGCTTCACTTAGAGACAGCATAAATGCAGTGAGACTTCCTATAATATTTCATGTATTTCCCCCTTTCTTTTTCGCATCTCAAAGGTCAGCACACCAATTTGGCAGAGAGTATCTAACTGTTGTACAGACAAACAGGTGAAGCCTTCTTATGTTTAGTTTTACTTTTATTCCTTCAGCTTAAAGAAGTAGTTTGTAGAGAAACAGATGACCTGATAAAATTTTGTTGAGTAAATTCATGATTATACATTCACTTGTAAAGTGATCTTGGGATATGCAGGGGTTATTCTGATGAAGTGCAGAATTTAAATCGTTTCACTTGTTCATCTGTGATCAGGTCCTTAGGAGTGATACAGCCTTGCTGCAGAGTAGTGTTTTTACTTCATTTGATCAATTTTTAAGGAGACATAAGTAGCATGCCTTCCAGTTAAGGCAGTCATGCTGTGAAGTGCATGAGTGTAGTCCAGTAGACAAAGTCCCCAGAAAGAGGCCAGCTGCTCTCTTGTTGCTTCTGCCCTCCACAGAGGTGGGGTGAATGGCACCGACCCTGGGTTCTTCCTTTTCTTTATGTATCGAGTCCCCTTTTTCTTTCTGTCCCCTTGAACTTTGCAGTGTTTCTAAGGCACTCATTCCATGTCACGAGAAAATCCACTGTGGGACCAGTTTAGAATTTTTATTGACCAACAGTGAATAACCAGAAGGTTTGAACTATTTCTGTTAGGGAAAACTTTTAGCCTCAATCCTTCACCTGCTACCAGTAGGTTGTTATTGCAAAGAGGAATACTTCTTTTTCTCCTCCTGTATTTGTGCTGCTCGACTTTGCACTTAATTGGGTTTTGTCAGTTTGTGTCAGGTGTGTACTGAGCTACTCAAGGGAAGGAGGTGCAGAGGCATATAATTTATGAATCCTAACTGGCCTTATGCAGTAACAGCACTGTGCTGTTCAGGATGGCCAATATGGAAGTGCCTACAGTCTTGTGCAATAACAAAATGTCTTGTAATGAAGTGTGATTTTTGTATTAGTTTTAGGCACTTTTAGTTGCTTTGTCATATAAGCATCTGGGCAGAAGTTTTTTTATAACACTATGTGTAAGACTTACCAAGACAACTAAAATCTGAGTGGATCTTCCGTACATGGGTCTTTAGTCATCCTGTATGAGGAAATAGTATGTCTGTATGTTCATGCATATTGTGAGTGCACACTGAGAAAGCAATATCACAGACACTCCTGCATGCAAGCACTGGGTTTGTGGCTCCTAAAGGCAGCTGCTGAATTTCAAACATAGCTAGCATGGAGAACTTGGCCCTCATAGGGTCTGCCACCAATCTACCGCCCACACATAGGGTGGCACATGTAAAAATGTTGAAGCAATAAAGTCAGTTTTGATTTAAGGTTGTGGATTGATGGAGGCTCATTTACAGCTCATCAAGAGTTTTGTGTGAGCTGTACTAGTCTTTGATTATGAGTTAAGCACTGAATATGATACAGACAAAAATGCCATTATCCTAACTTAGCCAGGTGTGCCTCACGCAAAATTGCTGCATTTTAAACCATACGGTAATTCACATTAATCTTAAAACACATAATTATAAAAATGCTGGAAATGAAACATTTTTTAAAAGTAATTGAAAAATATCACAGTAAAACAGGTTTAAAAACTAAAGATGAGCTTCCTATCACCTACAGGCTATGATAAAAAGAAAATACTGTGTATAGTCTGAAACCAAGTGTTCTACTAAAAATGCTAAAGCCTACTTCATAGCATGTGATAAAACATCTCAAACTTCAAACTTAGTAGTAGTAGATCTGCTTGAAGCAAAACCAGTTTTATCTGCTGAAAAAACATGGCAGATACTGTGCAGCTTGTCACTCTGGGAGGTCTGTTTTCCAAGTCATAAAATCCTTTCCTGACCAGTATTTCTTGTGGTCTTTTAGGACCTTAGGGCCTTTAAATCTAGCTAGCTCACCTCAGCTGAAGCAGGCATGAATGTTTCACAGCTGGAGGTAAGCATTTGGTCCATCCTCAAGCACTTGGAAAAAAAATGTTGTGGGACATCACTCTTTGAGCAGAATGCCTTTACTTGAGTTGTACATTTGAAGAGTCAGCAATGCTAAGCTTTCTTTTTTCAGAATCTTAGTCTATCAAAGGAAATAGAAGAGCTTCACTGTGGGAAGGAGATTTCCTGCTGATATTCCCTAAAAATGCACTTTCTGACTTCTGTAGCTTCAATGAGAAACAGCTACAATAAATGCTGAGAACTGAGGGAGTGGTAAATATACTTGCTCTTGAGCATGAGCTAGAGTCTGAAGAAAGTTTCCGTAAGATCTTAAATATGCTGTAGCTCACACTTCTCCCCTGTTTTCTCTTCTTTTATTTTTTATAGGCATTCTAAAAATCCTATTTTCATTAAATGTCTTTATTATACCTAGTGTTAATTTTGGCCCTAAATCACTTGCCAGGAGGAAACCTTCATCTCCAAAATTATCAACAAAGGCTGTACAGTAAAAGTAGAGAATCCAGCATAGAGCTTTCCCTTTTATTTTGTAAAAGCATGTATGTTGTTGTGGGCATATGACATCGGTGAGAGTTTTAACTTGATGCTATGCAAATTTAATTAGCAGTCCTTTCTGGTGTAATAGATCAATTTTAGTATAGTTCCAGTTGTTTGTGTGGTCTTCACCCAGTATATAGTATTCTTGTCTAGATGGGCAGGCAGTATGGGCTGTAATGGCATTAATATGGATTTTCCATTGTAAAATAATTGTTAATTCTCTGTATGGGTTCATAAAGCAGAAAGAAACTCAGCTGGGATAAGCCAACATGCCTGTGGTCTTCACCTGTCTGACTCTTTCTAGTGTTCATTTACATAATTAAGTCAAAGCAAAATCTGACTTCCATTCACAATCAATTTGAACATTAATTGTACATGAGTGCAATCTTTTAATTCTTTATTTTGTGACTGGGGAGATTAGCTTGTAAGGCATACATGAAGAGTGACTAGAAAATTAAACAAAATGGGAAATGTGCTGGTGGAGAGAAATTGTAAAATAGATATTTCTCTTGCCAAGTTTCACTCTTCTTTGGTTCATGAGGTTAATGACTATATGCTAGAGATTTGCTTCGGGTTACCAAAATTACAGGCAAAAGTCTTGAGTGAAAGACAGGTCAAAAAACGAATCCTCTTCAAGCAAAACTGCTCTTTTATTTCAATCAATGCCAGAGGAGACATCTTTGCTCGGTGGTTGGAATATATTATCCTTTTCAAAAGGCCAGTTGAAAGAGATTCAATAGGTAAGCTAATTTTAAATCAAAAGCTGTGTGATAATACATTAATCTCTCCTTGTCTGACACTATCCACCCAAGAGACAGTAAAATACACAGGCTTGGGCTGACCCAGTATAAGGAATGTGATCTAACTGCACAAGTTGCAAGGAGGGGGAACACCAGTATGTGCCCGAGGGCAAGATCATCGGGGAAAGCTGTGAAGAAATGGAAGATTTGAGCCACTGTTAAGTCCCACAAAGCAATAACAGATGTATTTCAAACAAGGATGCATTTAAAAGGAGCACCATGAGTGTGCATCTCTTCGTATTTCTAAAACCAGCCTTCCCCAGACAGTGCTTTCCTTACTGATTGAAATTAGTTTCTTTGTGTCTACTTTTTTCCCCTTGGCCCCTGTTAAGGGAAATGGTGTGTACTGTGTGAGATATTCAGAGCCATGCACATTCTGTGGTTGGGAATCGGTCTTGAAAGCGAGTTGCTTGTTGTTTCTCAGTTTTCAGGCAGGTCTTACTGACACAGAAATTTTCAAGGTTTACAGACCATACCCTGTTTGCCTTCTCTGGATGCAACCTGCAGTATGCATGTCTCAAACACAACTGGTGCTCTGTGCTTGCCAGTTGAATAAAACACGCTGGGTAAAAGCATCTTGTCTCATAAAACTGATCAACTCGGTTGGCATATAAGTAAAGAAGCCGAATGAAAACTGTGCAGGTCTGCTGAAGTTTCACCTCTGGTACTGGGGTGTGTCTCACTGGCTTCACTTGAATCAACAACCCACAGAAGTGTCTCAGCTTCTTCAGAGTGCCTTACTCTGGTTGCTGGTAAGAGGGATGTGAAATATGTATTATTTTAAAACATATAATATTCCCTTCTTGTTTCCTGAAAATAAATTAGATTTTTCTCCTGAATTTTAGCTGAATTTTAAATTACCCATATGATGAAAGCACTTGTATTTTTTTGATCATGCCTTTCTAGCATCCAGATGGAGAGGTGGGAAGGGCAGCTGTGAGGATGAGGTTAGTGCACTGCTGTTGCTCTGAGGGGAGGATCAAGGGCATGGTTTAGGAAGTAGAAGGCAGATGAATTATGGAATTCTACATCTGCTTCATTTTGTTAAGCTACAATTTGTATGTGGCATTGGACACATTGTTTCTCATTTCTTGTCAGTTATTCCTAATGTGGGAATGAATGTGTAGGAACCCCTTGCCTGGAGGTATGTCAGGTAAATAGGAAACCTCTTTGTAGACATTTCTTTCTATATTATTTAAAAAATGGCAGCTGGCTTGTTTTATACTTGGCTTTGATGACTATTTCTGCAGCTTGAGCTCAGCCACATTTGAAAAGCACAATAGTAATCCCAAATTTAATGCAGGCATTACAAAACACACAGTGTGTTTGTGACTCGGTAGTGTTACGTCTCAAATTCCCATTACAGCTTTTCTTCTAAGGTCCTGACTTGCTTTTGCATGAAAGATGAAACAATGAAGCCATTACAGAAACAGATCACCTATGAAACAGTTTTCAGAAAACAACACCTGAGAAAAATTGGAAGCACAAGCAGTGCTTAATGCAATCAAGTCGATTGTTTTAACTTCTGAAAACATATTATCTCTTATTAATGCCTTTACCACACTGGATGTTGTTTCTGCATTTATTTACATAGTATAAAAATAAGAAACCCTTTATTCCAAAAAGCAGTCATTAGACTTGTTCTTTGTCTTAAATTGAGCAATAATTAGCAGTCATAATCAAATGTTTAACTAAGGCATATACCCAGCTTCTTAATGTCGTCTGGCAAGAACTAGGTTGAAATCCTGTCCAAGGTGCAGTACTTTTCTAAAGATATATAGCATGTAAAATGCAGTGCTATTATATGGCATTAATCAAAATGTCACCAGTTCCTGAAATGGGCTTCTGTCAGGGAGCATATATTGGTGTTCTGGCTGATAATGGCCTCGCTAATTTATGACAGACTACCATGTCTGTAATAATAAAAAATCTTCTCTTTCTGCTCTTTTGATATTTTCCCATTGATGCATGTCATTTTTTGAATAGGATAAAACAGCTCTGTCATAACATATAATATCTCTGTTCGGTAAATGCAGAGTATGCTATTATATAGAAGGAAAATGTTATACTGTGCTGTGTAGGCAAGACAATATAAATGGCTTTGTATTGTGTTTGTTCTTGGGTAACGGAATCGTTTATCCAGTCAACTCTGCCCCTCCTTTCTTTTGAAAGAGGATTTTTAGAGAAACATACACAAGGTGTAATTCATTTAAAACTGAGTTACTGACTTCAGGAGTGCAGAAGGTTTAGTTTCAGGTCAGTAAACTGATCTATTGCTAAAATCACCATTTTGCAAATCACAAAGAACAGATTACAGTAATGGCTTGTTGGCAGTGAATCTCTCTTGAAATAATTCTTTATTTAAATCTTTAAGCTACCTTGTTCTCAGTTTAGACTTACTTCCCACTTCATGAGTGGAGCCTTTTTTATCAGTGAAACAATTGCAGGAACCCCTTTGAATTGTCTCTTTCTGAAAGTATAGTTCATTATGCCTAAGTAGAAAGCATTTAATATAGTTTATTCCTAGTAGGCTCTACTGCTTGCAATTTGAGTGCTAGATTTTCGTATAGATTTCAAGAAACAGAGTGTACTAGTTTTGTAAAGTCAATAATTAGGTATTGCAAAATATATGGAAATTCACATTTGTATACTCACACTGCGTATATTTGCAGCATGCAAGTAGAAAAATTTCCATCCCTGTTGAACACTACAAGATAGTTAGAAGAGGCTCAGATATAAACTATTGATGTATTTCATCTATTTTAAAGAGAAGGCAAAGGGTAATCCCTGAGAATTCTTGCCCAAAAAACTTGTGTTGCTTTTGAAGGCTGTTTCAGCACTGGGGAGGGTGCAGTGGAATACACTGCTGTTGCTTCCTGTGAAAATGTAGACCAGCTCTGAAATTTCCATGTGCTCACTTTGCTCTCTGCTCTCGGGTTAAAAATGTCCCTGAAGTACACCAGCCAGCTCATGCCAACTTTTGGTCTCATTTCAGGTGATCAAAAACTTCTTAATACTGAAAAATGATAGCAAAGAGTATTTTTACTGTTTGAAGAGTATTGAATACTCTTGAACACAGATGTGTGGTGCCTCACTAGCTACATATAATGTTACGACGTGTGAAGATAAGGCACAGTGAAGGGAAAAGATTGACAGTAGGTGAAAAATTCAAGGATCCATAATTATCTTGAGTATATAACTGTCCAAAATAGAGGACCATTTTTCTGTCTGCCTACCTCTCTGTTATGTTTCCTACCAGTGTGGTATTATGAAGTCTTTTGAAAGTCAGCAGAAATTTTAGGATGTCATCTAATAAACCAATCTAAAGAAGCCAGGAGCTCTTTAAAGTAATACTGAATGCTTTGGGAAATTGTCCCTTTGAGATAGCAAATACCAACATTTCTCATGTACCGCATTGGGCATTTGACCCATATCTTAAATCATTACATTGAATCCATGGCAACTATCATTTTCTAGTTGAATGGTGCCTTCATCTCTATCTCCAGAATTGGAAAAGGCCTTGTCATAGTGGCCCAATAAATCGAATGCCTACAGGAAGCTTAGGCTAACTATGGTAGGTGGAAGTCAGTAGAGTGTCATGGTCACCTAGCCTGTAATGTCCATTTGTTTATTGGCATTAATAATGCATATTTGAATTCAAGACAGTAATTTGGAAACTCTTCAGGCTCTAGTGGTACTGCATTTCTTGTTCTTGTGTGACAAAAGTTGTCTCCTGAGTCCGAAAAAAATCTTGTGTAAAAAAAGGTCCAATGAGACCAATATATTCCTGATGGGGAAGGGGGTGAGGGTGGTGGTTTCTTGAGCCTTTTCTGGTGTAAAATGACATTGGCAAATATGAAACTTCTCTTGTTGCAATTATAGGTTCTGGTAGATTACTTATGGTATTCCTGTAATGCTTTTTGCACCGTTTTTATTCCAACACTAGAATTTACTATAGTCTTACAGGTTTTTTCCTTTGCTTTGGTTTATTTACGTATATATGTATATATATGAAATAAATCATCTTTTTGCTCACCTTTGCATAGATATATCATCGTCTTTTTTCATGTTTGTATATAAGGGCCAGACACTCACAATTATGCATTGTCTTTATCATACGTTACCTTCGGTCAGCAAGAGATACTGTTTTTAAAAGAAAGTATCAGCATGAGGGGAAAAAAAAAGTTTCTACAGCTGGTAAAGAAGGCGGCTCATGCTACCATTTCCAGTAATACAGACACACATATTTATGTGTAATCATAACTTCAGTAAAATTCCACCCTAAGGGTTATAGGAAATGTAATGCTGGAGATATTATTTACAGGGTTCCAGCAGACAAAACTCTCCTGAAGGTGGGTAGTTCAAGAGACTACTGAGTGTTCTTACTGTCTAAAGCAAAACTTCCTAATCTGCTGTTATCAGTGGAAGAGCTTCCTCACCAGCATTTTTGGTACATACCAAATTTCAGTATGAAAATGTAATGATTTTCTGTATGAGTACTATGGCCAAAAAATGCCTGTGCATTCTTCTTTAACATGAAAATTCTCATATAATAATGCTGTATAAATGGAAGGCTGTTACTGCTCATGAAAGAAAATGGTTTAGAATGCTTGAGTATAAAACCCAGGAGATTAATTTTAAAGTTGTTGTAATTACAAAGTAGAGACCATAATGAAAGAAATTTGCTGTAAATGCTGTAGATTTCAAAGACGTAACATTTTTCAGTAAGCTGTTTCTAAAATTCATTTAATAATTCCATCAAACTTTTACTGGAAAAAAAATGGACATTGACTAATTTAGTTTTTAAGAGGCTTCTGGAAAGTAAGAATGGAAAGGGCCTCACCCAGAGAAGTGGAGGAGAGGCTTGAAGGGCTTTAGCAAGACTAGGGGATGAAATGTTACTGCTGGGAAAGGAGCCCTGACACACTGACCAGTGCTTGATTTTTAGTGCCTGGCAATGTGGCTTGACTGCTATTCTGGCTTTGCTTTAGACTTGCCCAGTAATGTGTTGTTGGATGGTGCATGTGGGCAGTTCAGGGTAAAGGGATCAGGATGACTTCTTTCATTGTGAGTATTCATTCATGAAGTTGCACTCCTTCCTCTATTTTGTAAACCCTGATTTATTTTCACCATGCTGCACCTTCCAGCTCCTTATTCAGGATGCTGCATGGATTGTTTTTTTTTCCTTGGTAGGTCCACAGTTCCTCTAGCAAAACGGTTCCTCTAGAAACCTCACCTCTAGCAAAACAGCAAGAATGAAGCAAGAGCTTTCCTTTCCTCACTGAGTTCCCAACACTTGGCTATTCCTCATGCAAGAGAAGTAAGGAAAGTATCACTGCTGCCTCTCCCACTCTGTTTTGTTATGAAACCATAAGAATGAACCTGACAGTGTCTTGGGCAAACAGGGAATAGGGAGGTGCTTTACAAGGAAACTGCTGTGACTGGTAGGCTGTGCCATTTGAGATTGCCTTTACGTGATGGAAGCTGCAGCGTGACAAGGATTTTCAGTGTACTTTTGTTGGTGAAATTTTGTCAGTTACATGATCTGTCTGATGGCTCCAGACCATTTCTTGCTCAGTTCTTAGTGGAATCACAAAATCTCCCCATCTCCAGGGTAGGGTACCTTGAATGCTGTTTGTGCTCTGTGATGCTTTGGAAATTTAGATAAAATATGTACGCTTCTTTTATTGGATTAGTTCCCTCACTCCCAAAGGAAGCAATGTGCAGCCCTGCAGTTTGTTTTGTTTACTCTTTGCTGTATCCCATAGCTGCTGATGAATGTTCAGCTCATTGCTGGTTAAAAGAATGTGGAAAAGATTGCCTTAATGCAAAATGCATTGATTCACAGTGCAAGAATAAAGTGCACAATAAGAAAGCACTGAAACTTTGTTTGTCTCTTCGAGTAAGGATTATGTACATAGAGGAGGACTCAGATCAGTGATTAGAGAAAGGAATTCATGGTAAACAAAAACAAGTTATACTGAAGCTCTTCAGAAAGGAGTACACAGAGGTTTCGCACACTGAGTGGGTTGCAGTGTTTCATCTCTGCGTGAACAGGGTGCCCGAAGATAAATGCAGAGACGAAATCTATAGTCACTTTAAAGGACTGGAAGATGAATGGCTGACTTGCAGTCCTGTTTCTTTAAAATATTCTCTTTTTTGGAGAATTATGTCAGTGGGAGAAACAGCCAGATGCTTACAGGGGGAGCTACAGCTTCAACTCCCTCCAATCAGAAGGGAAGAACCTGAGTTTCATATTCTGTGCAAACCCACAAACTATTGGCAGTGGCAAATAGCACCGACCAATGTCATCTGTGACAGCTTCGACATCAAACCTCAAACACTAAAATGCCTTCAATTACCAGCTAATTTGAGAAGTGATTTTTTTTTTTTCCAACAAACAACCTAACTGGCAAAAAGCACTCATGTTTCACTAAGTTCTATGGTCTTCAGTGGAGGAAAGTAGACATTGTTAGCTAATGCAGTGTCTTGTTCAGGGTGTGAAGCTGGGTGCTAACCAAACTAATGCTCTGTTGTGTCATCCCTTGATAAGGAAGCCTACAAGAGATCTGCACACTTCAGTATTCTTTAAATTGATTTTGAGAACTTCACTGGGACTTACACACAGAGAGGTGCAGCTCAGCCCACTTTTTTTAAAGAACCAGATTTCCTCTGTCCACCCAATCTGAAAAGCTTTGACATGACTTATGTGGAGTGGGTAAGTTCCTCAAATCTTTGAGACCTCAGAAGCTTATGTGGGGCACCAAAGCTCTGAAAGAGTCTCTTTTTTTAACTGGCATTTTGGGGGTAAATTTTTTTGCCTCTTCCTAGCTCTCAGCTAAGCAGTAGTGATGCAATTCTAGTTATTCTCTTAAAGTATTTTTTTCTATAAGCAAAAAGAAGTATTGTGAAACCTTGAAAGAACAGATGATTAGTCACTTTTCCCTCAGCTGTAAGTGCCTTGTGCTGGTTTGTTTTGAGCCTTGTTTTTTTCTTAGTAGATCAGTCCAAGACAATGGAGAACCTTCATGCCAATAGAGATCAGGTGGTGTTGTCTTTTCTGCTTAAGACGTATGAAGTTTGACAGGACCTCTATGTGTGGATCAATAGTGGACTATTAAGAAGATTAAAATATGGTCTAGAAGTGACAGCAACAGGTTGAGAATTGAAAATCTCTTTTCTACTCCTGGCTCTGCCTGTGGCTAGACAATTTACTTACTGTCCAATCGCCTTATTTCCATTACATGTAAAATGACTTTATTAGTGCTGTTGCAACAAGACTGACTATTAAGGTTATTCCTATGCCTGTGCAGTGCATAGAGAAAGAGTTTGCTGTTTAATGCCCAGCATTAGAGCAGCCCAGGCAGTACAGTTTCTTGCCTGCAGCTGAACTAGATACCACATCTAAGATAAGGGCATTTTCTGTGTAGAAATTGCTGAACTGCTCAGGGTAGGGTAGTATATTTCTCTATAGCACTGCATCGAAAGGAAAATGTTGGATGGGATGTACAGGATGTTAATAAGGGTATAAACACCTTCCTCTCTCTTCCACATCAGTGTATATGGCATTTCATTTCCAGAGAAAGGCACTCGTATTTTTAGTGGATGTCAGTAGATTCAAAGCTTAGTGGAGCTCAGGTGATTTACAAACACTGAATATTTATTTGGCCCCATATTTTCTTCTGCCTAATCCTAATTAAATGTAAAACAGTGTTTTGATTCTGTTTCCTCACTGAATGCTGACTGATGCTGCAGAACCTATCTCCGATTTTATTGCTACTGGCCTTTTCTGCCAGCAACTCTTTTCCAGATAAATGCAGAGAATTTTTATTGACAGCTTATTTTAACAGATCTTATGATGAAGGATGTTTCTGCTGCAGAGGTAGAGAGCAGCTGTGAGATGGGTTTTACTGGCTATGATCCAATTTATCTAAGTTGTCTGTCTTGCTGTGATTCATCAAGTACTATAAAAAGTGGCTGTGAAATGGGCAGGGAAAAAACCCCAACAAACCCATTTCTGAGCTAAAAGGCACTTTGTCATGGTGTGGTGTACTAAAGCAGGCTAAAAAGAGCAGACTCATCCTGGCAGTACTGGTTCTCTTTTAGATCGAGCTGTATGTGTGAAGTTCCTCTCAAAAACAGCAGAGGAATTGCTGCAGTGACCTCAGGTGTGGATTTGGAAAAGGGGGTCTAGTCTTACAACCAAAGACAGCTTCCAGAGCACCTGTCATGTCAAGGTACTGGTGAGCTTCCATGTGTACTATCTCTCCCTGCCCAGAAAATGTCACAGCACAAGTTTGGGGCAGTTGTCCCATTTTACGCAGAGCCTGAACATGACAAGACTGACTTGCCAGCTGTGCCTGAAGGTCGGAGTTGAGGCTTTACTTTCCCAACTTTTACCTTCCCTTCGGCTGCATGGTGGGAAAGGGACAGGTTATTTAAAGCCACCTAGAGAAGAATCATGGATTTGCATTTGTGATAGATTGAGAGGAGCAGAAAAAGACAATTTTGGGAGCTCCAGCCTCTGTGAGTATGTGTGTTTTGAAGGTGGTATGGTGTGACAGGATAATATAAACAGTAGAAGAAAAATGACTGGGGAGTAACAGTTTGACATACAGGTGTGTATGTAAAGTTTTATATAAATGTTATTTAAAAGTATGATTGTTACATCATGTCTATTTAATTTCTTAGGGGGTTTTGAGTTCCATATGGGTGGATGCAGCCAATGTTTATGAGCTGTGCATATTACCTAATGACTCATTTCTCAGCGAGTTGAAAACCTATAATTTAATATTTCTAATGGAACCAACCCAAGGCCTATTGGCATCATGAAAAAATATGAACTTATGTGAGCTTTATCACAGTCTCTAAACAGATAAGTCTGGTCTGTGCTTTCCAGATGGAGAAGGTTGCTGTACTGAAGGGAAAATCACAAACAGATTAATGGTGTTTCAATTAAAGGTGTTTGCAATAGCAATAGAATGGATGACTTGAGATAACTAATTTCTAATATCTGCTGATTTTTTTACGCTTTGAAAGTTAGATTTCCTCTTTTTGTTATTTGACCTAACATTGTTTTGTTCATCTCCATTTTGCATAGGTAGGAATCGGGAAAGAAAATAGGCTTTAAATAAATTTTAAAAATTTTAAAATACATGTCCTTTCAGATTATACCTTAATTACATCCTAATTTCTCATTTTAGATGTTTATTCAAAAGGTATTCGCTTTACTCTAAATAGTTTTAGTCTTTTGTGACTGGGTTACAAAGAAATATTTATCAAATAAAGTAATGTTTCTCTTATTAGATTCTAAAAATGCAGCATGAACATCTTAAAAATGTCTTCCATTTTTTTTTCAACACTGTTGACCAAAAGCTCTTCCCTTCCACAGCAGTATCAGATGTCCCAATGTAAAGTGAAAACTGAGAATGCTATCAAGCTTTAAAAAAAAAGTACACAAACCCCAGTCAGCAACCAGAACTGTAATTTCTTTTAGATTACATTTTAAACTCGTATCTTCTTGAATGCTTTAACTCAGTACATAGGATTTGGAAGTTAACACCAGTGATTACCATCTGTGCGGGGTTTTGTTCTTACAGTTTTAGTGGCTTTTGGAAAGAAACAAGAGGTTGAATTATTTCTGCTAGAAATGGGAATAAAATAATTTTAAGGTCCTAAGGTTCTCATTCACTTCTAGAGACTTCTGTTCAAGTTTTTCTCTTGGGTTTGGCTTTTGGGATTTTTTTGGACTTGCTTGTTTGTTTGTTTGGTTTTTTCCTACAAACTGTAAAATATTAGCAAAACATAAAGAGCAGTTCAAGTTTCAGTCCTTTCTTAAATCTGTCAGTAATGCATCTTTCATTATTTTAGTCATTTTGGGGTTTTCTTGTCATCCATAATTAGTTATGATTTTATTTATTTTTAAATTTATGGAGACTTTTCACCTGGAGATGGTACACTGTTCAAAGGTGCTTTTCTACATTTGTTTCTTTTTAGTTGGTTGTGGGTAAGCTAAAGCAGATAATGGTGAATGTACTCAAATTATGAAAACATAGTAAGGGCTTCTGATTAGTAACATCTAAGAAATAGTACATTGAGGACAGAGAGTGGTAGTAAAAGCCAAGGTTTTATTGCATGAAAATTATGAAGCTATTTCCTCTGTGGAGGCAGAAATTCTCCATAAGTTGAAAGGTGGGACCTGACTTAGTGTCCTGGAGAGATTTGTAAACTGGGGAAAGAAGTAATTGTCCTTTTTAAATATTTGGAGACATGACCCTGGAATTTGCAAGGTTTGTGAAGAAGTTGCTTAAGCATTGCTGTGTGACTGATTAATCCTCCAATTAATAACATTCATACTGAAATGGCTTCTTATATTAGTAATGGCACCAAATGACCTTGACATATTTATGCATAAAACAACTTACTATATATAGCAATGATATTAAGCAGTTTTTGCAATTTGCAATTAAATAGCTTAAAGAGGCTTGTACTCTTACTGACTATTTAAGCATCAAAGATACTCTAAAGCATATTTTCCCACTTTCAGCAGTTATCCTTGAATTTACATGTAAAGACAGCTTGTAACACAGAGTACTCTTTAATTAAAATATTCCTAGAATTCTCTGAGCTAGACTTAAATAAAAGTTTATCATGGAGAAAAGAAGACTGTTCTAGTTTGTGTTTGTGGTCTTGAAAAATGGTCACTCCTGTAATTGTCACTGAGGAAAAAGTGTCAACTAAAAGCTTTTTGTACATATAGAAAATGTATGGAAAGGGTTTTTTTAGTGTATGGAAACAAGATTTTTTTAGGAACCCATACTTCATGGGAGAAAACGGCAATAAAAGTAGAAGTCCTTTAAAGTGTATTTTGAAATTGGGTAAGAGTACAGACAAGCTTTAAAATCCAACACTGCAAAACATTCATTATAAGAACAGTTTAGTTGGCCTGTTTCTGTTGTTGCTGATGTTTGTACCCTATGTGACAAAATGCATAATGTAGGTATTAGCAGAAGAATCTGGAACTAAGCAAGTGGAAAACATTGAGAGAGGAAAAAAACCTTACAAAGTAGCACTTAGTGGATGGATAAATTGACAGTACTTTTATTCTTTAGTACTTGAATTTTGTTGGAAAGAAAAGTGCAGCTAGAGTGTAGCTAAGTATATCATAAATGGTAACATGTCAATGTGAAAGCTTTTTTTGTCCTCTGAAGTGGGGATTTAAGTCACTCACAATATTCCTTCCACTCGCTTGACTATGAAATACTGCAATTCCTCAAAATCAGATCCACAGTTCAGCCTGACTCCTGGAAAGAGGGCTACACTGCTTGTTAAATTAGGCTTCAATTCAGGTAGGTTATCCACATGGTTACAGATTCTGTTTAGTTGCCCTTGGAGGATTCAATTCATGAGCTCAGTTTGCTTGGTTGAGATAACAGAGCTCTGCCATTTTGACCGAAACCGTAACATTTTTTAACACTCTCAAGTGTTAGTTTAGTTTTATTTTGGATGAAATTTTAATGGAGATGAAGGAGGGAGAAATGAACTTTGCTCCTGGTACTGCCCATCCTTTTGGAGAACTCTGGGATTCTGATAAATGTCAAACTTCCTATTTCAGCCACCCATCCCCTGCAGTATCTGCAATGAGTACCTTACAGTCATCCTCCATTCAGACCATATAGTTACACTCTGTATTCCATCAAACCTGTTAAGAGTTGCTCCCATAAGTCCAAGATTTTTTATTAAATACACTTAAATACTACAAAGTACACATTCTTCTAATATTTGAACTCTCAGGGAGTGAACAGATTTCTTTCAGGTTAGGGGATTAGGAATTTACCAGAAGTAGATTTTGTTTGTTTGTCTGGTTGTTTACTTATAGGAGCTTAAGACTGTTCAGATAAGCTGCAGTTCCAGCTTTGGCACATGCCAACTTTTTAATTATTCTTCTCTTAAGTAAATTTTTTCTTAACCCTCTTTTGCCATTCCATATTCATTGTGTATCCTTTCATGGTGGTAGAAACCTTACCATTTTTTCCTCTGCTAGTTTCCCCCCTCCCCCCCTTAAAATTTAATTGTATCTTAATGCATAGTTTGGACTGGTTTCTTAAAAGTGAAAAATATTGCATGGTCATTAATAGAGTCTTTCCCTCACTCGCTGTTTTGGGAATGGTATGTGGGGTTTGGGTTTTTTTTAAATTAAATTATATGTGTGTTCATTCTTGGTAAACTTAGAAGGGTACGTGAACAGAATGGAAGAGTTGAATAACACTGCTGATAAAATATACAAGAATAAATGCAAATGGAGATAATCCTTTAAAAAAAATCAAACCCAGCTGACTGACTGGTAAAAGCAAGTAAATCTTCCCTTCCCTGTGAAGTCTCAAAATACAAGATAGTAGAATAAATGTATGGTGCTGGTTACTACACACCCAGCTGGGAGATGTAAAAAGATGTGAGCTGGGGTCTTGGCTGTTTTTCAAAAGCACACTTCTCTTCCTCCATTTCCCATCTGAAATTGTAAGGAAAAATATGTTCTTGCTTATCAAAGTTCTTGTAGAATTAAGTAGTATTTGTGCATTGTTTTCACAATACAAAGCCTATTTCAGGCTCAAATATTATTGCTACTTTATATTACCTTGTGATTCTTACTGTTTTCCATACTTTGGTACCTCTGAGAATATGAGAATACAGAAATACAACTCCTGTCACATACTGGAATTTCAGTCTGTGTATCTGCTCACAGCACTGCAGGAGGTGAGAACACATTATTTTTAGTACAGGTTGGCATTGTCACAGGAAGAAGCATCGTTAATATTCACTTGGATAAACAGTTGTGATCCTAAGTTATTTTGCTTATTGTATAATTCTAATGTTTGACTGTGGCAAATATGCTGCTGTGCCGATAGGTTTCCTGTGTTACCAGAGGAGGAGGAGGGATACACAGCACACACCTGCTCAGTGCCTGCCAGTCTCAGGAGGGTTTGCAGTCATGCACTCACACAGAGCTCTTACTGCTGAGCTTGTACAACCCGTGCACAAGCGGAGAACGAAGACAGAGGGAATACAACAAAAAATGTGGTTGTTTTGGTAGCTTTACTGCTTCTTCTTTTCTGAATTCTTCAGCAAGTCCAATATCTTCTGGGAATCAGCCCTAGGTTTGGTGTAAATCTTGAGCATGCGGTGAGAAGATTGGAACAATACTAAAGATTCATGTACTGGGGTGAATATCCAAATATACCAGTGCCAGTTCCCCATCTTCTGTGATGGTTTGTTTGTAATTATATTCAGGCTTCTTTCACCCAGGTTGTCAGGAGCTGTGGGCCAGCATAACAAGGTTTTCTTCTCCCCAAAGAACTGTTTTATAAAACCAGGAAGACACGTTGCCTGTTTTGTCTTGGATTACAGCTGCTTGCCCATATAATTTTTGTTTTCACTTCTGTTTGGTCACTGACATGATCTTTGCTTATAGAACGAGAAGCTTATTCTAATCTGTAAATAAGCAGTTCACATCCTCCCCTCTCACACTGGGAGGAAAATTCTGGTACCTGGTACAGGTAGGTTTCATCTTCAATACTCACCGTTGTCCCTCGTTGGTTCATGGAGGTGGACATGGCTGTGGGCTAGGTTTTTCCTCACTTCATTTCCCTAGGAACTAGTTCATAAAAGACTTCTGAGACCAGCAGAGTGACTCTGGGTCTGAGGAGTTGACTCCCTAGTACATAATCCTGGTGATCTGGTTCGAGCAGAAGAGAGATCAATGTTGTGATTTTTCTCCCAATTCAGTTTTTTCTCCTTGAGCGAATGTAAATGTTGCTTTATTTTGTTTCTTTTACCATCAAAAAGGATTTTTCAATACGTAATCGTGCATCATGTCCCTCTAAAGCCTGGGAGGACAATTTAGGTCCCTCTAGCCTCTGTGATTTTAGCGGTTACTGAGAGCCGTATTGGTTAATAGGATATGATTGGAGCTGATTTCCCTCAGTGTGACAAGTTGCTTTGCCATGCACTGGTAGGAAGGGCAAGGTTTGACAGGAAATTCAACAAAATGGAGATAGGAAGGTGCAAACAGGTTAACTCTAACATCATTTTTACCAAATATTGCCCACTAGTTATAAGGACACTTGTTTTGCCATTGAGATGTCTAAGAATGCAGTATATATGCAGATGAGTGGGTGGGACAAGTGGGACTGCAGAGACCAGAGTTCCTCTTCTGTAAAACATCTTGTTTATTACTATGCAGATATTCTAATCTGAGGGCGTCCAGAGGTTGCTTTAGGTGTGATGAAATGAGGGAAAAAGAAAAGATTTCTCTGTGTTCAGAGTTTGATTCTTCTGTTGCCTTTGTCCCTTGTTCTGAAAAATATAAAATGCTTGACATATTTTTATTTGCCATTAAAACAGCATGTACCTAAGGTTAAGTATGCAATTAGGTCTCCTCTAATAAATGTGCCCTTTGTCAACACATCTTTTTACTCTCTGGAATCTAATATAAGCATGTATTTTCCTACAAATTGCCATAAATGGCCGTTAACAGTTCAATAGATGAAATGCTGCTGCCTCCTCCACTGCATTCAAAGCCATTAAACACAGTGTATTCAGAGCATGGCTGGCTATTCAGCTGTTTAGACCCTCAAAAGCATAACCTGTTACTGGAGATTCTGTGTTGCTCATGCACTTCTGCGAGACAAATATATGAAGGAGATAATGGGCTGGATCTCGTGCTTTCAGGAAGGCCAGGAATCAGATTCCCTGCTGGGTTGAAAGACTGGGAAGTACACTTATTTGCACAAGCAGCAGTGCTGGCTCATGCTCTCTGTGTTACAGTTTCTCTCCATCTCTAACCTGTTTGTAACGCAGCTTTTACTGTAGTTTTCAGTGCTTGCAATCAAAATCCAGCTTAATTTTATATCATTCTATCTCCAATATTGTTAAACTGTCTTCTATGATTTTTGACCTCCTGGATATTTTATGTCTAATTTGCTACTAGGGTTATGTTTTATGACTCAGGATCTGCTGTTTTGCTCCCATTTGCAGCTGAATGAGACACCATATAATGACACCAGTATTTGCATTCAGTGTGTGCTCTGTGAAGTCCCTGACCCCCGATACGTGTTGTATGCAAGACTTGGTGTTCCTGTGGTTTGCTGCCTGCTAAAGACCAAGTACCACTCTTTTACCTCTGATTTAATGTTTTGTCTAATGCCTGTATGCTTTAACCACAGCACTTGAAGCTTGTTACTTGAACCCTTGACACTTGAAGCATGTGTCATTTGACAGTGACATGCTCCAAAGCGCCTTGTGTGAAACTGTCTCTTTCATTACACATTCCAAAGTTAATTTTCCTGTATCTTTTCAGCTTGGAACACCTCTGGAATAGTCTTATTAAAAATTAGTAGGAATTTCTTTTTGAAGTTTTGGCTTTTATTTTGTTTGTTTTAGTTGTGTACTACGGAAAGTAAACTAAATGTGCATTTCTGGAATCAGAGGCAATTACGTGAATGGGCCTTACAGAGAAGGCACATACATATAAGATCAACTGCTTTAAGTGCTGATACTAAGGGGCAATATCTAGGTTAGGCACTAGGTAGAACACCGCCATGAAATAAATTGCAAAAGAGACAAGTGCACCTTAGTTGTTCCATGAAAAGAAGAAAGTCTTTGAGCAAAAGCATATAAGGTTAGCTTAGTTGATATCGTTCCTGAATGGTAGTTATAGATAATTAGTCCCTTGAATATTTAGCTTCGAGGTACTTAATGAAAAGGTCCTGTTGTTTTGCAAGGCAGGTAAAGGCTCAAGCAAATTGGGCATGTCCTCATAGACTCTGGTTGCAGTTAAAAGGTTGTGTTCTGATTGCTAATCCAAACAGCATTTCTTGCAGCCAAAGGTCTAGACTCTGACTTGGTTCTTTTGAAGAAATTCATCTTCTGAGCTGATGCCACATGACTGAAGATAGTAAAGCACTAGATCTTAAAGATAGATAAGACCATGCTGTGCTCTTGCATGAGGTTATGATTCCCTAGCTGTACTCAATTCATTATAGCCTGGAGAAAGGGAAAGCAGTGTGACAGAGCATGGCATCTTTCTAAACAACTACATCAGTAGAAACCCCCTGCAGAATTTTAAGTCATTCATCATCTTCCCACCCTCATCCCTCCTTGCTGTGCTGATAAAATACTTTGCATCCATTATTAAAACACATCTTTCTGTATTAGAATGGCCCTGCAGCCAAAGCTGTTCTCTGCTTTGTTGTGTGAGGCCAGAAACTATACAAACTTCTAATTTAATGTGTTTTCTGACAGTCTGACGTTGTCAGACTGCTCTTGGCAACTAACTTTCTTTTTTCCATTGTTCTCATGAATCAAAAATGTGCAAGTTAAAATGAGGTGACATATTTGTGTTTGGTTTGCATAAAATTGAATGGAAAGACTTAGAACAAACTTTGTTAAAAGGAAACACAGGCCTGTAGTAATGGGCACCCAAAGCAAACCACCTAGGGTTACTTCTAACCCAATGTGAGTTCCAGACCTGGTAAAATGCCCTGCCATGTTGTATCTGGTATACAACAGCACCATAAAGATGTCTTACCTTAGCTCAGTTTCTCTAAGACTGGGTGCTATTTAAAATGAATACAATGCACAAGAGTTATTTAGGTTTTGTGTGAATCTAAACAGAGTGGGCTGTAATGTGTGACCATCTGTCTAAAGTAGAAATAAATTACATTAGAGGTTTCATATTTTTTTAAAGTTTTATTGGAGGCTTCTGATATGAAACCACAGAGTAGGTTGGTATATAAAGGAATAAATTGAAAGGGAGAGAGTATGGACCTCAAGGACTAACTCAAAATCTTTTCATGTAAAAGACTTGTTTACATAAGTGGTTTTCTTGTATCTGAAACAGCAAAGACAACACTAAAGGGTAAATTTCCTCATATTGCTGAATTCTTCCCTGGAATGATATTCGCCTGTGACAACAGGTGTTGTCATATCCTGTTGAAGTGGTAATCTAAGAGGATTCACAGGTGTTGCAGGAACGACTTTGGGTGGCTCTTTGGCACGTTTTTTAGCTCTCAATAGTTTCCTTTTGTGTGACTAGTTAAAGGCTCATACCAACCTACCACGAGCACCGTTAGTCTGGACTTTCTATAAACCTGGTGCTGGCAGAGCAGCTTGCACTGGTGTAATGGATGTGCTTTGTTGGTGTAGGGTGACTCCATCAGCCCTGGTTTTTGTCAAGCGTCAGGAAATCCTCTCCCTGCTGGAAGACCTGAGGATTAATGTGGTACAATTAAGCTTGTATATACCCATTTAGAAATGTTTCCTTTTATACTCAGAAGGAAGGAGCATGAGAGGTGTAGGAGTATGGATGCTTTTCAAAGGAGATTTTAGGAGGCGGGGAGAGGGAAATTACTTGGTTGAGGTGTTGCAAGAAAAATACTGGTGCCTTTTGTGTGTTTGAGTACAAAAAGATTTAAAACAGCTTGCTATTTCATTCAAAGAAAAGGACCAATGAAAGACAACAAGCCTACCTACCAGTAAATTCTCAATGCTCTTTCAATAACAAATATCCAAATCCTTTGTTGCCACACTGTCACAAGGGTCTATCCTGCTGCCATAAGTGTGTGAGGGATTCATAGAGCTAATTCCCATAACGCCGAGAGGAATTTTGCATGTAAATCTTCCACAAGGAGATTTTATATGTATTAGAATGAGCTGTTTCATTTTATCTTAGCAGCGATCTACAGACTTGAGTTTTCCTTAGTATTGTCTGACAGACCGTGACAAAACACTTAATAGTGGCACAATGGCTCCTTCACAGCTGTTATAGTCTATTGTGCTGCGTGGCGTAATTGGGGAATGTTTTAATCTGTTGGTGCTCCACTCAGAGTAACGTGGATTATTGACATGCTACACTTGCTACAACCTAAAAGTTGAGCATCTCCAGATGTTCTGCGAGCTGCAACTCTATATTGCACGTGTGCTAAAGAAAATTTAGTATAGCAGCCACCGATAGACAGTAGACAAAAAATCTTCACAAGACTTGTCCAGTGGGTGCTCTGACACACCAACAATCTCGAAGTGTGATCCTGTAAAGCGCTGTGTTTCGTCATGGGGGTCTGCCACAAAGAAATGCTCCCCTCAATTTGCAGCGCTTCGCTGGAACAAATGTCAGTTTTACTTGGATGCTGAAGATCCTTGCATGTATTATGCCATGGAAATACACCTTTGCCCTCGTTGATGATTTCACCCCTGTCCCATCTGAAATCAGACATCTGTGCTTTTGCGTATTGGAAGTCATCTTCAGTGTAAAGATAGTTATCTTTACATATGAAGAGAAGTAAAGATTCATTGAGCCTAAGATGAACTGGGGGTCATCCTTGAGATCTGCCGTTCATTCAGGGCAATAGCAAGTTCCACCACCTGTATAATTTAGATATTTAATAATTTAGACCTTGTTCTAGATACAGAACAAGATTTAACTAGTGGAAACCACTGATACTTCTCTCTATCATGACTAGCTTTCGACTTTGCATATTTAAATAGAAGTTTAAATGACGTATCTTTATGTAGAAAGAAAGAATTAAGAATGCTATGAGAGAAGAATGATGTTGAGTGGCCCAGAGCCCCAAGTAACAATAGTAAAGGGAGCCTGATACTTCAGGAAATTTGAGAATATGGCAGAAGGAAGAGGAGAAACCCACACAGAGCTGTGGGACACTTTTTCTCCTGGCCTATGTTGCAAAAAACTGTTGATAAACTGTGGGAGAAATATTAAAGGAAGACCTGGACCTCTTATCCCATGTTTGGCATTTTGATGTGCCATAGCAATGGGGGAGGGTTCCAAAAGTCTCTGGAAAGGATGCAGGCAGTCAAGCTCTTACACAGAGCATTCTGAGAGGGTGAAATTAAGACATAAAGGCAGAAGTTGTGTGACCATCTAGTTGGTGGCATAATTAACTTCCAGCGTCAAATGTCTTTGGTAAATGATTAAACAGCACAGTGAAGAGGCAAGTGTATCTTGCTGGTATGTATTTTCAGATTTGAATAATTCAATAATGTTGACATGAAAAATAAAAATACACAGTTTGTATGTCTCACACAGGTTTGGAAACTCTGATGTGCAGCAGCTTTCCAAAGAAGCATGTTAGAAATTGAGAAGCTTATTCAAAGCTTAGGCTGCCAACTGAATCTGTAGTAGGCAGGGATTTCACAGGGACAGCTTGTTTTGCAAAGCATCCTGCTCCTGCTTTTTTTTTTTCAGTGATGGAAATAACCAAGACTAGATTTCCCTCTGTGCTGCACCCCACCCCAGTCTGTCCCTGCTCCCATATTTGAGCTTCAGATGGAAACAGAATATGCAAAGGAGGACAGAATGATGTATTCTCTTAGGGTAATAGGACTTAAAAGTAAAAAAGAATGTGCACATGATACATGTAAACAAATGCTGTTCAGTGTGAGCCTGCAGCACCAGGGCTTTTCCCTAGCACTCGGAAATGAATTGTCACAAGCCCTCCAAAGGGGCTTGTGTTCAGGGGCAACTGTGTATAGTGAGATATACGTACTTCATGCTGAAGAGTAGGTATAGAATCACAAAATCATTTCAGTAGGAAAAGACCTTTAATATCATCTAGTCCAAACATAGATACGTATTCAATACATAAAATAGAGAAATAGAGACATTCCCCAGCTCCATGGAGTTCAGTCTGGGCCTTTCCCAGCTCTGAAATCCTTGCTCTGTCACATTTAGCTCACGCTCAGCATGTGTCTTTGCTAAGAGTTTCCCTGCTCCCTGCCAGGGCTGTGCCCTTCTGAAAGCACAATATTTCTCTCTTCTCTAAGCACACATGAGCCTGGAGATTGGTAATACATTCATCAGCCTTTCCTCCCCTCAAGAATCGTAGCTAGCCTGAGTCAGCACTCAGGTCAGCACACCAGGCTAATATTTGCTAAGTTAATTAGACTTTTTCTTTAATCTCAGAGTAATTTGAAATTAGGTTTGGGTTTATTCTTTTAATATTTAAATATATGTACAGGTTCTTGCTTCTTTCTTACAGTTCCTGGTTTTGCTATTGTGAAGTCATCTGGTAAAAAAATGATCCTTCATTCAATTATTTGCTTATTTTATTTGATCCTCTTACAGATTTATGTGTGGACTGTGCTGTATTTTTGGAATGACTAAGGATCTTTGTCTGCCTGAGCCAATGTAGGTTGAATCCCATGGAGCTGCCCTGTAGCAGACAAATAGTTCTTGGAAATCGTGCATAAATCTTTCACACTTCCTGTTTCATTTTGGTAGCATCTTCACCAAGCTGATCAATAACAGAGTCTGTAATTTCTGTAGTGCTTCTTTAGGAAGTTGCGATATTGTCAAAATCACAAAAGAACATAATTTGTCAATTTACGTCACTCCCAGTGTGGCAGATTAGAAAATTGAGATCTCAGTCAAAATGATTTTCAGGTCATCTCCCAAAGATTACCTCCTTAAAGTTTCCTTGGAGTTTACATTTTCCAACGTGTGTATCTGGGTGATTGAAAGCAGAACGTGTTTTTTCCTTGTCTTCTTGGAGAACTTGAAAGTAAGATGCTGTATATTTTAACCCCATAACATAAAATTTAAAAAAAAAAAGTAAAGTCCGTCCCTACTCTGCTCATGGCTCATAAGCCTACTTTATGAATCAGTTCTGTGATAGTCTGACAAATGAAAGATTTAGGGATTTTTTTTCCACCTTTTAGGGGTTTTTTTTAATTATTATAGAATTATTATCAAGTTTATTTACTGGGGGTAGGTTGATTCAGATACAAGAATTTTAGGAATAACTAAATTTGTGAGAGAATAATAATGTCACCAGAAAAAGTTGGCTTCATCTCGCCTACATTTCCATCTTCACTGCACATTTCCCAACCTCACCCAACTTCTTTGTGGGGTAAAAAATCCTCTGGGTCCAAAGTTCTGCCTTGCTCCTGGCTGCTTTAGTTCACAGCCCAGTTAAAGTCTTAGCTGAATGGCTGATTTATATTTTCCATACACGAGGCTTAACAATGAACACTTTTTTTCTCTCTTTAATCAATGTCCTAAATTGCTCCAAGGTAAAAGTCAAAGGTGATTTTCCTGCAAGTCTTTCTTAGCAGATCAGATTAAAAAAGTATCTTTATTATGCGATCAAAGGTTTAGATCAAGTCCTTTGTCTTTTTGTTTGGATGAAGTCTTTTGTCAAAGGTATGTTTCAAATAAAGTATTTCATGCCTTTTTCATCGTGTGTACTATCTTCTCTGCTCCCACCCTGTCATTCTCTTCTTTGAGGTGAACTTCTTCCCTGGAGGGTTAATTAATTTGCTGACACTGTGCAAGATGGGGGACCCTCCACCAGACTAGCAGCAGTCTTTTTGGAGTTCTTACAGTAGTCCAATTTGTTTTCATATCCATGTGAAATTATGTGATTGCTTAAATGTAACTTTAAAAAGCCCCACTGATTTTGCTTAAATAGCTATTTAGAAAAGAGTTTATTAAATGGAGAAGTACTTACATTTTTTTCCTAGTTGGGATTTATCTTTAAAATATCCTGTCTGATTAGCATCCTTATATTATCATTACTGTTAAGATTTCGTTGCTTCCTTTCTTTTGAGAAGACGTGCTAGCATTTTTGTAATGAAACTGGACACAAAAGTTGACTCATAGTAAGCAGGAATTATTCTCTATTAAACAATACTCAGCCGTCTGGCAAATTTACCCATTCCTTTCATCTGCCACTTTGAACCTTAATGAGGATAAAACATACAGACTCTTGAGCAAGAGTTTCTTCTCTCTTGTGATGTTTGATTTCTAAAATAAAGCCAAGATTGAAAAGCATTGTTAAGTTACAATCTGTTTAATAACCATCTGTAAGATGGTTCCAAGGAAGGCTTGGAATTTATGACTTAGTCCTGAATGTTTTAGATTCTTTCTTAACAGAAACAGCAATAATATGAACAATATGCTGCATAGTCCAACATCTGAGATATATAGGTACAGAGAGAGCATTTATAAAATATTTTGTATCTATAAAAATATTTTTCTTGGCAAATGGTAGGTACTGGATGTTTCCCTTTACCAGTATATTCAGACCAATGAACATTTGTTTTCTCACTTATGGAAATGCTTCAAGAAATTTTAGACGTTTGTAGTCATAATCAAGAGAGAAAGATTGATGGCCATATTGGAAATGCTGTAATTTTAACTTCTCATTTTAAAAGTGGAAGCACTTGATGTGGGTAATTTTCAAAGTGCTGAGAGGAATGTCATGTCTTAACATTTAGAAGAATTTGTTGATGATCTGTATCTCCCAGTTCTCTTTTGAAAATCCATTTCCTCTTGCTATGCAAGTGGAAATACTCACATGGGCATATATAAGTGAAAAAGTTATTGATTCCAGTCTGTGCTTATTACAGTACATTACCTGCATGAAGATAAACAGAATGCACTGCTATGCAGTATTCTTGCAACATAAATTAATGTTGTATTTGGATAATCAGAGCGTTGGGAATCAACTTCCATTGCAACTTTTGGCAGGTCAGCTGATCAGGAGTAGTGTGAATGTGGTCACTTTGCCACCCTCTCACTCTGGCAATCTGTGTGTGACACTGCATGAAACTTTCAGAGAAACTTGCTTTTTAAAAATCTATTATGTTTGCAAGGTTCTTGTCAAATTGTTATTAAAAACTAAAAATCCACTTTTGAAATAAAGGTAAAAATTCCTTTTTTAAAAAATTATATTACTCCATTACCTAAGATAACTTCATGTAAGAAATAGAGTCAAAGTAATTTTGTTCCATAAAAATTAATAATTAGTTGTGCTTTTTTTTTCAAAACCTGTTCCATAAAACTTAATAATTAGTTGTGCTTTTTATTCTTTCAAAACCTATTATGCAGATTGAAAAAATAGGTTTGAATAGGTTAGATGTGTCCCCATAAAATATGTGCAGATCTCTGAAATTATGAGATTTACACCAATTAAGTATAAATTGTATAAATATTCATGCTGCTTTTAACAGTAATTTGCTACTTATAAAGGAAAGTAATATTTTCAGGGAAAACTGTTGTATGTTGTGGTTGTGTTAATCATCGTTGTACACTTTTGTTATTAATTTTAAGGATTTCTAATGTGGCAACATGAAAACCTGAGTTCTTAATTTTACTTTCCTCTATATTTTCCTTAGTTCATACTTGAGAGTGGGTCTTGATTTGAAAAGGAAAATGATTAAAAATAATCTGCAGACTTTGGTAATTTATTACTGCCTTCAGAGTCAAGCCAATCTTTAAGCTGCAGCTTGTGATTTAGAAGTATCCTCTGAGTATGGAAATAGTCTAGGATAAAGCAGCATTAATGTATCAGTGTTTTTCTCCAAAACACGATGTCATTGTTTACCTACGCCTGTCTAGTGCCTGCTTGAAATAACTGAGATTGTGATGAGGAGCTGGGGATTTTGGAGTGAAGTTGAGTACAGGAAAAAGGTGAGGGTGGGGGAAGGTGATGTAGTTTTTGTCTTTTTCTCATCATTCCGATCTATTTTAACTGGCAATGCCTTAAATTACTTTTCTTCATGTCCCTTCTGATTTGGCTGTGATCATAACTGGTAAATTATCTTCCTGGCCTTTTATCAACTCATGAGCTTTTTAAACTTATTTTCTCACCCTGCTCTATGGAGGAGGGGGAGTGAGACAGTGGCTGGGTGGGCAGCTGGCAGCTGGCTAAAATGAAGCCACCACATACAAAGAAAATTATGACCTAACATCAAGTTTAAAATAGATATAACTCCACAGAAAGCCAAACAGATCTTTCTACAGAGGGCAACTACATTTGATCTCAAACAGGTGTTCCATCAGTACAGCAGTCAGTGGTAGGACTACCCAAGTTAGTCTCTTTCAGTTCTTTGTGTTCTGTCATCAAATCAATAAGAATGAATTGTCTTTCAAATTACAAAGTCCATTTAAACCACAGGCTATGTTAAGATAATACTTTTGGTAATTCCTTTAATTCAGCAGTTTAGCATTAGCGGTTGCATTTTTCTACCTGTTTTATAATTTGGGCTGAAATGGAAGATACTGGAAATACTGAGTTTTATCTCTAAGCAGTTACGAGTTTTGAGATATTGTTTACCTGTAAATCTGTATGGTATGGAAATGCCTAATTCTCTATGTGTAGATTCATTTTCTGGTTTGGTATGATTGAACAAATGAAAGTGACCATCTTCAATACATGGTCAAGCAATTAGAATTTAGCAGTGAGAAATACCAGTTTAGTACTGTAATTAAATGGAAGTTTTATGTCTCAATTGATACAGTTTATGAACTTATGCCGTTCTTGATAAAGCTTGCTTGATATCAGCTTTTGGATTTATGAAATGCTGAGACACAGATATGCTCCTTTTTTCTCATATTGAGGAGAAAAAATGGCTTGCTTGCCATTTACCTTTTAATTGCCAAATTCTGCATAATGGCTGGTTTTTGATTTGGGGTTTTTTGGTTACTTGCTTGCTTTTGTTTGGTATGTTTTGATAATTACCTTGTTTAATCCTAGATGTGCATGAAAATTTTTTTTCCTGTCTCTGTGGGTTTACAGGATTGACCTCTGCCTGTAGAATTTCCCCTCAACTCCTTGTGGTCCTGGCGTGCCAGTAGACTAGATTCCTAAAGTGGAAATGAATTCAATTTTTCATGCTTTATAAAAGCAGCTGAGTTGTGCACAGTCCACTTAGTAGTTTCATGTATTTTGTTAGCCAGAGGAAATTTCTGCTACAAACAGTGTAGCTATCAACATTTGTCTTCCCCTGAACTTGATGTCGCTTATTATGTTTTAGGCTCCGGTTGGAGTGTTTTAGACAGGGTAAAGATACTATTGGTTGTTATCCATCTGCATGGATAGGTCTCTGTAAGTAAACAGAAACAATGCTAACAGTGTGGGATCCCTAAGTTCATGATCTTTCTGGATCAGCTAGCAGATAATGCTTGCTTAAAACTATCGTGAGCAGGCTGTAAGTACATACAAAAGCAAACTGTATCTTGAATGCCTGAGACCTCTTTCTCCTTCCTGAAGCTGATTAAATAATGTAAATGCATGCATACATACATAATAAGCATCTGCGTGGTCGGACTGCCAGAAACAAACACATTTATCATCGTTGCTGGGGACTTGTTTTGTCGTGCAAATGTGTCGTCTGAGTCTGGTACAGCAGCAGCCCTGTGACAGATTTAACAAGATTAGATGACCTCCGAAAAAAAGCTTTGCAAAACATTACAGATAATGCTATGCAAATTGACAAGCAGCATAGACAAAAAGCTTAATAATTACTCCTTTTCCTTTTAAAACATTTTTCTCTTTTGGAGGTCAAGCCAGGTTAATTTATAGAGTCTGAAAGTGTCTGTTACACACACTGTGGTCGTTTTTCAGAAAACGTAGGGGGAAAAAAAACCCCAAACAGGCTAAATTAGGAAAAGTGATCAGTGTAGATTATGTTATCAGGTCTTCTCTGAGCCTCAAAGGTCAGGGAATTTCAGTTTACAATTGGACAAGCTCCAACAGAACCAGCACTCAGAATTAATGTGACCCTGCTGGGTTAGAAAATGATTTAAAAACCAAAAAATCCCCAACAAAACATTGAAAAGTAATTGCTCCAGCAGTGATACACTCCTACGTTGACAGATTTCTACTGGATAATGTCAGTGACATCTAATTTATGGGTTATAGTTCCCATAGCCCTGTCTCATGATTGCTTTCCAACAGCACGACTTTCCTCACCAGAGGTCTTCATCCTATTGAGGTGTTTGTGGATTCATGGCCATTGGGTTGAACTTGGATGAAACATTAAAACTTTTTGATAAAGTCTAACCCTTTCCCTCAGTTCTGCAGACGAGGAGGTGATTCATTTTGCATGTCTTTAGTAGTCCTGCCAGCTTCAAATAATTCGTTATACATGAGTTTCAACACTTGTTAGGGAACTGCCTTTAATCATCCACCATGACCTAGTATACACCATAGTATATCAACTACATTGACTTGACTTGTTTGGTACTTGATTATCTTTCAAGATCAGTGTGAAATGTAAATTTACTGCAGAATATGGAACACTGAAGCTTGTTTTTTTTTTTTAAGGAAAAAAAAAAAGAACACAGGCATGGTTGCATTGAGCAGTGGAGGAAAGTGGGAGCTGGACACCGTTGAGTTGTTCATTTGGATGGGGATTTAGCTTTTTAATCCCATTTTCTGATCAACCCCATCCACCTCCTAGAGAAGTCAATTTGAAACAACTTTACTAGATTTCTTTCAAGTGGCAGATCCAGCCCATTGACTGCAGGACATGCAGTCCACAGGTCCAGCACAGCTCCAAGATATGCCCTGCCTGAAACGTGGGACATAAGGACACTGTCAACTGTGTTATTCCTCAGGTTAGCACTTTCTGGGCTTTGCTGCTTGCTAATGTGGGCTATTCTCTGAGATATCTCAGGAGCTGGAAACTGCTGTGGAAAAGGTGTGGCTAAGCTGCTCTTCCTAGCAAGGGCTTAACAGTGTCATTGCACTGGTCACCTGCAAGGCTTTCAGGGTCAGCCACGTGCAGTACTGACTTCTGTAGGCATGTCAGATCATGGCTTCCTAGTCCATGACTAAGCACGTAGGGCAGATGGACATGTACATTTCTAAAGGTCTAAGAAAATTTTATCCCAACCCAAAAGATGGTCAATACCCAGCGCAGATTTAAATTTAGTAGTTTGGAATAAAATTCTGCTGTGATGCTTTGAGAACTTCTTTTGAAGTCTCCTTTGAAAATGAGACACTAGTGGCTCAGTGGTTGGGGCAGTTTTGAGAAATGCTTGTATGGAAGTAGAACAAGCAATAGAGATATTGATAAGTAAAAAGACATCTACCAGTGCATTTTATGCAGGACTCTCAATGCAGATTTGTGAAAGGCAAATGTAATATCATGTAGGTGGATGACTGGTTTAAGTTACTAAACCCTGTTAATCTTTGTGTTATATTTGACACAACTCTGAAATCTATTTTGCAGGATTTTCATTAAAGTTTAGCAGCCAAAGGTCAGAACTACTTTCTCAACTTCACCATAGTAGTAAAAAAATGTAGGGGGAAAAGAAAAACCAAACAAAAAAGTCATGGTTCTTCTGGGAAAATAAACAATTTCATCAAAGGTCCTCTGAAGAAGCAGAGTGAGTTGACAACATCAGTATGGATCTGACTCTGGGTTCTGTACTGCAAAACGAGGACCCAAATTTACACAAGAGCTAGCTAGTTTTCTCAGATTAGTGAAGCTTGGTAAAGAATTTTTCTTTAATTCAAATTAAAGCTCAGTTCCCAGACTTGATATTTTGCTGTTATTAATCACAGCCAAACTTTGGGATCACTAGTAAAGCACGATGAATGAGTAAAGGGTTAAAGGAAGGTAGCAGAGCCCTGGAAAATACTGGGATATCGTTGTTCCAGGCAGACATCACACAAATATGTTGCAGGAACATGTAGCCCAAGCAGGGCTTCCTAAGCTACGATAGGAAAAGGCAAAGGAGCAAGGAGAAGAGTGGTGTTTCGTGCCATACAAATAGACAGTGTTTAAGAAAGATAGACATTCCTCATCTTTTCATTCAAAGGCTACAACCCCACCCACTTGGCTGTTTTGCTTAATTGCTGCTGGGTTTTATTTGTGTGGTTTTGTTGGTTTTTACTGCAAGATCTGAATCGTAAAGGACAGTAAAGAATTTCATGTGAACCACCATGGAGGTTTCAGTGCTGCACTGTTCGGTGTGCTCCAATATTATCCATTACATCATTTGGAAATCTAGGGATAAGAGCTGTCCACAAGTCTCTGCAGAAGTTTCAACATTAATAATAGCAGTTGGAAACCTAATAATTTAGTTAGGTGAGTCTCTTCTATATAATACCTTGAACGTCTGCCATCTAAACATGTGTAATTCATTGATGAAGTGGCCTCAGCCCTGTCTTCAACTTTACCTCTTTCTGTTGGCTCAACATGACTGTTTAGAGAATTTTGGCTTCAGTCAGACTGATTATCTCAGTAGGGTAAAAAAAAATTAATCTTAGGCAACAAACAAAAGCATTTCTGCTCACAGGAGCATTATAAATGCTGAGAAATTGTTTTTCAAGGCAAATGATGGATTATGGAACAATAGAAGAAAAACTTGGAACACGAGAACAATCGCAAGACCATCAGACTGAGATACACAAGAAACCCTTTAAAAGTATTACTCTTTTATCTGTTCAAGGTTTTATATTGCTGTGCTGCTTTGTCACCTTCTTAGTAGATTATACTTTTATTTTTTCTGTGTTGGGTTGCTTTTGTATTAGAGAAGAGTGCATCTTGTAAGTGTGTTTCTGGCCACCACATCCAAGATATTTGTATTGTTGGTTATGTGAAAGTAAGAATAAACAAATCACGTGTTAGAGAATATAAGCTGATTGACACAAGAATCAATTTCAGAAAAAAGGAACAACCAACCCTCCTCTCTGTACAACACTGTGTGGATGGTTAAATGCATTGTGGTTTTATACACTTGGTTGTAAAACATCACCTATTTGTCACTGCCAGAGGCAACCTGTTGAACTACTTCATCCGGTAGACACTCTTTTGTCACAAATCTCTTTCTCTGAGATCAACAGAAGGCCAGGAGTGCCTTCTTTTTCTGAGTTTCTCGTGTTTGTAAGAGTGACTCATTCAAAAATGTGTATTTTATTCCTGCTAAGTAAACTGGTAATTTAAAAATTGGTCTTCTCACCTGTGCAAATGTAAGAAGAAAACACCACCTGATAAAGTTCATTTAGGGCTAAAATTCAAATAATCTTCTGATGTCTGAAATGTCAGTGCTCTCTGAAAATATTCTTCTGTTCATGAACCCTAGCAAGCTTTGCAACTGTTTACTTCTTCCCATCCCCTTTTATTCCCTTGATTAGGTATCAATTTATAGGAATTTCAGTAAAAAGGCTGCCCAAGGGAAATCAGTCTGTAAAGTCCATCTGAACACTTTAGAGTTCAAATACTCTCTCTACTGAGCAAACAAGAAGAGAAGTAATGAATATTAAACAAGTGTGTCCTCATTACAGCACAGCACCTGAGAGTGTGCAGCTGTAATCCACAAGACATTGGCTTTGTAGATCTGTGGCTTTTCCTAACACGAAAGGGTCAGGTCCCCCAGCACATCAATTATCATTGCTACATACTCTTTCTTCTAGATTTATTTTGATGTAAGACAAATATTATGATTTTTCTTTCACATACGTTAGCCAACATTTCAAACAGAAGATCTTCCTCAGTCTTAGTTTTGAAAAGAAAATTTACTGTTATAACACAGTTAAGGTCCAGGTGTTAACTATAGTCTTTTAGTATTAACAGAATTAACCCAAATTATCTCAACTGTCTGTTATTTCAACCAGTTGCATGTTCAGAATGCTGCAAATAAGAGCCAAGAACTTGATGTGCACACAAGGACATTTTACACACAAAACCTTGTTACTTTGCACAAGAAATATTTAAATTGTGAATCTTCTTGTCAAATTATGATTTTAGATACTAAAAGTTTATATAGGTTTAAAAAGAAGTCTTGAGCCATCAGACAAATTCAAGGACAAAACAATCCCTTGAAGGACCATTAACTAAGGGACATCAACTCTGGTTTTAGCCAACAGTAGTTGAAGGTTGGGCAAATATACTCGCAGTCTGTTTACATGCTAATTATCCAGTGTCCTGGGCTCTGTCTGGATCTCATTCCTGAATGGTAATGGTAATGTTTGAAGTCAGGTAAGGAGCATCCTATTTTATACCAAAAAGATCAATTTAAATGAGCTGTTTCGGAATGATATCATGCATTATCTAAAATACCAAACATTTGGATGTGATTCCCAATTGCCCTTGTATGCTCATGAAATAGTAATGTTCCATTTGTAATTTGAAGGAAAACATATTTCAGATTCAGTTGATAAATTTAATGTAAATATTGATAAGTACCTCCTGTGATTCAGTCACTTTTTAAAAAAATAAAACCCACAAAGTTTCTGCAGTTTATTCTCTGACTTCAGAGGTAACATTGGATCTCGAATTTTTTAAATGTGTTGCATATATTGTATCAGACATCAAACTGTTGCTTCTTGCTGTTTTTAGGAATGCAGCGTTCAGTAGTAAGAGGTGAACAAAGCTCTTGAGCTTAGTGCCAGCATTACTGAAGAACAGTGCTGATAAATTAATTAAGAGCAGCATGGAGACATGAAGCATCAACATAAATATTTGATAGCACACCACAAATCTTCATTGTTACGTTTCATTCATTGCAACTGGGAAGCAGATCATTACAGGATATAGCTTTTCTGGCATTGGTTGTTTGGGGTTTTTTGGGGTTGTTTTTTTTTTTTTCCCCTGTGAATCATGAGTTGTGTCACATAAAATTACACAATGAATGCTTTCTACATTTTTACGGACTTTAAGGCTCACTGTGATTGACACATATTTAAGTGCATGCTGGCAGATATTGTCAGAGTTGCTTTGAAAAGCAGGCCCTGCCTAATAGCATTCTCCACGTGCTGAAGACCATATGAGAAAACATTTCTCTCAGCCCCAAAGTTAGTTATATTTTGTAAGTCAGTGGTGTACAAATGCAGAGGGAAAAATAAAACCAGAAACAAAGCCAAACATCCCCAGGCTTTTGTAGTTTGATGCATAAACTCATCTATAGTGAAGTTGAGGGCAGGTGTACAGTTCAGCTGTTAGCATATGGCCAGCTAGACCCTTTGCCTTTATTGTGCACATTAAATAATGATGTTCATGAGTTAATTTCAAACAGATGTGTTTGTAGCATAAAGTGTACATGACTTGGAATATATGACCATAAAAGTCTGAACCTCCGGTTTCCAAGACTGCAGTGAAAGGGGATTGTGTTACTAACTGTTGAAAGTAGGCTGTTCTTGACATAAATTCATTGAAATGTCTTGGAGGTTGAAGTCAGAGAACAATTTTGCATTTACTGGCTTCATTAAACATTGTCTTCAACTGGGAATCATTAATATTTTCTACTCTCTTTGCAACCTAAACTCTCTCTCTTTGGTTGTAAGTCCTTACAATTTGGAATAAGGAACTTAATACTGATAATTTTTTTTTTTTAATAAATATTTCTAGTTTGGAATATAATTAGACTGTTTAATAGAGTTATTATAATTTTGACAAATTAAACCATGATAGATACATGGAATATGATGTTTTGATTGTGATCTGGTTTGCTTTTCCTGTGACTGTTTCAAGTCCTCATCTTTCTGTTTCCTTGCGTCTTCAGCCGTTGTTTGCCTGTGCAAACCCAGTCCCTCAGACGTTTGCACTCATCTGCTCCATGTCTCCATGCACAGAGGAGACAAGTGGCACGAGTCATGTGTTTCCACCCTATTAAATCTAAAGCCACGTGTAGATTTTGTACACACAGATCATATTATGGGCCTAGCTGTTTAAAAGGTCTCCTTTGCAGTGATTTTGAGCACCTTTTTGCGGTTTTGCACTTTCTTCATTTTCTCTTTCTTCTGTTTCCTTTCTTGCTCCCATGTCGTTTTTGTATAGCTGCATTTTCTAGCTGGAGCTGTATAGACAACTCAGTATTTGGCATCTGATTTCATCTTTTGACAGGTCCATCACTTACCAGTGAGTGGAGCTTCCATTTTGTATAAAACTCACCTCTTTGCCCAAGCCTCACTGCTGCCAGGGAGTCAAAGCAAATAGGTTGGCAGCTGATGATCGCATCAGGTGCTGCATCTTGTCCTCAATTTCCTCACAGCAAAGAAAGCCTTTTGCTGCACCAGAACTTAAACTGGCAGTACCCCAACAAAATCCCCAGCAAGCCTTTTCAGTATGTGGTAATCTTCCACCAGCTGGGACTGGAGAGCCTGAGGAATTGAGTTATTCACAGGGTGATATTTCTAAGGATATGCTCTATTCTGACTTACTGTGATACAATTTCTCATAGCCTTACATTTTAAAATACTCGTGTAATAGCTGTGGGCTCTGGCTGTGCATCTCAGTGTGTGAGTAGAACTTCAATCCTCCTTCTCAGAGTTAGCTGATGAATCTTTCTGTTTGCTAATAAAAATTCAAATCTCTGTTTTAGTGAGAAACCAAGCACATTGAGTCTAATTCATGGCTTTCTCCCTGAGTGCTCCATGAGCTTATTTTAAATAAAACACCCATAATTGTTAATAATAAGAGCTGGAAAAAATAATCTGTCTCATAAACTGGAATTTGTGATTTATTCAAGCAGTCACGTGCTGAATTCAAGTGAGTAATTGCAGACAAGATGGGGGAAAGTCACTGCTCACTGATCAGTTCTGCTCACCTGACATTGGCAGTCTATATATCCTTTTGTAGGTCAGAACAGAGTATTATTATAGTAATAGAGCATATAGATGTAATATAAACTTGTAATATAAACCAGAAAAGCCCCGAAATTTTTTTTCATGGCCACTGAAGCTGTGTCCTGGGTGTAGCATGGACAGAGTATTAAAATCTGCTCACAACTGAGATGAGCAGGGATGACATGGAGCCTGCTTGTTCTCTAAGGAGACAGACATTAAACACCTTGATTTATTTTCTGTGTTCTTCTAAAACGAAATCTTAAGTCCCCTTAGCATCTGTGGCTAAAAAAAGCATTTGTGGCTTATTGTGGATATTGAAAGCGATAGATGCTCTATAGGCAACGATATGTCATGGCGTAATCTGAAAGTTGAAATTGGTTTTGAGAGAAAATTCAGCATTTTTTTTTCTGCCACCACTGAAAGTCAAATGGCAACTGAAAATATTTTTGTCTTGCTTTTGATGTCTTAGTTATAACAAGGTTTTTAATGCCTCTATGATACAATATAGCCATACTATATCAGTATTACCTGTTGTTTAGCCAGTGCTTAGCTGGTGGGAGTGAAGAAAATAGTGCTGCAGCAGTTTATAGGGCAAATACTACTCTTCCTGTAACTGCAGTAAATCTAGTCCACACTATGTCTAATTTATTTGTCTAAAGAAGATCCCATAATTCAGCACAAAAATATGATGTGTCCTTTAGGAGAATTAACAGTTTCCATGACTGATTTGACTACTTAAATGCCTCTATTCAAATAAGTGAATTTGATACTTCTAAACCCAATATTATTGTTGGATTGTATTTTTCAGATAGAAGAAGAATGAAAGCAAGGATTTTTCTGTTAATAAAAACTGAAATTCTTGGGTTTGGTTTTTTTTTCCCCCTTTCAACTGCTGACAACCTCCTCTACATGACAGCTGGCACAATCTATGCATACAATGCTGTATTTCTCAGGAATTTTCTATATCATAGGCAGAGCTGTTGGGACAGATATATGTATCTCAGTCATGATTTTGACTGATCATGACTAGCCGGATAGCCTCATTTCTAGGACAGGGTTATTTTTAAGTTGGTTGCAACTAATTACTCATAATTCAGTTTGTATACAAATATGTGTAACAATGAATGCATCTGGGAGGCTTACAATAAAAGAATCCAAAAAACCAGACCCTGCTTTTCCTAAAGGCAAAAGCTAAGGTTACATGACTGCCTGCATTAATCGTTTTCTTCATTTTCAGAAGTCTGTCTTTATAAGCAGGTAATTTTACAAGATGGAATTATGACTGGGTAACTATAGCTTGCTTGATGAAGTTTTGGTTTTGTCAGTATCTCATTTACTCCATTTACTTTTTCACTTAATAGGTGAAAATCCCTTTGTATCATACAGGTTATGTTATCAGCTGGGATATATTGATCAAATATTTAGTCTAATCCTAACTTGAAAATTCTGATGGCTGGATGCACTCAATGTTAGCCAGCAGGGTTCAGACTTCTAATTATCTTGCACATTGTGGTTTTGTGCAGTTTGTAGTGCTACTGAGCATCAGATACTTCTATGTCTAATGCAGGTTTCACCTAAAGTAACAGCTTTGGCTTGATACACTTTTACCCATCTGTTCAGAATAGTTTTAGAGGGGTAGAGATTTGGAGGGATTACTCTGGTATTTTTCCATTCCTGTAGCTTTCTCTTCTTTCTTCTGCATCTTTCTGTTGTGCTTTTTTTCATCTCAAGGAAGAGGCCAAGCTCAAAACCTAACTCAAAGATTTCAACAGGGCTTCAAGGGGGACTTCAAATCCTGGCCATCTCAACAAATTTTGGTATTTCTGTGCATAGTCTAATATTCAAAATGGCTCTGCACAAGGGGAAGGATCACTCCTTTGCCAAGAGCTCTTGCCAGGAATTGATGTTTTCTCTGTAGATTTGTACGCTGTATGTCTAGTGGGGACAAAGAAGCATGGTAGCATAATTAAGATGCAGAAATTAACATTAGGAAAAATTTAAGATTTGGGCCCAAAGAGGCCTGAAAGTTAAAGAGAAAATCAACAAGGCCTTATTTTCAGGTTCAGAAAGGATAAAGTTTGTAGTACTGTACAAGTGAGATTGCATTGTGTTTCTGCATCTGAATGTAGCTTCTATTATAAAGAAAATTTGCAATGATTAGACTGTTGTAGGCTGGATTCATTAAAGGGATTAGCTTGTCTTTGGGCATATGTGTTTATGTAGCTATGAGTGTGATATGTGTATATAAATGTATTCCCACACAGAAGACTTTGTTAGCTTTAGCTTGAGATTGCTTGACAACATAGCCCACCAACACAACCTGGAAGGAGGGGGGGAAAGCAAAGCTGTTCTTTCCTGTATTCCTCACTCTATGTTGTATTCATTAATTATGTCTAATTACTCTCTCTCTGTGCCTAATGCAGAAACTCTGCATCTCTCTTCATTCCAGATGATAGGAAAGCAGTTCCGACTTTGAGCCAGTTTCCTGAATAAATGGTCATGATTTTTTTCTGGTGATGGCTGAAGGTGTTGTCAATGACATGATATGTTCTCCCATGCATTAATTTTCATAGTTTGTAAACTTACAGACTTTGTAACTTCGCCTACTTTTGTGTGAGACAGGACTGCAGATGGAATTTGTCAAAGGAAACCATCTTGAGCTGCGGTGTTTTGAAAACGTCAGTGTATCATGTTGGTCTTGTTTTGTTCTTAATTTGCCTGTATTTACATCAAATTTCACTCTGCTTTTAATACAGTCGGAGAGTATGTAATAATTATTTGTGATGATGGTGACATACGGATGGTGGGAGAGCTGAACTTTGTGGGTAGTGACAGTGCTTTACCAGGATAAATGCTGTGGGCAGTTCTGAATGTGGTAACACCTCAGGAATCATTCAGTCCAAATATAACTCCCTTTTAAGGATTCTCCCTTCCTATTCTTCCGTTTCTACTTGCTTTGCAGAACTTATCCTCCTAATCTGTGGTTTGCATTCTCAGAAGCCTCTCTTTGCCAGAAGAACATGGCCGTAGCCATCAATTGAAGGATTGTTCCCTAGTGGTTTATCTAATAAAATGCCTTGTTTTCTGGAAATGTCACATGTATATAAGGGCCAAAGATCATCTGGCATCTCTGCCAGACCCCCTCCATCATGCTACGTTTACTGTCACAAGACATTTAGTTTCATAAGAGAGCAGTGGTGCCAAATATTCCTAACAAAAATTGAGTACCAGTCAAAACTGCTTTGACTGAAAAATATGCTACAGGGTCATGAAAAGCTTGCAAATACGCCTCAGAAGTCAGAAAGTGCTATTGCTCCCATTCTGTCTGGAGAATGGGCGAGCTTTCCCTCAGGTTACCAGTGCTCTACTTCATGTCAGTCTTGTACATTTGCCAGGAGTTCTGTGTAGTGGTTTCCTTCGCTACTGGAAATCAGCAAAAGGACTTTGCTATGGCCAAAGACTCCTTTCCTAAAACACAGGCAGGCTGTGAGGCTGCTACTCCTGTAACACATGGTTTTCTCTAATGAATGGAACAATTTCATTTCAGGATGTTGGGGTTTTATGGAATTACAGATTATGGCAATGTTGGCATCTTGATTAATCATTTTATTTGTACCATGGTGAGGGAATTTAGTATATCAATCAAATCTAGTCCGTTTGTTTATATATTCTGTGACACATTGGAGTACAAGTCACCTGGGATGGGATAGGTAGGTGTGTCACTTCTGGGTCCTTTTTCTTACCTTCCTGTTTATATTCATACTACATGTCAAGACGGAAGATGAATAATGTGTTCTTTAGTCTATCCATACATTAGCTCTACCTAATTTCTCTTTCTTTTTCCAGGTCTCGAATTCCTTTCACCCCTTGATTAGTAACCATGGTGCTTGTAATGTGCTGCAATTATAGATTGGAATGTACCAGCATAGAGTAATTTATGCAAAAGTAATTACTTAAATGACTCTTCATTATATTGCAATCAAATCCTAGATGCTCTGGTATAGATGTTACATATCCCATCTCAGCATGCTACTTAAAGTCTTTTGAGTCAAATTCTGAAATGATGTAAAGCAGTGCAGTTCATCAATACAGCTTTAGTGCTTTGAGAAGGCCTGCACAGACTGGTACAGCTGTAAAAGAAAAGAATTTGAAGTTATAAACTAACACAGAAAGGTAGATTTGAGTGAGGCTAAAGCATTCTGAGAACAATAGTCTCGACAGTCTAACAATGACAGCGATCAAATGCTTTCTTCTCTCAAATTCCTTTGAGATAATTTTCTGCATTTTTACTTTAGCCACTGAGTTAGCCACAAAGTGAAGTTTGTGAACTGTTTCAGTTTAAGCTGTGCTGGGGTTTTTGTTGCTTGTGGGGAGAAGAGGAGTTGCTGGCTGAGTGAAGGCCTTAGCAGTGTGGGAGTCCCAGCTTATCTTCCCATCCTGTTTAGCCTTTACAATAGCTAAATTGCCTTTGACTGTTCTCTTAGCAATTTTAGACAAATCTGGCCATAGCTCATTTGAAGGGCTGCATTGCAATACGTGTAACTGAGGCCTCAGAATGTACTAATGAAATTAGCATGTCTGCATCATGTTGCAGGGTAGTGCTGAGCATTTTATAGAGATATAGTGGCTTTCATTCGACGTATTGTAATTGATTCCTCTCTGAGTAATGTGGAAACTCAACCTCATTTCTTCTGTAATTCAGGGTGAAATCTAAAAATGCCCAAAACTTCTGGAAAAGCACAGAAAGGTTATTATCCACCGTGAAGTCTTTGTGCAAGCACTATTTCTGTATTTCAGGCAATGCAGCCATGTTTGCTATGGTTTGAGTGAGTGCGAGGAAAACCCTTTTTGCTGATTCCAGTTTTCATTATACGGAGATTTGCATAGAACACATTTAGTTCAATCAAGTCTTATGAAAAGTAATTCCAGGAAAGTCTAAAAAATCTCTCAGCTATGGTACTTAACGTGGACAGCAGGAAATGCCAGTGAGAATCCATCCATCTTTCTGGTTCAACTGCTTTGTCATTAAGTAAACAGCATGGCATCTGTGTTTCACAAAAGTATTTCTTCCAGCAAGAAGCTGTTTCCCACTTTGTATGAAGCAATTCAGTGCTAAATGTCTTTATTTTCTTACAATTCCACCTCCTGCCCTCCTTTCTATCTATTATGAGACAATGGTGAACTGATCTCAATTTGTGTGTGAAGAGGTGATGCCACACATGAAATATTTTGATGTATACCCTTGGTTAAGTTTGTTTGTGTTAAAACTTGAACAAAACTTGGGCAGCAAATTTAATGCTGACCAGAGAGACAGTACAGGTGCACTGTTGCTACAGATGGGATACTGGTCCCAGACTTATTTCCTTGCAAAAATATAGTTTTATATGAAGAACAGACATTTGCTATTATTTTGCTATTGTAAGTAGCTTTATTATTTATTATTGGGTCTTTGTTTCAGTTTGGATGCAGAGATCTGAAAGGTAGGTTATCCAGAACTGGTGAATGTAGTGACTATCACGAATTGTAAAAATCACAGATTTTAAATCCTCGAGAAGAAAGGAAAGGATGTCCATTATGTACATGACATTTGAAAAGTGTTTCCCTTTTTTACAATACACAGTCTTACAATTTCAGACTCTACATGTTTTTTTAGATAATACATCATCCATTTTTCCCTAGTTCTGGGCACATATAGCTGATTTTACAATATCTGGAAAGACAGTGCATGTTTGAGACAAAGATGTCCATTTCTCCTGCAGATTTTTTTTCAATTTGGAGAATATGTCTAGCTAGTAAGCGAATGTATGATTACCCTGTGTGGGACTACATGATCATTTTTTAGCCTGCCAAGGGAGCAGAACCAGTGAACGAGCACAGATTTTGGTAGTCTCTAGCCAGAAGTACCTGGCAGGTTGGTGGATGTGGTTAAGGCCACACCTCTGGCTTTGCTGCTGTCTTTGTGGCAGGTAAATGAAAGCTAATATGGGTTTGTTGTCCTGGGGAAAATCCTATCTACTTGTAGTACATCAATCACTTAGATTGTCATTCACTGAAAGGCATTAAAAACCTCACCCTACAACAGATGTATGTTCCCATAAAATCGTATTTCATGGGAAGTGATGACTCAGGAAAGGAGAATGACAGAACAATGATACAGTTGTTGTTTTCAGCCTTTTTTTCCCTAAACACACATCATCAAGGCCAGAGTGTCCTTTTCATCTTTATTTTCGCTTTTCTTTTGTTTTCTCTTCTTCATTACCTATTTTGCTAAAAGGAACAAATTCGTTTTGAAAAATCAAAACCAACATGGGAAGATGGTACATTATTTAAGTTATTTTGAAACCTGAAACTGAATTAGAACTAGGCAATGCATGAATATTAGAACTTTGAAATATTTACCTGTGGTCAAACCTGGATATTGAAAAAGTATATATTCAACTTTAATTGGGTCCTGGCTGAGCCCAGTGATAGAGGGGAGGAATGGGGGCAGACAACAGTGTGATTCTGTTAAACATGATATTAAAATGTAGCAACTTCTTGGTCTTCAGTTTGGATATGGGCCCTTTGGTTTTTCGATGGTCCAACACTTCATTTTTCTGGAATGTTCCAGTCTAATAAATAGGTCAGCTTTCTGTAAATTATTAATTAAATTGGTGAAGGATTTTAACATATTATTTCTATTCCTTTATGTCTCTTTCCAAATACTCAAGTGGTGGATGGATTGGTGTTTCTGAACTGCTGTGTCACCAATAATCCTGTTTACTTTATGGGCATGATGAATGTATGTAAGTCTGCAGAAATAATAGAGATATATTTAGAACCAATAACTTTGTGTTGCTGGGAAAATGCACCAGTAAAAAGACCTGTCTTATGAAGAAAACCTGAGTTGAAAATTTGTTTGTGAAGCTTGTCATTTTGGGGTTTTGACTCTGGTTTAAAATTTTTCTGTTTCTGGACTCTTGGATTTCAATCTTGGTGAGGAACAAACCATTTCTTCTGGGGTAAGTATACAATGGTATACTGTACTGAAGCCTTCAGGAGTTGATTTTATTTACTTATGGAAAATGTTTGTCACTAATTTACTGGAGGTCACCCTTTGCTAACAAAGAGGGAGATAGTGGACATTTCATTAGGTAAAGCCCAAGAATCTGTGTGGAGGATGGATTTGAACAAAAACATGAGCTCCTCTGTGCTGTATTGTGTCAGTGGTTGCTTTCAGAGGTCACCATATTGAATTTAAAAGAGCAATGAATATCAATTCCTTTTTGGAGGTGAAACGGGGAAAGAAAATCTTTCATGTCATTATGAGCTGCCATTAGTTAGAGAGACTTTTGTGCTAAGAAATGCATATATCAGTGATATGATTTGGCTGCTTTCAGCATTGATGAGAAAGATTATCTATAACTATTTAAAACTGCATAATTTAATAGTTGGATTTAATTAAGAAAAATTTCATCCAGTTTTGACAACCTGAAAAACAAAGTTCTCCCAGATCACCATTTTTGTGTTTCTTTATTTTAATTCACAAACTGGCAAATTGACTACAGGAAATGTTTGCATTGATGTGAGGAACTGATTAAATACTACCAGTAATCTCGCATTAAATAAAATACATTTGATAAACTGCCAAATTATAACAGGCAAAGATTTACATGGATCCATTGATTTTGACAGAGAAAGCACCTAAATTATGCTTTGGATCTGTACCCAAAGTTCTTTGCTTTGAAAACACTTCAGAATTAACAGCACTTATTTTTATTTCTTACTTATGGAATACCTTGTGTTGAAGTACTGAGGTCTTAAAAAGGTCTCCTGAGATCAAGTTTTGTTTTGTATTCCGTAAGTACTAAATTAATCTTGAAGTGTTCAGATTTGGGGTATTATCACAGTGGTATGTAACTGTCCCAGAGGCCCCACAGTTGTTATGTTATAATGATCGACTTTAGGTGTCTTTCGTAATCTTTGTTTTCTACAGATGCAGCGTCTGCTTAGCTTTCTCCTGTAGCAACGTGACATCTACAGAGACAGCAAAAACGGGAAAATATTTGAATGTATTTATCAACACTGACGCTAATAATGCGATTCGCCAAGTTATTCTCTGTAGTCCTCAGCTTCAGCAGGATTACTAAGATCCACCTTTTTTCCTGCTTTGGAATGCATGAGAAATGCACAAAGCCCCTGGGGATTTGGAGTTACTCCAGGGATACAATTTATTTCTTGAAACTGTGATTCTGCTTATTTCACTTCTAAATGCTTCATTCCATGTCTGCAGAAAGTAGTACTCTAATTTGCTCTGTGAAGCTGTGCGTCCTATCTTCCAAAGTATCAGGAACAGATCTGATATTTCAGAGCCGTTCTGTTCTTAAGTAGTACCATGCTGCAAAAAATCTCTTCCAGCAGAAGTCTCAGAGCATAATATTTTCTCTTTTGCTGATAAACACAATTTCTGGGGCTGGGACCAAGATAGGCAGAATGTGGCAAGGCTGTAGTAGCTCTAGGAGAGCCAAGTAACAGTTGTCTTGACATAAGAAATACTATTGAAGGGAAGGTAAAAAGGCTGGGGCTCTTTGTTTTGGAAAAGGAAATGCTATACAGACTCAGATGAACAAAATCATGAAGGGCAGGGCTGCACGTGACAAAACTATGGGAAACCCATTTACAGTGTAGAAGTATTTTTTCTTTCTTTTTTTTTCTATAACAGTGATATTGAGCTATTGGGATTTGTTGCCAGAGCAGGGAACGCAGACAGACAAGAGTGGGAGGTTCACAGAGTATTAGGGAAACACGTGGGCGACAGGTTCATAGTAGATATCACAGGAAAGGGGTAGGGAAGTCTCTTCTGTCCAATATTCCTGGATGAGTGACTGGAGTTGCCAGGGAAGTGGAAATGGATGGACTGCAGATATCGGCTGCTACACACTTTTCCCTACTGCCACTGTCAGAAAGACAGGGTGGATTGGCACACGCAGTTATATGTGGAGTAGAGCAATCTTTGATCAAAAGAACACAGCCGGTAGGGTATATCTTACAGTCTTCAGTAAATCTGAGTTTTAAAAGGTATTCACGAGGTGTAGCAGTTGTTGAATTTGAAACACACTTTGTTTGTGCTGCTTCCCTGCCTCATGGATTTCTTTTGCCTTTATCACTTTTAGCATGTGCTCGTTTCTTGTATTTACGGCAAGAGCAGGATCTCCAGAGGGCTTCATTCGTTTTCTCACTTTCCCCACATGGTTCCCTTGTGTATGTTTACCCAGTTTAGTCCTGTGACATATATACTGCATATATACACATTTCAATCCTGGACAGTTCTGAATCACTCCATAATTTTGTGGTAAAAATCCATGTACTGTTACTACAGACAAATTGTACACTCAAGAAGAGCTGGTTGCTGCTGCCCCAACTGCAGAGCACTGTACCAGGCTGGATCTTGTCCATCTTGCTATGAAATGCGTCTGGACCAGAGCTTTTGAGGAAAACCAAACCACATCCATTTAACAATGCCTTTTCTTGTCATTGCTGTTACTGGCTTCCGGTGTGAAATGTAGTCTGCACTTATAAGTGCAAGTGGATGTTAGCTATGGTTCTCTGGTGGTGTGATTTTGGAAATAAAACTAACAAAAGCTACTCTACTCCTAAACTCTACTTCAGTCATCACGTCCTGGGAGCACAGTGCAATTAGTGGGTTCTGGGTAGCTGAAAGTCTCTGTGCAGTTTTTCTTTAAATGTGCAGAAAAGTTCAAATGAACCAACCTTTGTAGATAAGTAGTGAGATAAAAAAATTGTATTCTTTGTAGGTGCTTTGAGATTTGGGGAATTGTGACTGAGGAAGCATTATGCAGTTTAGTTTGCATTGACCAGTGCTTGCAGAGTATTGATTATCTGTCATATGTATGTCCAAATTCTTTGTTGGTAAGGGGAGAAGAACTTTAGGATGAAAGGATTAAAAAAAAATCCTGCTACAAAATGAATTGTGACACACTCATAAAGAAGATAAAATCAAATCAACACCTTTTGGTAATTCTGAAATCTAGAGACAAATTCCACATATAGGAGAATGACAAAGAATTAGCAAATTGCTAAAAAGCTAAATTAAAGGAAGATTCCTTGAACCTTTAAGAAACACGATGTAGATAGTAAAATACATGATCTTACAAATTATTTAGTGGATGTATGACCAGTTTACAGCTTTGTGTTGGATAGCCGAGACTGCTTTTGTTTATATAAGTCTGTGCTGCGCTTTCTCCTGTCTCTGTACATTTGTCAACAGGGCATAGAGATAAGAATTATTTCACTGAGTTGTTAAGCACTTGCTACCTGAAGTTTCCTGATTCATAACTAATGTAAGTGAGAAGCAGGTTTTGTAGTGTGTCCTTTGTGGCAGTGGGTGAATACTTGTGTGGAAGTTTCCAGGATGCTATCATAGGCAGCTATCCTCATAGACTAGAGTGCTAAATGTCTTCCTTCAAAGAGCATACAGGGATAGGACTGTGCTGTGTGTACTGCAGGCACACCCAAAGATTGTGCCAGGAACCTGAAAACATCCCCAAGTTCATAAACGAGTGCAGTATTAGTATTCCTCTGTCCACTCTAACCAGGATATTTAATGCGTGTTGATAAACTGTGTAAAAAACAGTTATGCTTGTGGCAAAGATTAATATGTATCTGATACTTTCTCCACATGGGATATTGCCTAATGAGCAGGTCTACAAATTTCTATCAGTCAGGTCTATTGCTGTCACCCCTGAAATGAAATAGTCTCCCCATTGCTTCTATATTTTTGCCTCTTTGTTCCCCAAATCTCTCTTTATTGAATGTAGAGATTGCATGCTGTTAGTATAACATAGTGATGTAACTACAACTTACAGAGTTTTTCTGGGGATAAGCAGTGTTGACTTGGTGTAGGAGTTTTGTGAAGCACCTAATCCAGTTCATCCCCGAGTCTCTCTAGAGAGATTAAAATATCCCATTACCTTTACATGCTCCCTTTCATTAGGATTAGAATTGTGTTCCTCCAATGGGAAAGAATGGTGTCATGTCATTCCTGTGGATATGAGCAACAATGTGATACCCAAATAAAGCAAGCAGCAAATACTCAGTTGTCTGTAAATGAGCTCCATATAGAAGTTTCTTTCTAAGCAAATGAAATCCTACTTAAAATGCGTTTCGAGGAAATTAAAATAAGGTCTAATCCAGAGCGCACTAAAATTACTGAAGAGTTTGTGCTTACTGCAATTCTCTGTGAGAATGGATACATTCAGAGAAACTATGCTCTGTTTACAAATATTTTCATAAGAAATGAATAATAGCATTTTGTCTGAATTATCCACTTTTGCCCCAGACTGAGAGGTTCCCATGAAACTCTGCATAAAACATATTGGTAGATCCTAAAGGCAGATTTTAGTGATAGATTTATGGAAAGGTTTTTGAATTCTCAAATCTCCTTGTAGAGATCAATTCTTGCATACCTTCACTGACAAGCCAGAAAGCTTTGACAATAGTCAGAACTTATTAAGGGCATAATTGCTGATGAATGGCAAGACATTTCACTTACAAGTCAAAGTATGCTTCGTACATCAGCTGAATATTTTAACTGTTGTGTAGAATTTAATACAGAATTAAATGCCTCCTCTCAGAATCTAGAGAATCATAAAAAGAGTCTGTAGAAAGCTTATCGCGATTTAACTACTCAGTTCTGGTATCTGCAAAACGTCGATTGCCTCTCCACAGGGCCCTGCTGTTATATTATAGGACTATTTCAAATTGTATTTGTTATTCATCAGCTAAATTTTGCGTCTGTTACTATAATACAAAATGGACTGCTATAAAAAAGTGAAGTCAAGCTACCCTAATAGGAAAATTTCAAGTGCTTCAAAACGTGGGATTTCGTTGTTGTTCCTTCTAATAGACAAATGTCAGTAAATTTTGGCTGAATTTCTAGGCAACATCACTCATTTTTAGAAACAATTGTGTTTACCTCACATGTAATTGACTTTGGAGAATGATATTATGAAAAGATTGTGGCACTGGCAAAACCAAGCTTCCAGTGATGCTGATAACTCAGAATTTGTGCTGTATCCTTAACTCCAGTATGTCTGTAATCCATTACAACAATCCAGTACTCCTTTTTACTGGTGTACAAAGCAGTACTGGATTATTTTAATGCATTAGAAACATCAAAGTTTACGGGTCAAGAAACCTGAGACCCAAAAGTAATAATACATACTCTACAATAGGAAAAGGGAGAAAAATGTAGACTTAAATTCAAGACAATTATTTGTAGGTAATCCAGTCTGCACCGAATACTACACAGAAGCACGAAAAAGAGACAAGTCTTGATACAGAGTTTTAAACAGACAAATTCTGCTTACATTTAATTTTAAATTATTTTGGCACAAATTGAAGAAAGAATAAAATTGCATTTGGAGTAATTTGTGCCCTTCCAGTGACCTTATAATGAGAAGGACATTGCTGAGATTAGGTTGCAATGGAGACCTCTAATTTTCAGTCTGCAAGATATGGAAGATTAGCCAGATTTGATCTGTGGAGCTCTAGGGGGTCTAGAATTAGAGGGTCAGCATCAAGGTGTATAAGAACCTGGGAGAGAGGGAACAGGATTGATGTTAATATAGTATTATTAGAGATAAGTAATTAAATCTACAATAAATCTAAGAATTTGGCAAGTGAGAATGAATTATTTCATAAGAAAGAGAATAATTTTCTCTATGCAGTGAGTAGGTGAAAAACAGGCACAATGTTCTGAGTCAGCATTGAGCAAATTGATCCAGAAGGGAGCTGAGCTGAGATTTTGAAAATATTAATTTATGGTCAAATTTGGGGTTGTATAGCTGTGTTTGTTACTTATCAAGGTTCCTTAAAACTAATCTTCTCCAACTATCCCCCTTTGCACAACTGACAGGAGCGGCAACTTGTCTTCACTCTTACTTGGGGATGAAGGGCCTGTACCCACTTACCTAAACACCTGTTCTTTCCCAGCTGAGACAACACTGATTTTTGCCCTTTCACAAATGGTGATGGAGTGCCTGCATGCTTTAGTGGGTTGCAGTGGCCATTAGTACATTTGCAGTACCCTGCTATGTCTGTTGAAGACATATTTCTGCCAGTGGAAAACAGTGGATCAAAACACTTCCAGAAAAATTATTTTCTTTTATTGGTAAATAGGTGAAGGAGGGATTGACTCTGCCACGTCTTCGTGAAGATCAGAGTTCCACAAACAGCACCCACTCACAGAGTATTCAACATTACCTTATGCCATTTCCAACTGATAAAAAAACATAGACGTATAAAGGCAGTGAATTCTCTAGGTGCTGTTAGCAGATAATAAAAGTGGCAGTAATGATGTTACTGGAGGTGTTGCTTTGTCAAAAGGAGCGGTTGTCTCAAAAGGAGCTGCACTAGACTGTTCTGCAGATCCTGTGGGTGATTAATCTCTAGTTTGGTTGGCAAAGTAGTGATTGACATGGGAGACAATGCATCAAGGACTCACCTGCTCTCCTAGACAACTACAGAGAGATAATAATGAAATGTCATTGGCTTAGGCATCATTATACTTATCTGTGAGATCCCTTTCAGCTTTTATCAATTTTATGGCAGCTGCAGGCCTTTTTCTGCTTTTTGTCAGGCCTCATTCATTTGTATTATTTTTTTCCATTGGAGAGCTGTGTAATTTTTCCCAAAGCAGAGCTATGTGTCTTCTAGCACTAATAAAATTCTTGTCTCTTTTCATTGCAACTTGCCTCCAGAGCAGGGCCTTCTGGCATGCTCTGCAGCAGAGGAGATAAAATAATCAATAAGCCTGGATCTGAAAATGAAATGCAACATTTGTTTTGTTACTGAGCTCTGCATGGCCCAAAACAGATGGCTTTGTGATGTGGCTTTTACTGTGCTCATAAAGATTTTTGAGATGTGTGTGATTTTTATTTTGAAAGTATGAATTGTATGAATGGCTACTAGCACAATGACCTGACATCTATTACCCTCCTTCTCAGATCAAGAACTATAAGTGATGTACAATTAGAGCAATGCTTAATAGAACTCTTGAAATTAAATGGAACTGTAGTATACTGAGTGGTTGAAGTGCTCTCATTACTTTTTGTTGAAAAATATATTAGTTTGTCTTTGTCATTGCTTGTTTGGCTGCTTGCATGGTCTGTGCTTCTCAGCTAATATGGTGGCAGATAATAAATGTATATGCATCAATATGGTTAGTAAACATTATTTATCTGAGGGTGGCAGGTGTGAAGCAAAATGTGAGTTTTATGTGTATTTATCCTTTCTATATTCCTCTAATTATTTTTTTCTTGCCAGAATATTGGAATTCAGTTTGTCAGATATGGTGTGGTAGTTTAAAAATAAGAAGAAAGAGCAGCTTCAAACTGCTGCATAACCAAAGAGATGGTGTTTGACTACATAAAGAAATATCTCTTATCTGCCATGAGATTTGCTCCATTATTCCTCTGCATTTAGGGAGAGCAACACTGTTGTGGCAGTCTTCCAGATAATGTCTGTTTTAATGTGGATAAGAGGGATAGCAGAACACTTTAGTGTGTACTGTTTGTTATTCTCAATTGGTAAGAAATGGTGCCCAGGAAAAGCATCCCTTCCTGGATCCATGTATAACTGCAGTCAGGTCCGGATGCCTCTTGCTCAGGTGCAGGGTAGTGCTTTGCTGTGATACCGTTGTACCAACAAGTGGCCATTCCCCCTTATTAGGACACTGACAGAGACAGAAATGTAGTAACTGATACCTGTGGCCAAGCAGGTCTGAAGTTCTTTTATTGCCTGAGAGTTGCCTCAAAACATCTTGCAATATGCCCCGTACACCTCAGGAAACAGTAATACCTTAAGTATACATAAAAAACCCACACTTTCTTTGAAGTCAATGTCCTCTTCTCACAGACAGTTTTGTGGTCACATGAAAAAAAGTAGTTTCAGCAATGTTTACAATTATTACTATACAGAAGATGCAAAGCAATCCAGTCAGCTGGTGAAAACGTGTTGCATTAATTAATTCAAACTATTGTTCAAGATTTTGGTAAACTGACAGAAGCAGAGAAACTTTTCAGTTTGACATCTACTTATGGTTACTATAGCTTCATTTTTGTTGAATGTAAGTGAAAGAGTTGGTGAAGAAAACTTCATAAAACCTACAGTCTTCTGAAGATTAAGGATATTTCATAAAGCCAAGGGTCAACTGCTCAGTCAGTTACCTCCAGGAAGCTATGGAAGTGTTCCAGTTTCATCCATTGCCAAGGGTTAAGCTTCCCCAAAGGAAAAAGATGTTCTAATTGCAAGCCATGTGAGATAATGAGGATGCCGGTATTTGGCCAGAAACCAAAAGTACTACTGGTAAGGGGTGGGCATTCCTTCTAGAGGCACAGAAAAGAGGCAAAAAAGCACGTTGTAATGGTTGAATACTCACCTTCTACAAATCCAGCACCCTCAAGAGCAATGAGTCAAATCATGTCAGGACTTGGAGGAAGAAGAGAGGAATTTGCATCAGACTAATCATATTGTGGTATTTAGAGTATCTTTTAAATTTATTTTTTAGCTTCACCTTGGCCCAAACATCAAGTCTCAAGTGTAGGCTGGCACTGCAGATGGTATGCCCTAGAGGTTTAAATGAAATAAAACACAAATGGGATTGAGAGAATTTGTACCGAAAAATGCAAGTGTGTTATTCCCAATTTGTAAAACTGGTCACTTTTTTTGTGTCCTGAAGTACAAGACAGTTCTTACTATTGCCTACTATCACACACAACTGAGGAAACTCAGGGAATTACAGTGAAACTGATTAATTCATGTCAATGATGTAAAGTAAACACAGAGAAAACAAAAACATCTCCCGTAAGGATTGTATATTTGCTTTAAGATTTCATATGGATGTTAGGAAGCTTTTATTGTAACTTTTTCGTTGAGACATTTAATTTGCATGCTCAGTGCATTAAAATTTCTTTGGTAGTGAGGGATTTTGTTCCACGTTTTGCTGCCAAAGTATTTCCTAAATATTATTTTTTTGTCATGTCTCTCCTTCATCTCAAATATGTAGAGATGTTGTCTGTTGATAACAATTCATCTTTTATGCACTCCATAGGTTACCATCATTCATATTTTACTAATAAATAATGGATATAGTCCTGGAAGTAGGATGTGTATCTCTGGGAAAAACATTTTCTGTTCAGAACCGTGATTCCTGAATTTGTGAATCAATGGACTGTGATCAGTTCTCAAACATAATATTCCAACCACCATGAACCGTTATCAGAGTTACACTTGAAAATACTTGAATGCTTCTGTAATTTATTATAACCTCACAAGATCATGGCTTGGATATCATAGGAAAACTGGCAGTTAGGCTGTTTAGTAGACTAAACACAATAAAAGAAATTGTAGGTTCCACTGACATCCACTGGAGCAATGTTGGAAATGCATATCCTTTCTGGAGGCAGTTGAGTTTGGGGAATTCACCTGTGCAAGATGATGATTTATATTCATAGCTCTGTTCACTTTAAAGGTTTTATCAGAAAAAAAAAAGAAACCAGAATCTATGAACAGCAGTGATTTCAGCAGTACTCTGAATGGGTTACCCTCACCATACTAATTTCTCGGTCCAGCAGAGGCTCTGGAGACTTGCACTGGCTGTATGAATACAAAACTTTACTTTCTTTGCAGTGAAAACTTAGAAAAGCGTGGTCCTAAATGTAGATTAAGTTAATTATATTTGGGTTTAAGATTTAGAAAAACAGAAATTTTATTTCTTTTGCTAAAAGAACAGCTCTTTGACTACTTAATGGAAATCTAATTGTGAAGATTGCAAGATCCCCGATGATAGAAATTGTGGTCTTAATTTAAAAGGGCTATAACTTTAGACACTGGGCACCTTTAAAGTGTTTCCCAACCTTTGGAATATGAGAGCTGTCCTCTTTCATTATCACCTTTGAGGCAAACCTCAAAGGAAACCTCCTTGGGACTGGGAGCTAAAAATGATTTTTAAGTCAAATGGAAACTGATTGCTAACCAAGTCATTGAGGTTTTCAGGCTGTCAGTCCTCTTTCTTTTCATACCAACACAAATCCTAGCGCTCACCTGACTTGCTGCTTATGAAGCAGCATTCCTTGGCAATCATGTTTCCTGACTGTGTTTTTCTTTAGATTTAGTCAACTATACATATTAAGCCAAAAATACACCTTCCCAGGGGTATTAAGTTATTATGTCAGATTGATAAAGTTCCTGAAAAGACAAAAAGAAAAAAAAAAAAAATCGGGATCTAGTAGAAGCTAATTTAGAGTGCTTTTGTTTGTTTGTTTGTTTGTTTGTTTTTCCAGTCTAATTGCCTAAAATCTTGATTACTTGCTTTGCTGCATAATCTGTCCTTTGCACCTCTACTCCTCTCCTCTCCTCCTCCCCCAAATTCATTACTAATTTCATACTTTAACATATAAGAAGGTATTTTTCTAGGATCAGAAACTGTGGGCATAGCTTCTAGTCTAATCATGCTTTTGATTAGAAGAGAGAGGATAATAACTCCCTTCTGGATATTATTTATGATAGAATTGAGGTAGATGATCTGAAAAACTCTCTGCAGCCACGGGAGAACACATTCATTCCTATCTTTAGCTCATCAAGGCTGATGTTATAAAAAATGTCTTCCATGAGTCTAACTTACGGAATGTCAACAAGATCTTTGGATAAATGAAGATGACCCTACCATATGTTATCTAACTTCTACTTCAGGCAGAACGAAGGCAGTGAAGAATGTACAACTGAGCACCATCTTTAAGTTATTTTTTTTATTTACACTGCTGATGCTGCAAAATGGAGCTAATGCCTTGATACTTCATCCTCTATTGCAGAGGCTATACAGTTAAAAGTGAAAAAAAAAATCCAAACCCAAACCACTAAAAAACTACCTAGGGAATCGTTCTTTGCAACAATTTAGTCCAAGCTGCCTTCTTGATTCTATTACCAGAGTCTGAAGTTTTCTACATAATGGCAGACAACTTTTCTGAACTAAACTGGCTCAGAGTTTTAGTCTCAACAATTATATTGGAAGAAATGGTAATTCATATCTAATTACATACTTTTTTAATTAATTAGCTTTGAAAAGCTGAAAATCATTATTTCGTAAATGCTCACTTTCAAACTGAGCAAAAGAAACTGTATTATAACTGTAAAGAACTATGGGCAAAAGAAACTGTATTATAACTAAAGAAATGGACTAGCTTGGTGTAGAATTTTACAGATGAATATGAATCTGCAGAGCCTTGTCAAAATAGATGGAAAGGTTCTGACTTGGAGACACAGATTTACTGCCACTGTTTTCAGGCCATCAACACAATTTTCTCTGGTTCTGCGTCAGGACGTGGGCTTATGGTATATATTATGAACAGGGGACAATTTCTTTTGTGTTTGTTTTCAAACTTTTGTAATATTTGCTTTTGGATGAAGTTCTGGTGGAATGCAATTTTGATTTTTCATTCTCCTTGCCATAAGCTGTTCATAACCAGAAAATAACAAGACATGCAACCTCACAGTTGTCTGAAAAGCAACAAAAAATATGTCTTTTTTAAGGTTATCTTATAACCTTAAAAAATGGCATGTGTGTAAAATTAGACTTATTGCAATGTATTACTCATTTCACAGTTGTTTCTTAATTTTATCCAGAATAGTGGTTTTGGGGAACAGTGGGGAATGAATGAATAAAAGGGAAACTAAGAATATGTGGGGTTTTCCTTGCAGTATGTGGCTGCTTCTGGGCTGAAGCACTAAAACTGTGTGTTAATAATGTGTAGCAACAATGTAAGATTGGAAATAAAGAATAATACCACACCTGATGAAAACTGCCAATGCAATTTGTGCAGGTAGAATGCAATTACCCAGATTGGACTATAGCCAGACATGAAAGCATCATACTTTCTGTTTCAGACAATGCAGTGGCTACTTAGGATATAACAAGCAGGAATTTTTTTGCGACACTTGCATGTCCAAACCCTAGTACTTTCCAGGGATTTTTATGTTGCTGCCTCAACCATTCGTGTATTTTTGTGCCCGTAACATACTTAAGCAGAAGATCTAGGCAGCTATTCCCCATAATCTTTACCAAAGAAAGCCCCAAAACCCCCAATTCTTGTGATTTAATGTTCTAGATGTTTTGTTGCTCAAAATTTTAGAGGATTTTATGTAGCTTGGGTGCATTTTAAATACATGAAATACTAGATCTGCTTTAAATAAAAGCATTGCTGTGGGAGTATGCTCAGATTAAAAAGAAATTGTTTACTTCATACCTCAGTCTTGCTGCAAATTTTGTTTCTGAAAAACCTGACAGTATATAAGCAGTGGGTAAATTATTATAGGATGGTGTTTCTCCAAAGGTTGCTGTATTTTAGATAGAAGACTGATAATACAGTAAACATTTGATGCTGAATTTCTCTGAATAGAACCAAGATGGAAAGAGATGTACTTCAAGACTTGGACTAAATATTAAAATGAGTTCCACTTATTCAAAATGTTATTTATATGCCCTTGGGCAATAAAAAATGTAAACCTACAATTATGGTCGAAGGCAATTCTCAGCTCTTCTCATGTTTGCTTTATCTATGCATTTTAGCAATTTCTGCTGGCTAGATTTACTTTGCGTTGGTTTGACTGAAATTGAGAGGTTGATGGTGAAATGGCACTTCAGAGAAATTCTGTATAAGAATAAATCATTATGAAATAAGCTTAAGTTCTCCTTAACTGTGGCTTTTTAATCCCATTACAGAAGACTAATTGGTGCTAATGTGTATTTTGGAACTTTTCGAACAGTGGTTTTCCCCTACTCATCATCTACTAAAAGGTTCACATTCAACTGGCATCATTTTTATGTAACTGAAAGAGAAGATGGCAAATGTACATTTTGAATTTTCTCATATAATATTCATTATATCACTGGGATGTTGACTCTTTCTGAGACTAGTCAAAGTGATTTCATTAGCAGTACCGATTTCTGGAAGGAAAAAAAAAAATTTTTGAAGTTGACATTTGAGCCTTTCTGCATTCCACAGATTTTTGTTGATGTTGTCCTTATTTCTGAAGTGCTGGTTCCAAACAGTAGACAAAATAGCCAGCAGCACTAAAGACAGCAGCAGACTGACTATGTTGCTGAAGTCAAAGGAGACAACTTTTGGATGTTTCAACCAACGAAACCTGTGTGTTGTCTCTGGCTAACCCTTTGCACCTGCAGAAGTCCTGTGCAGCAATGAAGAGCAGCTTTTCCAAGGAAATTATAGTCATTGCTTTTCCAGTGTCATCAGGAAGAGAAAGACCTTTTCATCTCACCTCTTGTACTTTTCAGTCCTCCTCCTTTCACTTTTTTTCAATTTACCTGTGCTGCCTATCTTACAGCAGCCCAAGAGCAGACCTTCACCCCTTCCTTTCCCTTGCTAGAAAGGCACGGACGTGTAAAAGCTGATTTAAGAGAAGAAATCAGAAGCAGGGCAGGCAGAAATAGTGTCAATGTAGATAAAAATGTAAAGGACTCTGACACTGTGTCCTCAGGCACTGAGTCAACTGACATGACCAGCCATCATGTAATCCAGTGAGTTTATTTTGTCTCCAAAAATCAGGGCACTGAATAAAAACACCCACTGGGAATGGCCCTTGGGAACTTCCTAACCCCTGCACAATGCCTGGGAATCACTGCTAATTGGTGTGGTGAGTTTTACATGGTAGTGTGGGAATAACCTAGGGGAGGAAGAGTAACACAAAAGTGACTGGGGAAGGAGAGAAAGGAAGAGGCATCTCCTGTAAAGGCAGGTGAGAAGGAAAGATGACTTTGGCAGTGTGAGAACTGAAATATTTGCAGGTAACCAAGGTGGCCAAAATCCATAGCTGAAGTGTAAAGAGTAGATTTATTCCGCCACCACTCTGGCAAAACTGGGACACACCCACTCTAAGCTTATTCCATTTTACCAGGGGCAAAAAGCACATGCGCCATTCCCGCCTGCCATCAGGGACCTGGTGTAGGTGCAATCCTTCGCAACGCTGTGGTTTACAATCTCCAAGCTTCTTTTCTCTTTTCTTCCCCACCAGGAGGCCTAGACCTGTGAAAAATGTTTTTTAGGTCTTTTACAGCAGTCTGTTATCTTCTAGAGGAATTCCACTTTTCAAGACAGAAAACAATGTGAAATTTCCCACGCTGAATATTCTTAGCATCCCCCAGCTGTCAGGTCATTTGAGTGAAAATAACTGTTTTTCCCTCCTTGCCAAATCTTCCAGTTTTAACTCTTTCTTTCCAACAGGCAGATAGTGAAGTAGTACCAATTTTCATTATCCAAACCTTCCCTGAACCAGTCTCCGAGACTTTTTAACCCCTGGTGTTGATGACCAATTGAGTAATGCACTGAATTCAGTAAAGAACGTATCTTGACCAGATGAAAATTTCCTCCTGTATAGTTGTGATGACTGTTTGCTTGAATGTAGTTACATAAGGTGTATTTAAAACATTCCAATATTTCCCTGAAAGAGATGACAACTTTTTTTCGTACTCAAGCACATTTTATTGTATAACTGCCTGGTTTTCTATTAAATCAAAGGGAATTAGGTGTCTAAACAGCTCTGAAGATCTGAAGTTACATCTAGAAAGATTATTTAAAATATAGGGCTCTGTGGTACCTCAGTATAGGAGATGACAGAAATCAGAGATGTTTCTGAACAACAACAACAAAAGGTTGCTATGCTGCTATGTGCTTATATAGTTGTAAAGAGGGTGGTGAGATTTTGGTGCCTGCTTCAAAATGTATTTTCGCTTCATTGTAAATGTATTTTGCAAATATTAAAAATGCATAGGCTGGATAATTAATTTGCATTAGGTGAGCATTTTCAGAAATTGTATTTGGCCAACAAATGTCTACTTTCAAATATATATTTAAAACCTTTTGCTGAACACGCCACTGAATTTTTTTAGATTAGATAATTCTTTCATTGTCCTTACATTAAAATCAGCTCAGCTTCATTCAGCTTTTTGACTTCTAAGATTTGTAATTAACTTTTTTGGTAAAATATTAATAGAAGAGAGAAAACCTGGGAGTTTCTTAGCTCCAGAACTTGAAGAGTGACAAATTAACAGAAAGAGCTGAAGAGGTTGAAAACTCTACCCACATCCTTAGTTTTATTGATGGAAATATCATGGGGGAATTGAGGTCATGACACTTCTAGAGCTCCACATGTATAGCAAGACTGACAAGTCTAAAAACTTTCATCCTCTCCCTTTGATATCCTTATGTTCTTCCAAATAAAATAAGAGTATAATACAATGACACTTTCCCCTCAAAAATTATTATCTAGAATAAATTTCTAATTATTTTCCTTTTGTTCTTTTTTGATGATAAGGTGTTTACCACGGACCACTAACATTCTCAAAAAAGATTACGTAAGGGATGGAGGGAATTTGTTGGGGAAAAGTAATTTTTACAAGAGAAAGGTTAATAATAACTCTTAAAGGAAAGTTTATGGAGGAATAGCACTGAAGAGCTATGGGGATTGTGAAAACCCCTTGTGAACTAACATTCTAGTTCCCTGAAGAAAACAATCTAAATAAAAAGTAGAGTTAATAAGATAAGTAAGTTAATAAGATAGTAATGAAAAGCACAGAAATAATTTGCCCAGGGGTTCAGGCAAAGATGCTACTGTCAAACTTCTTTTTTTTTCAGCCAGTTTTATTATTCATGGACCTTTTTATATGTTCTGGTTATTTTACTTATAAAAAGATTCATGATTAGAATGTAGAAAACACAGAGTCTTTCATTTATGAATTAAAGCTTGGAGATTGGCACTTACATAGCAGACCTGTATGAGTCTGGGTCGATATACTGGACTAGAAGAATACACTTTGCTTCTCATTGTCTAAAAACTTCTGGCCTTTTTGGTTTTCTTACTTGCATGTTTTCAAACCATAACTATGAAATCTTCTTCAAACCTTTCCAGCGACAGGTATCCCCTCCAACAAATGGGTGCTGTATTACTGGGGGATGTTCAATCTCGATCCTTTCAGAAACCCAAGAAAAAGGGACACATCACTAGGAAGGATTTGAATCCAGGTTGTGCACTTGCCTACCTGTTGTGACAAATCAGATCCTTTAGGGAAACAGTAATACAGTTTATACATTGTGGTTTTGGTTCACAGTGTGGCACAGCACAAATATTAATCCTAAAAAAATAGCAGATCATCTCTATTATTCTCTAATCTTTCTGTGCAAAGAATTCCTCTGTCAGAGATTGTTCATCCATAAAGGTAAATCTTTGTAACTCGTTAAAAATATGGTCAATGGGCACTTTAGATGCCATCGTATTTCATCTTAACGCTTGTGCTATAGGTGTATCAATGACATTTATTTCACACATTTGTTTTTAAAATATTTTAATAGTCCTTTGGCGTGGAAGCAAAACAGGGTTCACGAGGGTTTCTAAATCCTAGATTTTCCTCCTCCTCTTTCCCTGTTCTGTTATTTCTGTGGAGTGTGAATGTAGGTTAGAAATGGATGATCACTTTTTGTGCAGCCAACATATTGTACAGCAGAAACTGCGTGTTTCTGATAGGCCTGTACCTCATGCAACTGTGCCATAGACTTTTTAGTATAAACCAGATATATACTGTGGTATAAAAGGGGTATGTGCCCTAACTGAGGAGGTTTGGGCAAGCCTGCAGACAACCCAAAATACTAATCTTGAGAAGTATGAAATTCTCCTTTACATAGTAGCAAGAAGTTGATTCCAGAAGTCAGTGTCAGCACCAGTGCATATTGAGAAAATCATGCAAAGAAACAAAACAGGAAAAGTATATGAACTACAGCCAAGGCTTAGTAGTTGGGAGAGATAAAGGGACAATGAAGACTAGCAACATCTTGACATGAACATTTCATTTCTCCTCCTCTTCTTCATAGCATTTTCCATATTTGAACAGAGCACTTGCCTCACATGTAATCTTTTTCGTGTAGCCTATGGTTCCCACTTTATAAAGCAGCAGTGACTGCTTTTTAACTTCTATACTTCTTTTTTATGCTAACTGTCTTTAATGTTAACTTTTTCTTTTCTCTTGTCCTTCAGACACTTCTTGCTAGGAAAATTAATCCTGTACATAACCTTCACATTCTCCTTCATTTCTTACACAGATGTTGAGGATTATCTGGCTCAGCCGATCTCTCACATCTCATCACTAATCTCTTTTGTCAGCTTGTCCATTCTTCAGATATTATCTATTCTTTTGAAGTTCCTCACTTCTGTCCCTTCTATCCACTGAAGGAGCAATGACAAAAGATCCAGTGAAAATAGCAGCATAATTTACATATTTCCTCTTTACCTTTAGATTGATGCTAAACATATATGGTTATGGACCTTGTCCCTTTTACTCATTGTTTCATACCTAGCACTTATTAAGACTGTCTTGATCAATAAGAGATAAAAATTATAGCTTGTTGGAGTTGTCTGTAGTTGAAAATATTAATATTTGACTCTCAATCATGATGGAGGGCTCTGTTCCTTTTATATTTTTTCCTTGTTATTAACTCTCCTACACCAGCTGTCTTCAATACAAAGGCAGGCAGATGTCTGCTGATGGCTGTATTTAGAAATTAGAGTGCTTTCCAGATTTAAATCCAAGATCTAAAATTTTAAGATCAATGCACAGATACTGTGGAGGTGAGAACTGCTGTTTTCATCTGAGTTTCATCTTCTACATTGATCTATTGTTCCAATCAGTGTTTCATCATCTTCCTATCCTAGGAAAATAGCAGCAGGCAAAATTGAACTGGTTCAGAGAAGTTCAGTGAGCTGATATTTATTTTTGAGAAGATACTATATTTTAGAGAAATACAATACAAATATATCAGACTGATAATGTAGTAATCCTTATCTCTGAAGAAGTCCACCCAGGAGAAATTTAAGCTGGCTTCATGTGTTTTCAGCATTAATTAGCATTCTAGATATATTACAGGGAGTCTGAGCCCTTAGGTTGCACCAACTCAGTATCATATTTCAGAGCTGTGCAAACCCAGTAAAAATTCTAATCATGTGTTTTGTTCCTCTACCTCTGGCTCTTGTAGTCAAATATCTGTCAAAGAGATCAGTCAGAAAAGTTAAATATATTTATAAAGACTGAAAGTTATTTTTTCTAAGTGGAATCATGCACCTTGTGGTGTATAATTTTGGAATGGGGAAGAGCTTTTATATTGTCATTATCAGCCTGTTGCAATATTTGTGATGCAGCAGCTGGATGTAACATTGGCTCCTGCCTTTCTTATTGTGATTGTGTGTGGGGGGGAATAACTTGTTCCTGGTTGGAATTTCAAACTATATTGTGAGAAAAAAATCCACCTTGTTCCTCAGGCAGGTTGGACCCAGCCAGCTGCCTACCTACTCCCGTCTCCCACTGGACAGGGAGCAAATAAAAGGGAGGCAAGAAGACTGAGGGATGGAGAGAAAGGAGGTTTAGTAAGTGAAACGAAAGTTGTGGGTGAAGGCAAAACAAAATAAGGAATTTATGAATTCCTACCCATTTGCAGACAATTGTCCAGCCACTTCTTGGAAAGCAGGTCCTGAGAATGAGTGGCTTGGGATGTCATACATGCAAACATCCTGAGTTCCTCCACCTTTTCTGGAGATTTTATTGCTGACTACCTTATGCAGCATGGAACATCCCTTTGTTCAGTTTTCAGAACTCGTCATCAGAACCCTTGCCCAATTTTTTGCCCACCCCCAGCCTGGAACCACGGTGGCAGACTGGGAAAAAGAGAAAGTCTCAAAGCTGTCCAAGCACTGCTCAGCAATGAGCAAAACACTGGTGCTTTATCAGCACTGTTTGAGCCAGAAATCCAGAGCACCATTCAGGCTGCTACAACAAATGTTAATTTCATCCCAGCCAGATGCAGGCCACTTCCTCATCCCATCAGGAAGTGCTGTTATCTTTTTTTTTGGAGTCCAGCAGCAGTAGGCAGTGTTCTTCATCTAAACCATCCCAAAAGAGTGCATCATCCTGGCAGGAAAAGGTCAAACTTGATGTGCATCACTTCAGGTTGGCCACTGCCAGTCGCCGGTGCCTGACCTCCACGCAGTGCACCCATGTCTGCTCAGAGCTCTACTTGATGTGGTGATAAGGCTCTTAGCTGCCCTCAGATCTGAGCTTTGCCTTAAAATTCACGGCTCTTCCCTGAGTGTATTCTTATTGTACCTTTGTCACAGCTCATTGAGCCACATAATAATTCTGCATGCATCACCACTTCCTCCCCTAGTAAAAGTGCCTGGCACCCAGAGCTGGCTGCACGGTAAAGGTGGACTGAGTGCTTCAGGAGCAAAGTTCTCTAATGGCCAAGAGGTAGATTAGTAAAAGCTACAAAAGCAACCGACACATTACATATCTTATACAATCCTTTTGTGAGCTGTTGGAGGTTCTTGTGGGAAAATTAAACCCTAAACTCATCGTATGTCCATTTTAAAGACAGTTTTGGTTTTGATAGCTAATATATTTTAAATTCCATTTAAACAGTTTATGAGATGCCTGTAAGATAAAACAGCTTTATTCATTGGAGAGTTTTCTTCTCTCAAACCTATTAAAATTTCAAGTATTAAGCATTCCAAGTCCCTGAGCCAAAATTCATAAAGCTTTTGATTCATTATTTTACATAAACAAACAGCCATTGTGCCTGATGAATTGATGTTGAGTGTGTTATATTAAATTCATAGATTCCCCAGTTGTTCTATAGGATTCTCAGCTTTGCAGAGTGTGTGATTTCACTTCTTGTGTGATGCAGTGAATGATTAATATACTAATTGTTGCTAGAATATTGAATCATCTGTTCTTCAGATTCAAAACTGATCCCACTCTGAAGAGTTTCTCCTCCAGTACTCCTCCATTTACTGAAAGTAATAAGCCTATGCCTTTCCTTTTCAAAAGTAATTGAACCAATTTAAATGTGAAAGTCTAGATTGTCTACACTGTCTCTTCATTTCTCCCACGCTACTTCTTCCCCTCTCCTTGTAGCTGCCAGTAGCTTCATTGTCTTTTGTTTTCAGTCTATTTTTTCTTAATTTTTTTCTTGTCTGAATGCCAGCTCTTTTTCTTACTCTTTCTTCTTGATTTGCTTTGGCTGCTAGGTTTTCCACTGCCATGGTTTCACATGATCGACTCTTCTTCAATCTATACCCGGCATATGTTTTATTTCATTTTGCAATACAAGCATACATGCTCTCCAACGTATGTGGGTCTTTCTTTGTCCTAATTCTTTCCTAAATTCACTTTAAGATCTCTTTCAACTCCACTTTCACGATAGCTTTTTCCTTATTTTCCCACTGCTCATTCTCTACACCATGTCTTCCCCCCCCCCACATGTCTTCCTCCCTTGTGGCTTCAGAATATTTTGGTTGGACCTGAAAGAGGATGCCTGCCAAGAGGTAGGTTTGCTATTCGAGCTTCCCGTCCCTACATCAAATGAAGGAGCTTGTTTTTTTTATTTCTGGCCTTGCTCCATATGAGAATCTGGTTATCAACCAAAGATTTTTAAATACATTTCTCAGTTTTGCGGGGGCTAATATGCATGCCCCTCCCCCCCTTTTTTTCTTCTTGATGCTAATTTATCACTTTCTGGCAAATTGTGTGGAAATTTATTTAAAAACAAAACTTAAAAAATCAGACAAGAATTTTCTTGAATCTGATTACAGCAAGCAAAGAATTTTCCTCCAGAGACAGTAATGACATCAATAACATGAATATTTAACTGCTACTCCATTGTTGCTAGTGGTACTCCAATGCGGTCACAGGCTCCATGTGTAGTAGGATGTGGTAATAGAATATTTGTTTTGAAGACCACATAGTCGATGTGAGGGTACACAGCTCTCATGCTCTGAAATTCTACCTAAAAGTGGCACTGAAATTCCAACCACAGCCTGTGACATTTCTACATGGGCATGAAAAAACACACAAGTGAAAAACAAGTGTAGCAAATTCACCATACAGATTAATTCACAAAAATCTTGATTACACTGAACAAATGATAATTACAGCTACCTATCACAGTGGCTGAACTTTGTCTGTTGTTATTATGATTCTTTATCAGTCTGTATGTAGAAAACCAATTTCAGCAGCACTTCCCAAAGAGTTACAAGTTTTTCTGTAAAAATGCTCCGAGGACAGAAAGATTTAGTCAAATTGTGTGCACTGCTGTTGTGCAGATTTCAGTTTTCCCTTGGCTTGTTTGAAGAAAACAGAAGGCTTCATTTACCTTCTCTGTCTGCCATCATTCAGCCAAATGGCTGTTTAAGCAGCTGGTCAAAACTAGAAGGTCCTGGCTCAGCTGGAAGACTGGAAGCAGTAGCCCAAATAGTATGGAGTCCAGGGACATGGTAATGAGGCAACATTATTAGGCAAGATTAGACAATTTCTGGTATTGGGAATTAATATCTGTAGCGGGCTTGGCAAGTGACGGCCAGATGGAATGAAGGAAAGTAGACAAAAATAGGTGCTGAAATTTGGACTTGTTGAAGTTCACCACTAAATTTCATTTGAACAGGCATAGCAACACAGATGACAGAAAAGGCCCTGGTAGGAAGAGTTACAATAATCTCAGTTTATACTGATGAAGGCGTAAACAGAAATTTTAGCTGTATGGAAAGCAGGAAAATATGTGGGTTCATAGAGGATGCTCAGTAGAAGTCTGCAATACTGGCTGTTTCTTCTCCTAAGTATCTCCCTTGAAACCACCTTTTCTCCTGCTTCCTATATAGATAAAATACCAGTCCAACCAATCCTCAATGAAAAGACATCTAAAGCAAGAAGGCACTTTGGGAAAGAAAAAGTCTTTTCCTAAAAAGACAGCAAATCTTTCGCTGTGTACTTCATTCTGATGGCAAGTCTTCCAGAAAGAAGCATCAGAGAAATGGGCTTACTATCATCAATCCTGTACATTAAAACATAATTGTAGGATGGGCACAACGAGCCCAAGGTTTTTTATTTTATCCTGCTCTGTTGACATTTAGACTTTTGGTTTACCCCCAGCATATATTTTCAGGATCCTATCTGCAGTTAATATTTTGAATACTCTCATCTTTCACTTTAAAAAAAGTTATGCTGAGATCTGTGTATGATCCCAGCCTTAAAGAACTAGAGAGTGTTGAAAAGTCTGTGGTAAACATATCTGGTTGCAAATTTCCTTACACCTTTGATGGCAATAACAAAGCTGAAGTTTAAGTGTAATTATGTAGCTATCTGAGGGCATATTTAGACTACCCATGTATCTGTTGAATTGTCCAAAGAGTTTGGAGATGTATTTAAGTAAATCCTGAACTGTGTTATCTTTTTTAATAGAATTGAATAGAATTAAATGCACACTAGTCTACTGAGGTGGATGGTTAATGTGCCTCTGTCATGTTCAACATTTCAAGGATCATATTTCAAAGAGAGTTTATTTTTAAATTGCATTGCAGTCTGCAGTTAAAAAAAATATATCAGCAAATGGGGCTAAGTAAATGTGATCACTTTTATCCTGTCAGTATTAATTTTCCAAACAATGTTTGGAATAATTTCATGTTCTGTTTAAATGAAATACTTTCAGTTCTCCCAGTGAAAAGATAACACAGCTTTTGAATATACACATTGCCTCCTTTTCATCTCTGCACTGCTGGTGCCTGCTTGCTTCACAACGTCATGTCTGAGCATAAAGCTGACTGTGTGTGAGCAGATTTTTGCTTTTAGTTCCTCCACAGAGAGGCAATAATAGCTGTGAGTACTGCAACTCATTCCTACAGTATCTTTAATTTTGAAAGCAGAAATGGAAGATATGGATGTCTCTTTGTTACGTGCAAGACAGATGAATATAGGAGCTTGCTCAATAAAATAATTGAATCAATTACATAAATTTCAGTGGCTTGAATTCCACTGAAAAATAAGAGTAATTAGATTATGCATACTGTACCACAGCTAAAGCTGACATAATTGTTGTCTCAATTCAGGAAACTATCTTCCTTTTATGATGTTTATACAGTTTAGTTAGTCTGCATCATGGTGGTGACTGTCATGCTTAGAGCTTTTTATGTTCTTCTGTTGAAAGAAGAAAGCAATAAAGCTTTCTTAATTTTTTCTTTTGTCTTTTTTTGTGTGTGTGCTACGTAAAGTGAGGCTGTCAAAAGAGAAGTAAAACCAGACAGAGTTTGTTTCTGTGTTTAATCAATCAATAAGTCTAAGGAAGCTATTTTAACAGAAAATCACACTTGACTTGTAGGGTCTTGCTTCTGATGTAGTCAGCACTTTATTGAGTAATGCTGTGGCACAACTCCCAAAGGTGCAGTCGTGGGGAAACTTCTCGGGTGCTTCTTAGCTCTAGCAACAAGGGCAGCTCTTTCACCCAATATCTCAGGCTTGTACAAATCCCATTTACTGTTAAATGGAGTTCATGTCTAACAGGGAAGGAGATCTTGTTTCAGAGTATGATAAATGTCTCTAAGACTCATTCGCCATATCTGTAGAGAAGAAACAATTGAAACATGATGTTAGGGCACTATAAAATGAATGGCATTGCCATCCTCTGCAGGGTGGCTACAGGGAAGGATGTTGTTTACATGGGAATATTTATGCGTTGTGTATTCTTTTGCTGCTGGTAGCATTTTCTGATGATAAATTTTTTCTCTTACTCCTTTTGCTTTTCTGTAACTTAGATAGTTTGAAGAGTTGAGTTTCTATTTTCCCACACAGACTATGTCCTGTACAACACTGAGCAATAGCCAGGGTAGTTTATCTGAATTTTATTAGCATGAATGTAAACTGAAACATCTGATTTGTACTTAAATGAACCAAAATTTATCTGTGACTAAGATTCGCTGAATTAGTTAGTTTAGACGGATTTAGGTTTTTTTAGAGCTCAAAGTATTAAAAAGGGAGGCAATCGGTAAATACGGTAGTGTTTAAGGTATAGCTATATCCCAAAGCATCCCGAGTTGTGTCATCACTGTGTACCAGATAAATCATGTCTCTGTCACAGTAAATACTAGATTGAAAGTTCCTCATGAAAGGTTGATGGTGATCTACCTGGGTTTATAAAATTATTTGTTGGTTGATTGGTTACTTTTGGGGGTTTTTTTTAGTGTATTAGGAAAAACCTGCAAAGGTAGCACTGAGGGGGAATGCTGCTCATACCAATATTTGGGTATTCACTGCAACTTTTTAAACCCTGACTATTATAAACCAATAAAATATATACTCACAAAACACCCAGGCCTTGTATTGTTGCAGAGAGCATTTCAAAACAACTCTGTAATAAACTATGCCATGAGTTTGAAATTTTTCATATCCAGATCATGACTGAGTTAGGCAGGACTCTGAATGAAACTGAAGCACACACTGGACTGCTTCTCATGCAAAGTATTTCTGATTGGTTTTTGCATGCAACATTTAACCAAGTAAGAAGGTGTCTTGATTAAAGAAATTGTTGAGATGTTCCTGGGTTCATTTTGACGCTTCTTCAAAGTTGTTTAGGTATTAGCTATGGAAGAAACTTGTTTAGCGTATAAGCCTACAACTTGTAGTCTGAGGTCTGGTCTGTACTTCATGCATTATGGCCTCATGTAATTTGTTATGAAGTTTATAGATCAGAAAAACATCTCCATGTAGATGGTAAAAAGTGCCTTTGCTCGTATATCTAAACTTGCTTGAGGTGCTGGTGTAGTTTATACCAATAAGAAATGATCTTGCTTTAAAGATGCATTAAAGGTCTGTCTTGATAAAGGGGGATTTTTTTCAATGGACTTCAAGAGTTAATGAGCCAGAAAAAGTTCTTCTCCTCTCTAGGTACCTAGATATATAATACTTGCAGAACTCACAAGACATCTTCCATTTGTTCTCTTCCATGTGATTCAGGAAAAGTAACAAATGACTCTAGTAAGAGCCATAAAACTGGAAAGTTTTAGGCTCTGCTGAATAAACTCTTCTCTCTCAATAAATTTCTCAGAAAAATATTTACAAATGCTCAACCTTAATTGTATTACGCCAAACATCACTGCCATGAAAATAAAGAGAGGCCAAGCACATCAATTATAAACCAGAGGAAAGGAGAAACTGTAATGGCAAAGAATTTCTACATGGAAAGCTGCCTGTATCACCTCTCGCTCTGTGTGAGCCACTTCCCTCAGGCAAAGGATGGCCCTCATGTTCATCAAAGTGCATGATCATGTGCTTAATTACTCCTGAATAAGGACACATCAACAACAGCTTTGTACATTGTTTTTTTCCAATAATACTTGTCCAAACCATGTAAAGTGGTGTTTAGTAGGAACTTAAGGTGCTTTGTTACTTTAAAAATGCTGTTGTTGAGTAATCGTTAACTACAATTTTTACAGTTTTTAATGAAAAAATGTATCTAGAGTACTAGATCGTGCAGTCAGTACGAAACATGATGTGGATTATACATGGTAAGAAGTTACTGCCTGCTATGTGCAGTGGACTTACTGCATTTACAGGAACCAAAAATTTCATCATTGACTTGTTTAAAAACCAAACAGACAAACCAAACCCAACAAAACTAGTATGATATTGCTGTGATGTTTAGTCAGGATATATAGTCCTCAAGAGATATTACATAACTTTTCCTGGGCTTTGAAAAACAACAGGATTGATTGTCTTAGGGTATGTCCAAGGCATTGCCATCCTAATATTATTTAGAGATTTCATAATGTAATGTTGTGCTGTAGCTTGCTGTACATTCAGGCAAGAAAAGAATTTATCATGTAATGTGACCTAAACATTTAGCACTTCCTGATATTTCCTTGCACAAGCTGCTTAAAGAAAAACATGAGATTACTTTAAAGTAATTTTACATATGTTTTTGACTGTTGATTTTTCCTGTTTCCATTTTTTTCTTGTCACTAATATATAAGTGCTATTCAGTAGAAATATTGTTGCTAATATAACGCAAATTGTTAAATGAGTGAATTTGACTGCCTCAGTTAAAGGGCATTTGTGAACATTCAAACTACTTTTTATTCTTTTTTTTTTTTAATTTATATTTGCACAATAAATCAGAGTGTATTCATGGCTAGTTTTATGTAATTACTGTAAGCAGCCTGGTGGGCTGCAGTATACAAGGCAGTTCTTCAACAGCCATTCAAATTCAGTATTTTGTCACAGCATATCCTGTGTTGTTTCTTGTGAGGCAAATGACAACTGTGGGGGTGGTCAGAATTCAGATGAAGATTCTGTCCTCTTTTTAGCTCAGCCATTTCGCTTTTCACCCTTTTTGCCTTCCTCTTGACTCTGTGCCCCGGAAGTGGGAAAAGATGGCAATCAGATTTGGTGCTCTGGATGGATTGCTTTAGGTTTGGCTGAGGGCTGGAAGCTGTCATCTCTGAATACACTCGTTCTAATAATTTGGAAAACCACTGTAGTTTTCCTTTGGTAGTAAACTAAGTAGGCTTCATGAGGAAAGACATCTGCATAAAATCCCTTACCCACACACTCCTTTGGGCCTTCTCAATATTCTTATTGTATTTATTATACTTTAGCAATACCTGTGGTAGCTTTCTGTGAGCTAATTGTGCATAGAAAAGAGAGAGCTCTGTGCAGATTAAACATAGGATTTTTTCTTACTTTATAGTCTGTGCTGAGCTGAAGGTTTTGATGACTAAAATGATTCTGGTGCCTAAGCTAGTTTGTTTAAGCCTTATATCTCTGTGATCTTTTTTACTTTTTAGTCTTTTTCTTTCTATAGTAGAGAAGGACTTGGATTGAAGGAATAGGATCTGTGGCAAGACTTCGTCATACCCAGACCTGGAGACTGTATACAGAGAGAATTTGTTTGCTAGTCCTTTAAGGCTTTTACTAAAAGGAACATTGTGCTGAGCTGCATCATTAAAATGTAAAAAAGTTCTGTGATCCAAAATAGATTGAAAATTGTTTCTTTTCTGGTGCTGCAGCTTCAGATATTAGGATATCAGCATAATGTGCTTTAAAGTTTGCTGCAGTCCTATGAGAGAGAAAGTAGTGAGATTTTGAGAGATGTTGATGTGTGGCTCTATTTATGGAGCAAGTCTGTATTTAGATGTTTATTGTTAAGCAATACTGAAGTACACATTTTTACAATAAATCATAGTTATTCCCTTATTTATTCTTTTAAATAGGTAATTCATTCTTGTTTTTAAATGATGCTGTGTAGAGGAATCTTATTTGCACTTTGGGTAGGGTTGTCAAATATGTGAAAGGATGGCCAATGTGCAATTCTATAAGGAGGGACAGAATATATGAAAAGATAAATGTGAGCAGTGAGTATATGTCTGCTAAATATGTCAGCTTGCTGGAAGAATTTAAAAGAAAAAGCAATGAAGCTTATGCTTGACTTGTTAGTGTTTGAGAACTGTGCATTTCCACACTAACTAACCAGAAATTCTTGTTCTGCAACTTAAGGGAGTAGTTGTAGCACTGTAGGTGAGGGATACTCAGAAGCTGGAGACCAACTCTGTGTGATACTCCACAGCATCCTGCGATTCTGACATCTCCCAGCCTAGGCAGGAGGATCAGACATGGCAACATGCTAATGACCTCCTTGAGTTATAATTAGGCTGTCTTAATATTTCAATGATGCAGCAGAGCTGCTGTTTCCTTCTGATGCAGCTCTGCTGTGCATATGTTTGTGATACCCAAGCAGGCTACAAATACATTCCAAAAACCAGGAGTGAATGTGGGAATAATTCGGGTAACGCATGACTCGCACCATTGGAATCGTAGTAGTAACTTTTAATGTTTCTCAATAGTAAACCCCACTATTTACATGTTTTGATGCCTTTCTGTGAGGCTTGGGTATTTTTTCTCTCGAAATAAATCAAAAGGGATGAACTCTCGAGTCCCATTTCTACCAGTACAAAGTCGCATCTTGCCCTGTTCTTACTCTTCCCTCAGCACCTGCTAATGGCCAGTTGGAGACAAGCTACTGGGCTGTGTGCCCTTGTTGGTCTGAACCAATGTAACTCTCATGATGCTGATAGGTGCTACTTATCCACACTTACAAAATTTGTTTTTATTGTGAAATTTTTCTCAGAAAAGTTGAGAGAGTATCTGGGGCTTGACTGTATTCACCCTGTTCGTCTGTGTATTTATGCAGTCCTGACTTCCTCAGAGAAAGAACAGATTGGCAGACTTTTGTATGGAGTAGTTTCCAGGTTGCCATTTTTCATGTGTCTAGAAAGTTTATGTTAGTGCGTCAGGATTTCAGAGGCTGAATTCAGAGGCACTTCCCTGAGCTGTGATAAAGCTCTACATGGGAATGCCGTTTTAGTCCAGATGATGATAAATGGGGATATATCCATCACAGGTATGAATAATTTTAGTGCTGGCTTCCGGGGAGACTATTTATTGTGTATCTTTTCCTGAACAGTGAGTATAATTGTCTGAGGTGAAATTGTTTCTTTCCTGTGCCTCCAGTTCAATGGTATTTTTTTGTTTAGTCTGAGTTAATGAGAAGAGAGACAGCTTAGAAACGGGTTCATTTTGGCTGTGAAAATATTGAGGAGGAGTTAGTGAAAAAGTTTCTCCCTCTGGTGTTGTCAGGCTGTTCCTTTGAGCAGGAAAAGGTCAGTGGAAAGAATCTATAGGTCAGATAGATCAGGAATTATTTTTATGTACTGATAGTACAGAAATATCTTGGCAGAGAATACTGACATCTTGAGTGGGGATGATGGTTTTCTGTTTGGTGTGTCTTGATGTTGAAGCAGTCACTGATTTTATTCTTTTTTATTTGAATATCTATCACTAACAAACTCTGAGTAACAGCAAAAATGAATTGAACATGTTTCTAATTTTTTTTTCTTTTAATTGTCCGAAATATGTGAGAGCTTATTGTCTAAAAATAATTTTGAGTGGTTCAGGGGAAGGAGGTCTTTTACTGGAGCTCTCCTGCATATTCAGAATTGTTTAGATGGTCAGAGATGTGCTGAGGGTAATCATTTAATGATGAGATGTTTGGCTTTAGGAAGTAGATGTTACTGCTTGGTCCAAGTTCCCTCTTGAACTTACATTAATCACATTATATAGAGAACTATTATTCTCAACATGTACTTAAAATCAGATTTGTTGTGTCTTTGTTAGGCTTGAATTAAGAGTTTTTCTGGTTTTTTCTGTCTACTCAAAAACGCTGCTTCACCTTTTCTATAAGCCTTGCCTCACTGAATAATTTGCTGCCTGTATCTGCTAGCTACTAGGGAGCAAACAGACTCTGATTTTTACTATTCTCAGTAGTTCAAGTAAATTAGGGCATGGAGCTTCTTTTAGTATCTTACTGAGAAACAATTTTCTGAGTTTTCTTATTGTTTCTTATCAGTTTACATTTTGAATCTTTCCAGATTATCAATGTCTTCTATAAAGTGTGGGCAGTGTAGGAGAGATAGTATTGTGATAATGGGTTCATTAATATTTTGCAACACGAACCATTTTCATCCTTCTCAAGAGAGTGCTCCTTAATGTTGTCTGGCTCTGCTGTTCTCTGTTTTCAGATTGTTTCCCTCCTGTACACAGAATCTTCGGTTTTAAAGTAAAAATAAAGCAAACAAAAGAAGAAATATCTGACACTAATTGATGGAGAAGCCCTGTTCTGATCACATGTGGAGACTTTCTACCCACATAGCCAACACTTTTTAATAATGGTTATTTATGGCAATGTAAGTTAACCTGGTTTTCCTGCATTTTAATGGAGTAAGAATATTCCCATCACCTGGAAGCTAGAAAAGTAAGAAATAAGAACAAGGGGATAGTCCTTAACTTTAATGGGACAGTTGCTTTTTAATCCAAGTATAAAAGTATTAACTTGGGAAATGTTGGCTAGACAAGGTCTGTAATCAAACATTGACCTATAAGGATAAAAAGACAAAATATAAAATAACTGTATGTGTTAGCATTGCTTGTTCTGTCCATTAAATGAGACTTACATCTTTTGTGAAAGACGGTGTGTAATCATGCAGTTTGACAGTCTGATGCACTACATATGCACAAAGAAAGGAGGAGTAACATATTTATTCATGGATGTTCTGTAAGTTACTGTTTCAGGTGGTGATATTGGATTAAGTATTTTAAAGGAGGGAGACATGCATGACACGTCCTACACATAAATCAACACTGCTACCTCTGTTTAGCTGCCACAGACTTGTGTTGAAGGAAGACTTAACTCACAAATATTACTCAAATACTTTAAAGATATTGTTAAGGAGGTAGACAAAAATTATTTGGTTCAAAATATGAACTTGAGTTTCAAATAATTATGAAAAAACCTGAACACACAAAACCACAGAGCTTCAAGATGAACTTTCTTCAGTGCTATTCAAAGATATAGATGTTGGATTAAAAGTTCTTCTACAGATTATGAAGTTAATAAAAACTGGGAAGTAAACTATAGGAATGCCTAGAAAATTTTCACTTGGGAGGTCATCGGTACTTTGAGAAGGATTTTTATTTTCATAAGCTCTCTGGGAAATTGCATACATACTAGGATGAGCCAGCAGTGTGGCCAGGAAGGCCAACAACATCCTGGCATAAATCAGAATTCACACACCTTGAATTCTGTCTTCAGTTTTGGGTCCATCACTACAGGAAGGACACTGAGGTGCTGGAGCCACTCCAGAGAAGGGCAACAAAGCTGATGAAGGGTCTGGAGCACAAGTCTGATGAGGAACAGTTGAGGGAGCTGGGGTTAATGCATTATGCTTTCTGCAATTACTGAAGACTGAACTTTATTCTTTTGGGGAAAAGTATGATGAAATAGCTTAGAGAGGGTTGTTGGTTTAGATGAGAAATGACAGAAGGCACATTAGATAAAAACTCCTTAGATTTTTGGTTTTGAAATGAGAAAATAGTTTTCAGTAAGTGTTGAGAAAATTAATAAATTGTGGTTCATATCTCACCATGACCAGAACTGACCAATTCATTTGGGCTGCATAAAGCCATGGTGTATTCTGGAAAGAAGAAAAATACTGTCTTGGTGTGAAAAATACAGTGTTGGAGTAGCAAACAAGGCAGTACTCTAGGCAGTTATTGGGTGTATAATGTGTACAGTTGGCCATTAGGCATTTCCTATATTTTCTGAAGTCTTCTAAAGTGTGACAGATGCAGACCCATAGACCTGGGTAAGAGCAGAGTGGGGACGTCAGAGGAGATTCCTTCTGTGGCTATCCTGTCTTCCAGGCCAGGGAACTGAGGAGGTCAGCAGCAAGAGTGCAGTTACCAAAGTATGGGTAATATATCCTCAAATGTTTAACTAATGTTTAACAAATGTAAACTAATGTGTGATTTTCTAATGGACAATGGTATTGTATTGGTATTGTTCATTTGTATTTCAATGAGGGCAATACCTGTGCAGCTGCAGCATTTGTCTCTGCAACATGAGGAACACAAACAGGAATTTCCTTTTGCTATTTTTTTTTCCCCTTCCTTTTGTGTTTTTGCTTTGTTTTGGTTTTTGTTGTTGTTTTGTTTTTTAAAGTAGTTTGTAAAGTTTCTGCACTGTCTCAGCTGGACATCTCTCTTGGAACTGTTGAACGGTTGCACTGAGTTGCCTGTAGGTACAATGATTTCCTCTCTAACCAGCTGGTGCAGGGTTGGGCATTAATTAATGTTGTTATGGTTAGTAGGGAGGCAAAAGAATCAGAAGGGGACAACAGAGTGAAAAATAGACTTTATCAGTAACTGTGTACTTTACCTTCTATAAGCTGTGCTATTTTAAACCTGAGTGTAATTATAAGAATAACTCAGAGGGGAAAGAGGAAATGTTTTGCTTGCTTTTGCTGATAAAGGTTTGATGTGTTCAATATTTCTTAGAACTGGGATCCTAGTTTGAGGGGGAAGACTGTTTTCATTTATATTGGCTTTGTAATTAAACACCTGTGGCAGTCCCAGATAATAGCAAGCCCATGCTTTAGTGACAGCCCAGGTGTGAGACTCTGAATGATGAAGAGGTAAAAGTTAACTACTGTTTTTCATTGCTTCAGTCGGAGTAAGGACCACTGGAAACTCCAGAGAGCTGTGTTTTCAGAAATGGAGTACAAGGTAGTCTCGGAAAACAAAGCTTCCTTGAGAAATCCTATGTTGGCAAATTAAACATTAGCTCTATTTGATAAAAATATTCTCAAGTCAGCAGTAGGTGGAGGGCAGCTTCACTTGATTGTTGAGAAAAAAAATATACGGTGCTTCACACAGTTAAAATAGTTACTTTTTTGGTTAACAAGCACAAATACAACTTCTTTAAGAGTGTATATAATTTTTCTCTTAATTTCAGGACCAGGAAAATTCATAGATATGACAGTATTTTGAGACACTTTTCCTTACAAAATGAGGATTTGACCCTTTAGTCTGCAGATGTTGTTTTATATAAATCCTTTTTAACACACATTTTATTGACATGATAAGGAAGACTGACTCTTCTCAAATGTTCATAATAGTTCAGTTTAGATACTTGACGTTGATGAAAAACTCATTAGAATATTTGGAGAAAAGGTCCTATTAGATCACAAAATCTGTTTTTCTGCTGTCTTCTAGAGAGAGGGTATATTTGATACTAAAGTGTTGCTCAACTTGATCTTATCCCAAGGGTTGGGGTGATCTAAACATAATAACTCAAATTTTGAAGATTTCGCTGGGGTATGAACACATCATTCTGACCATGTGTAATAATTTAATTACAGGGAGCTTTCTGAATGTCATGTCAGTGTCTTCCAACAGATTTTATTTTTTAAGAAAATGATGGGCAAATAATATTTTATTCATGTGAAATATGTGAAAATGTGAAAATGAAAAGGCCATTTGAGAAGATAAATGCCTTTGTTTCAGGCTTGATTTTGTTGCTTAAGTTTACAAACCGTAAAAATAATGTTAAGTCAAACGAATATTGTGGCAAAAGAACAATGACCTTGTGGTATTGAGAAAAACAGAGGAAAGGGTGTTTCATGGAATGATGTGCAAGAAGATCTCACATTTGCTAACAGGAGAAATGTATGGATTCTAGTTAGTTCCAAATGCCACCTTATTTTTCCACGTTGTTAAATTAAGCAGTAAACATATTAATTAATTAATTTCAATATCAGGGCCCATTGGGTGTCTTCTGCTTGTGTCTTTACATCCTTTGAGGGGAAGGAGGCTGTGCAATAGCTACAAAAGTCATCCGCGTTGTAAGAAAATGTAAAATGTAGTGGTGCATATGCAACCCTATATTTGGTGAAAAGCATGTGCTTGTCTCACTTTCCTGTTACTGTGTACTGCACTTTTCTGTGCATGATTTCAAGTTGGCTGAGAGCCAGGGTTACTCCAGAGTCAGTCACAACTGCAAAGCTGATGTTAATCAGCTGTTTGGATCTGTTGGGATCAACTGCAGGAGGCACTCTGAGGGTTTCGGTACTCTTGGAGAAAGAAAAGGAAGAAGGTGGTAAGGAGAATATTGTCAGTGTTGTAGTATGGGCATTTAGATAAAATGTAACATCTGGCTGATTACCAAGCAGTTCACTGTGCAGGTGCAGAATTATTTTATCACTGCAATTATGCCAGGTTTTATTATTATTTTTATACTCCATTTAATTATCAAACGAGAACATTTGCGAGAACCTTACTAAATTAACTTTGCGGGAGAACATGGATTTGTAGGATAGCTTGGTGGTTCTGATAATTTTTTACTTTGCCTTGTGTATAGCTTTGCAGCATTACTACTGTGTAGCATTTTCAATTTGGAAAAAAACCAAACAAACCGCCCTCTATTTGTCAGTGTGGTTGTAAGAAATCCTTTAAAATAATGTAAATGGAGACTTTGTGAGCCTCCATATCTCTGTGTGTACAGTAACACATCTCTCACTGACCTTCCCTAAGAGCAGAGTTCTGCCACAAGCTGTGCCTGAGCTTGTGTATGGCCTCCTGGTCTTCTGCGGTAAAGGACACAATTATTTCTGATGCAGAGTGGCAGAATCTTGCCACTAGAAATGAAACCAGTATCATCTCCTCTTTGCTTGCTGAGATATTCCCTTTGACATTGATCTTTACACTTTAGCTGCAGCAGAAAAATGGCAAAGGCTACAGCAGAAGGAAATGTCCCTCGACAGCTTTGGAGCAACCCTGGACCTATGACATGGGTTTAAGAGTTGAGTTCAGAACTAAAGGCCTCTGTTTCACGCACACACGTCCCCTCAAGGATGCTTTGCTGAGCTACAAATGTTCTCCTAAAACCTGCAGGGGAGGGAAAAGCAGCAGCAGCTCTATCAGTGCTAAGCTGAATCTAGTGGCCTGGTTTCCCGTGCTCAGTGTCATGTGGAAGATATGGCCAGTTGTATCTCTGGTTAAAATTATTTATGGGAGTCTATTGATGTCTTTCAATACCTGTTGATGTAATTCTTTTTGCCTGGTAATTATAGTGAGGATCACAATAAGTAATTCTGTAGGACTTCCCTTCTGTCAACACCAGGCGCTCTACCGCCGGTCTCGCAGACACAATAGCCAGACATCTTATCAGACTAAAATGTCAGAATAGCTTTTTTGGTTTTAAATTTCAGTGAACTGTATAAGATGGAAGAGCTTTAGATTACTTCTGACTGCAGGAAGCAGAAAATATTTGCTTTAGCACCATATATTCCTTGTACTTCTTTTACCTTTGTGCCATCCTTTCCAGACTATGCCTCATGCACTTGGTCACTTGCAAGGTCTGGGGATGGATGGGATGTCAGTGGCATAGAAGCTGTTCCAGGTATAAAAGATATGGAAATTTCAAGGGTGACTTACTTTGAGATCTAACAAGGTTAGGGGAAAATTCCATAAACCCAATGCTGAAGTAAAGGTCTGGCGAGCTGGGTCATTTCAGAACGTTCTGCAACATGGCTGATATTGAGAGTTGGAGTTTGTTTGTTTTGTTGTGAGGGGGTTTTTGTGTGTGTGTTTTTATTTGGTTGGTTGGTTTGGTTTGTTTCGGGGATTTTTAAATAAATTTAAATATATTTTTAATGCATTATTTTATTGAATGGGCAAGTCTGCCCTTCAAAGTTTAGGGAGTAACATTGCTGTTCAGCAAGAATCTCACTTCAAAACTTAACTGGCTGCTAAATAATAATAGAAGTTAGGAAGAAAGGGAGAGCAGATAAGAAATCAATAGTTGTATGTAAATTTGTTTGAAAGTTGGTGTCAATGGTCTAATCTGAACTGGAGGGCACAAAAAGCTCTTGAGCTCTCCTGGTGGCTTTCAGCTCAAATGTCAGTCAGTCGATGGTTCCACAAGATCTTTGTTACTTTGAATTCTATCTGATTTCAAATTTTGTTATTCATGTCTCGTAAAGCTTCATAACATCCAAATCAGAAGATGTATTTGTAGCCAGGAATTAAAATTTATGCATTTTCTTTGAAAATGGAGCAGGAATGAGTGTGATAACTCTTTTAGCCTGACTCTTGTGGATGGTCTGTTTCCTGAGCACGTTGAAAAAGGGTGTTTTTTAAACCTAATTTTCAATTACTTTTATCAGCTATGTCTTTAATAACAATAAGAAATTACTTGGATAACTGTAAAAGCTGAAAACAGGAGCTTAGGTCATTTAGTCTTCTTCAGTGAACTATAGATCTCTTTCTACAGCTCACGCTGGCTGAATGCTGCAGGTAGAGAAATATGGCAACAAGAATCAGCAGTAAGAATGAGAGTGGAGTTTGGTAAAAGTATTTGACTTATCTTTGTCCTGAGTAACATAAACCTTGGCTTACTTGTATTCGTTTTTCTGTCTGCCTTCCGATGTTTTTACTCAATATGTGAGCTCATATTTTAACCTCATGTTACTTGATTTATTGACCACCTGCAATTGCCTTAATTCATGCCTATCCTTCACTATTTGACTAAAGTTAGCAAAATGTTTTGTTCCCCATAACTCTTAGCAATGTTAATTGGCTATTCTATCAATTCCAACATTGTGTATTTTAGAGTGTAGTTCTTTTCTGAAACATTGTAGGGACAGAGAACTGAATATTCCAACTTTCTGCTACTAGCCTAAGGTTCGCTGTGATTAAATGGGAAAAGCCTTTTTATAGATATTTCAATGGAATGTAAAATCCATAGTGGCAGTATCCAAATGCATTCGGGTTCACATGAGGCTTTGTGCCTTCCTTCTCAAACATAGCACTGTTAAAAAGATGGTCAGCTGAAATGAAGATTGTCTGAACTCTGCAGTTATTAGGCACAGAGAGTTTAAATGGAATGGGATTCTTGAGAAGAATACAATCGTTTAATTGAAAATCATGAGATATAAATATGAAGATGATGAGATATAAACATGAAGAATTATTCAACTACTCATTCACTGTTTCTCACAGTACTTCAATGGAGGCTATATAGGGAAAAGTCCATGAAATTACCTCAGGGAGTGTCTAAAGAAACAAAAGAATGGTCAGAAGGCAGTGGGACTCATTGCTCCAGGAACTTTTGCAGGCAACAAGTTAAAGTGAGTTCAAAACATGGAGCTTTTTTACACTTATCTTGGTATACTCCCTGCTGTCTGGTAGGGAAGAAGCACGTGGAAATACAAGATAAATCTGCTCATTAGGTAGTGAGGTGGGGAGAAAGTTAATGCATTTATCCAGTTTGTATTCCGTAATGAGATCCAAACTGTCTAGTGTCTTTTTTCTGAGTAGTGTGTTAATGTCTCTTTAAAATCCATTCGAGAATCTATCTGGAGACAAATGAGGCTGAAGTGAAGATGGAAGGCTCTGCAACCAGCCAGGGTGCTGAATGGGTACTGCATGGTTTGCATGAATGGGAAAGTATAAGAATGGGAATTGGATAATTGGAGGAGTCCATGTGTGTGCCGTGATACATAGAATCATGGAATTGTTTAGGTTGGAAAAGATCTCTAGGATCATCAAATGCTACTGTTAAGCCAGCACTGTCAAGTCCTCCAGTAAACCATGTCCTGAAGTGCCACATCTACACATTTTTTACATACCTCCAGGAATGGTGACTCAACCACTTCCCTGGGCAGTCTGATCCAACGCTTGACAACACACTCAGTGAAGACAATTTTCCTAATATCAAAGCTAAACCTCCCCTGGCACAACTTGAGGCCTTTTTCTCTTATCCTATCACTTGTTTTTTGGGAGAAGAGGCTGTCACCCACAATATAAATATGTGATATATGATTATAAATATGCTGTATGTATATGTATGATCTATGAAGATACATGCATGGCAGTATTTGTTTTATGGCTGGACTCAAAGTGATATCAAAGGTCTTTTCCAACCTAAATTATTCTATTCTATGCAGAGTCAGGTCCTTAACCCTTTTTCAGTGTAGGAGGTGTCTTGCTTTATGAATAGCTGAGTTATCCCCCTGGGGGAAGAGTAATGGTGTTTGTCAGAGTGGCAAAATCTAGTTCCTGGAATCCAAAACGGTGACATATCTGGTTTACTTTATCACTGCTCCCTTTTGTAATTGATCTGAAAGTTCAGCTGTTGCAGAAAAATGACAAATGGTTGGTGCCTTTTATCTGTGGAAACTTATCTGGGAGCCATTGTAAAGGCTGGTAAGGCTTTAGCTGGTAAAGATGTAATCTCATGAATGGCAGAGCAATTGCACTCTGAGAGGTAGAATGGAGATCTTAAAAAATAAAAGAAACATTGCAGAATGACTGGTGAAATCAGATAAAGCTGTGATTTATTTCGTACAGGAAAGAATAAGATGCTGATGTTTGTGTTTGGCTGCAGGTTTGCTGAAACATTTTCAAACACTGATCTTTTTTCCTTGGAGCCTGGTGTTGCTCAAGAGTGTGTCTGAAATTAAACGTGTTGGGTGGTTCCTCCCTACCGCCCTCTTACAGCATTTAGAGGAAAGGTAAATGTGGGTGCAGTAAAGGTCACATTTTAATTTTGCCCTCAAGTGCCAGGCTCTTTTGAGAAATACCTTTTATACAAGTAGGTAGTGTTCTATATGTTTAAAAATGTTTCACGAAAAATTCGGTCTTGAATTTTAGATATTTTAATGAACTCACATGATCTGAATTCAACTACTCCTGTCAAGCAGCAGCTGTGAGTGTAAGCATGATCTTAAGTTATATTTAAGCAAACTCATTTAAGCACTAAAATGATGTAAAAAAAATCCCAAACCAAAGTAAAAAAACCCCAAACCCTGCAACATCTCAACACAAAAAAAGTTATATGTTGTTGACAAAAAAAATTTCCTCAACTGAGGAAGGAGCTTCTATGAAGTAGCACATTAAGATTATTCTACCTAAACAGTAAAAAGACGGACTTAAGAAGGAAACGTAAGAGGGAAAGAAGACAGAAATTAAGGCACCAGTAGGATGAGTGTTCTCTACAACATGGAGCTTTTTTGAAAGAATTCAGGCAAAACACAGGAAATGGCCCACAGCCTTTTGGAACTGCTGTTTGTTGTTTCTTTTAGGTTCCTGACTGGACCCGAGCTCCCAAATGAGTTTGATGGGAGAGACTGAAAACCTAGGGAAGTTCCAGCAGAGCTCAGTGGCCTTGTACAGCAAAGATCTCTGACTCTGGAAGGTCGGGGTCAGTCCCACTAGAGTGTGATAGGCATAAACCAAATTTAAATGTGCTTTGAACACTTGAGAGCCTGTCTAACAGGTCTCCTATGGATTCCTTATTTCAACCAAAATTGGATGCTGATTTGCGTCTGAGGCACTGGGATAAGGGATCATCATTAATATCTCCCTAGACATTTAGAATTAGCCACTAACAGTTTGAATATTTGCAAAGCACTATGTGGTTGCCATTGTTATTGGAGATGCCACGTTTCTGCATATAAATCTGAAAGATTGATCACTTTGATGAATGGCATGGAGGTGGGCTTTTCAAACAAAGTATTGACTGAACATATTTTAAAATCTATTTGCAAAGCTCTCTCTGTTCAGAACAAAAAGAGATACCACCCATTGGTGGACTACATGGACTTTTTTAGAATCCTAAAACACATAATTGAAAATAACTTTTCATTTTTAAAAAATTAAATAATATTCTTTAAAAAGAAAGCTCTTTGATGTAAAACTAAATTAAATAGATAAATCTTGCTGCCAGAACAGGGCAAAGAGAAAGCATGTTTTATTCATGTAGCAAGCTGCTATTTTACATTGATGCAAATAAAACTACATGTGAACTAGCAGCTGCTCTCAAACAGATTGCTGCAACTCACAATCTGCAGAGGGAGCACAGCTGGAGAAATCTGCAGAAGATTTTTATCTGTAAATCAAACATAAACTAGGAAAGCATTAAGTACTGTACTTACAACAGCATCAGTGTTTGCTAGGGGTTTCCCCAGGCTGTATGTAGGGAAAACTGATTCTGTTTTCAGGCTCTCTCCTACAAAATATCCAGCCAAACACTAATGTCCAAGGTAGGTATATCTGCCTCAAGCACTCACTATCTGTCAATGCCTTGCAGATGTTTTACTGGGATTAAGCAGGCTTACATTTTCTCTGCCAGAATATGAGTGTGAATACCGTTTTGACTTGAAGGTGTGTTGTGTCCGTCCTTTGAGTAAGATGTTGATCTAGGATGGCCAACAAGTACCCAAAGAAATCCTTATGTCAACACTAAGCAAAGATATTTCTGGCTCAGAGGAGAAGTCAAATCTGTCAAGTAGGTTTGCTGCTTCTTTCGTTGTTTGAGAAGACAGACTTCTTTCCTCTAGTGCATAGTTCAGACATTTGAGGAAAACCATGGAGGTTGGATGTTTTCCTAGAGGGGTGAGGAAGAGTTACAGCTTAAGCATTTTTGTAATGTTAAAGTTAGAAGTGACATCTTTTGCCTTAACTGATTAAATAAAACCTGAAAATCACTCAGTCACAAATTGGGAAATACAAGCCTGTAGTACCTATCTTAATATTTTCTCACCCCACCAAAAAAATCACTTGTCACAAGAGAGAGGTAAAACTGTCGCTCATCAACATTGCCCATAGTGCTCTGTGTTAGTGTAACCATTTTAGCTGGCAGGCGCTGCTTGGTAAACTGAGCCAGAACTCAGCATGGGAAATAATGAGACAGGAACCATCTGAAATGGTTAAATGTAAAACTTCAGAGGCCATTAGACTAGAAGGTAAATCAGTGTATTAAGCTTTTGTATACTGGAGGTTGAACGCAGAATAGCCCAAAGTGTAAAAACATATCAATTCTTTATGAAAAAAAAAAACCAACAAACCATTTAGCTGTTTCTCTGAGCTGGAGTCTTTATCGTCTAATTCTCTAATAGTAAAGCACACATAAATTTGCATATAAGATACAGTGTAAAAGAAATGTAAAGTGTTCTATTTGAAGGGTTGTAAATCATTGCATTGTTTACAGCTATGAACTCTATGGCCAGATGTTGATTATGCTTAAATATTTACATAACTTCCAGCAGCAGATAACAGTTTTGACTGAAAGAAAATCACCTTTCTAGTGATTTGAAAGATTTACCTTTCTAGTGATTTGAAACATTTACCTTTCTAGTGAGTTGAAAGATTTACCTTTCATTGTTTGTTTTTGGTTTTGTGGGTTTTGGGGTTGGGTTTTTGTTGGAGTTTTGTTGTTGTTGTTGTTGTTGTTTTGTGGGTTTGGTTGGTTTTGTTGGTTGGGGTTTTTTGCTTGTTTTTCTTTCAGTTTTGGTTTTCTTACTATACCAGCTAACATTTAGCTCTTTGTATCTTCAAATGCTTGTTTTCATTTTATAGATCAGTGCTCTAAGTGCTTGTAAGTGCTGAAAGGGCCTGATTCAGCAGAGCATCCTAACAGGTACATGTAAGCTTTGCTGCCTCAGGAATATTGCATAGAAAACTACAAATCTAATTAGTTTGAACAGATCAAAAAGTGTTACTGAAGTCAGTGCCTGATGATCAGGGCCAGTTCTTTCCTTTGAACCAGAAATTATTTCTTTTTACATTATGGTGTTAAACAATTGCATTTGTTCCTTGCAGTTGGGTTAGTGGCTGTGCCACTATGGCAGTTCATTCACTTTCATGTCCTTTGATTGTTTTGATGTGCCTTAATTTTTTATAGATAATATTTATTTTATGTTTGTGCCAGGTAACTTCCTTCTGTGCTTCCAGATTAAGTAGAGAGATGTAAAATTCCTCCTTTCTATGGAAATAGCCATTAACACGAGTCTACTGGTGATGAAGTTACATACTCTGGAATGTAGCTTTTTGGGGAATGGAGATATGTCAAGAAATTTTTCAAGCAAAAGAAAATTTACTGATGGGATGAAAGTTAAAATGTCTCCAATGGTGAAGGAGAGTGTGTGTTCTCAGGATGTCTTTCATTTGTCATTAGGGTCTTCGTTCTTTTCTAACTTCTTTAACTAGTAATGAAATCTTTACTTTTATTGCTTAAATACTGCTTTAATTTCCGGTTAAAACAAAGCAAGTAGAGTTGTAATGAGGCATTATCTGCAAAGAGTGTTTTTGAGTTATAAATTCCTTTTATTGGAGGCACTACAACTTATTTTTTATTTTACTGTGCCACACTTTTATCTACATTAAAAACAATCTGATCTGTAATATTTCATATTCAGGTATTGCTTCCTGAATAAGAGACTAACTTTGTTATTAAAGAGAACAGCTGAAGCATATAAACAAGAAACCTAGAAAGGCAACCACTGTGGAAAAATATTAGCAGTTTTTATAGGCACATTAAACAAGATACAAATAAATTGCTTTGTTTTCTCCCCACATAGATTAGAGCTTTCACTTCTGAGGGTATCCAAACCTAAGATGAAACATGCAAGCAATAATGGTGGAGTATATAAAAGCCATTTAAATGCCCCAAACTTTTCTTATGATACCGATGCGTTCCCAGACTCTACTTTGATATCAAATAATTCCAACTCTGACTTTAAAAAGTCACTAGAAAAATCTTAATTTAAATGAACTAGACTTGTTAAACTAGAATTACTTAAGCTGATTACATTGCAATTGTCTGTACTTATTGTAGCTCTGAACTCCCAGAAATGGCAATGAAACCCCATACTGCTTTACTAGGCATTCTAACATTGTTACGGCTTGTGTTGCTTATGAGCTCTCTTAGTTACAGAGGGTGCAATATATTTTCATCCCATTTAATTCTGGGGAAGGAGAAAAGGGAAATTATGTCTGATACTGAAGCAGCTTTCAGCCATAAGAGAGAAATGAAAGGTGCAATTTTTTGTGAGTCAGTCAGAAAAATAGTTGCCAAATACAGATTTGAAGTGGAGGTTTTGGAGTGTGACTTTTTGTTTGTGTGTTTTGGTTTTTTTTTAATTTGACTTTGCAATCAGATTTATGCTGTCTGAAGTAATATCACAGTTATTTATTAAGTAAAACATTTCAGTACCTTGCAACAGTATTCTTTTGCAGTGGAAAATTGAGTACTGTACCATCCTCCTTTTCGTTTTTTCAAACAGTCAGAACAATAGATACATTATTTTTGAAACAATTCATTCAATGCAGATTCCTCCTGGAGGATGAAGATAATTTCATGTTGACATTGCAGAGACATGCTTGATCAGAAATGAAAAATAGAACAAAATAATTTTTCATCAAACTAGTCTTTGCTTTTAAGGTGACATTTTATTTCAAGAGAAAAATTGAAGGCTATTAGATTAAAAGAGTAGCTGGCTTATTTTGGTACTGACAGGGAAAGCAAAACTGTTTCAGAAGTTAAAATTGAAGAGATATAACAACGGTGAGGTGACTTGATATCTTACTCAGGCAAATGTGTAATTATTACATTCTGACTTCATCTTGAGCAGTGTTTTTTCTTCACAGTCTGCCTCATGTTCTGATGCAAGATGGAGGATTTTTCTGCTCGGATTTTACAGAGGAAAAGAAAGGGTTCTTTTAAAAAGACTAAATGGAAATAAACATTTATGTGAGATTTAACTGAGCAGAAGCTACCTGAAGAGGGAACAATACAATCATCCTAAAATAAATTTAAAAAAAGAAAAGTATAGAATATTTTTTTCTTGTATCACCTCATAGCCATCCCAATGCTCAGTAGGCAAATAGTGAATACACATTTTGTATTTGTGGCTTATTTTGAGACACTTTAAATGGTTTTGAAACATTCCAAGGAATAATGTGCCATAGCATAGTCCTAGTAGAAACTGAAAATAGAAATTTGTTCTGAAAGCAGCCCCACATATTTATTTTAAGTTTTCAGAGGACAAGAAGATACTAAAGTGAAGTGAATGATGCATCTTTCACATCTGTCTTGTGCAAGTAGACAATAAAGAAAAGGAATATAATTCTACACGTAGAACTTTACTTTTTAAAGTTTAGCTCCTGTGTAAGTAGCTAAATGTCATGTAAGACTTCTTGAGGAAGACCAAATCATTGCTTCAAATGAAAACAACGTTTCTACATCCTTTTCCCAAATCAGGAAACAACCCAAGACCTTGTCTGTGCCTCAGACCAATGGGACTGGGATTCAAGCCACTGCAAAGGGTTTAGTTTCTAGGTACTGTGTACAAAGGGAATGAGTCTATCACTGGTCTTTATCCTGCAAATGGAGCTGCAGGTGATTTCCAGAAGGTATTGTGTGATGTGCTTGAGCTTCCTTTTAATGTAGGTAACTTCAGTGTGCTCCCACAAGGCTGGTTGAAGAGAATGTACAGCAACAGGATGGTAAAAGACATGGCAAGAGCTGGGTGTGCACTCCGTGTTGTGCTCACAGGAGCATAAAATGTACGGTGCTAACAGGGGCTTGCAGCTGACGGCAAGCACACCTGATTTAAAATTTGATACCTAGGAGAGAGACACGAGCATCTGGGTTTGGGTTTGAAATAATGTTTTAAGCAGGAGTGAGTAAAAAAAAAGTAACAGCAACAAAACCAACCTTCGGATAAAATATATTACTGTAATTAAAGGACATGAATTATAAATACACAGCATGGTAAACAGTAAGAGAGAAAAAAACCTCGTAGGCCCTCCAGAGGCAGTGCTGGCATAGTTGTAGGTACAGACATCATGTTTTATCATGGTTGATGTTCTAGATATAAAATAATCATAGGCTGTAAGAGAAGGGCAGAGTGACCTCATTTATTTTGTGATTACCGGTTGTCCTGAGATAGGTGGATTTTTTTTTTTTTGAAAATGTTAATAGAGTTTGGACTTCCCAGCTTTACCCTGTCTGAACAAAACAGATATGTATAGGAAGCTTGATGCATTACTGTTTTTAAATAAAAACTGGAAGATGGAATGTGTTTTCAACCTCTTTCACCTTTTTCCCCATCTCCACCACTTTGTCAGAAAACAGGAAACCTGACCGTGTCAAGGTGTCCTTTGTAACTAATGATATTCTGTTCTTCCTTCACTGGAGGATCACACCTAATCAGAGAAATAATGAAGTGATACACTCTGTATAATTCCCATTTATTCCATTTTTTTCCAAGTTGCCTTTTATTGTCATTCCCTTTAATTAATTTTCTTTAATTTTTTATTACTATCTTTCTTGCTTAATCAAGACAATGGCTGCCCACAAGAGATTGCAATGTTAGATGAACCTGCTAGATTATATTAGAGTGTGTTGCTCATATTTGCATGAAGTCTTATACCAATACATATTTTTATTTGGAGTAAACATCTGGCATAAAGCCAGGAAGACATAGTGCCAAAACAAGTGTCATTCTAATATGGTATCAGAGCAAGTTCTTCAAAGATTGATTTTCTTTTTCTAGCTTTTTATCTTTCATTTATCTCCTATTTTGATTAGGTTCTTCTAGCGACAGTTTCTCTGTTGTCTTCTTTGCAGAATATAAGATGAATATTCAAAATAAACTTTTGAAGCCTTCTTGCTGTGGTGGAGGTTTAAAAAAACAAACTGAATTTACAATTGCCAGAAAAAACACTGCCTATAACCACAACATAGACCTCATGCTGTGCTTCACTGGCTTTATGTAGCCAATGTTTAACAAACACTTTGAATGTCAAGGTTTGGTTCTACATAAGGGCCTTTCTTAATATGACACAGTTAATTATATGAAGTGATAGAAAGCACGTGGTTCTGTTCAAGGACTTGCCTTTTTGTCTTCCTTACAAGTTTGCCCTCTTTTGTACTTGGCTTTCAAATGATTGAAAGAGGAGTAAAGATATTATAGAAAAGGAGTAGTGTACAATTAATTGTCAGACCTCAATTTAAAAAGAAGGAGCAAGTTGGTTCTCTCTGTTCCCAGGGATATAATTGGGAATGTCTCAGAATGAAATTCACTCAGCAGGGGAACGTGGGATATTTCAGATTTGCCTCCTCCTAAAGGTACGTGGTGGCATCCTGAGTGATTTACTTTTGTTTCATTAAACCAGACTGGCCAGGGTTGGGACATCTCTGATGAGACTGATTTGGCATAACGAAAGTGAATGGAGGTGACTGTGGCCTAACTGGGATATTTTAACTTATTATTCCACTTAATGAAGACATATTAAACAAGTGCCAAGGGGTAAAAGTGCAATTAACCAGGTCTTAAATCAGCATGAAATTTTAGACTTTGGCCATGTAATGTAGCTTCTAGATAAAAGTTAACAAAAATAAATAATTATTTTTTTATTTATTATTTTGTTTTCATTTGTTTTCTCGAATATATGTATATGTATATATATGCATGTGTATGAGTTGAAATATGTATGTGCTATCCAGTTGCCTCAGTCAGGACATTGGCTGTCCCCTGAGGATTTTCTCTGAGTTTGTAAGATTACGAGTTTTCCTAGTTATTTATTGAAAAATTAATTAGTGCTGAATGTTTCAAGCATATTTGCAATTTGTTGAGTCCCAGTGCACTTGCCAAAAAACAATAGAAGAGTCAGACATTTATCAAATGCTGGGCAAGAGCTCCAGCTCTGATGAAGAATGTAGAAATAGGACAAAACTGGCCATCATTGTCAGATGCTTCCACTTCAGATATTTGCAGTTTATCTAAAGTGGATCTTAACCAGCCCTGTCTGGAGATTTTCGGTAACAATCCAGTGACATTTTTATCCCTCTGTTGGAAACAGTGGGCTGAGCTCTTTACGCTGACAAAGTGCACTATCAAAGCATGGCAAGAACCTCGGCAAAACAGGGAGCAGCTGGAAGTGCAGGATGTAAGGACAGTTGTCCCGAAAATCATGTAATATAATATATGGCATTTTCAATATATTACTTTCCTTCTCCAGCACCACTGAGAGCTCTTTAGTAGGAAATATTCCCTATGCAGAAGGGCTGGGTGTTGAGGTGTCTTGTAGTTGAAAGCATCTCTCTCAAATTAAAACATTTGCCTTATAATGTTATAATGTTGCAGGAACGTCTGTGTAGTTTCATCTCCTGTTAATAACTGGACTAAAATCTAGCACTCTGTTACTTTGGCAGCAGTTAGTTACTAGTGGCACCTAAAATGTGATGAGCACTGTTGATGTAATTGATGATATACTTTGGCAAATAAACTCAGAGGAGAAAAGGAGTTGTGAGACCTAGGATGATGCTCAACGTGGAGGACCAGTGCTGCTGGTGGTTGGTTTTGCATGCAAAAGAACTTCATGTTGGTGATCATTTGTCATCAGATCAGAGGAAAGTATTTGTTGTCAGATACTGCATTTTCCAGGGAAGCATGTGTGGTTTGAAGCCAAAAAGGGTGAGGGATGGTATAAGGAATAGGGCAAAAAGGTAGGTGTGATTCCTCTGTTGGTCAAGCACTGACTTGACTGTTCCCATGGCAACAGAGCTCACTGCTCTCCTTAGGCAGCTGCTGATTACACTTTGAATTTTATTTGCATTCATGATTAAGGAGGAGTATAAAAGGACTGAGGTAAAGAATTAAAAAAGCAATAAGAGGATAAAAGACCTTTCAATAAGTGTTCCTTAGAAGCTTTAATTAAAAAAGTAGAAGGAGGGGGAGGGAAAGAAACAGAGATGGATAATGATGGCAAAATTTTAGAAATTTTTATTAAATAGGTAAATTACTGTTTCAAGAAGTATTGGAATGAGTACTGGCATCCCTATGAATTTCTTATATTTCATAGTTTTATACCATGTAAAAAGTAGATTTTTTCATTATAGGGAAGGCTACTGTTCTTCAGTACAAAAAAAATTCAATTCAAAACAGTATTCAAGTGAAGCATTTATGTTAAGACATAAGGAGTCACCATCCCTGGTGGTGTTCAAGAAGCAACTGGATGTGGCACTCAGTGCCGTGGTCTAGTTGACAAGATGGTGTTGGCCAGAGATTGGACTTGATCCTGAAGGTGTTTTCCAGCCTAAATGATTCTGTGATCCTGGGCTTTTCAGACCTGACTTGACATTTTGTAAGGCCGCTCTGATCATGCCTGTCATCCTGTCTGTTTTATTGCTTATCACATTGTTTTTATCAATCCTCAGAAACCTCTATATAGTACATGTCAAGTGTATACCACATCTTAATCTGTGTGTATAACACATATGCATTTATTACACCCATGGAAAGAGGGAAAGGCCATCACTGTAATTCAGAAGCAATGGTAGTTTATGAAAGTCTCCTGCTCTACCCTTAATAACTGATGTGCAATTCAGTCAAATTTCTGATGTCATTGAAACAGAATACAGAATTTGGCATTTCAGGTACACTTTGGAATAGGTGACCATGTTTTTTTTTTTTTTTTACATTCCTTCTAGTAAAACAAAACTTTATAGTCTGATAGTAATCAAACAGAAAAGGAGAGAGGTTGTTGATAGGAATAGGACTTATAAGAGAAGGAGAGTGGCCATTGTCTTCAGTAGAAGTAACTTTTCTCTATGGATCTTCATGTTCTTCTAAGTGCTGCATTTTTCATGACAATTGATAAGTTTACATTATATAATTAATGACACCAAGTTAAACAATTGTAAAACTTTGCGACAGTATATAATAATACAGCTAGTTAATATTTTTGTTGTTACTGAAATGCTACAGGATTTTCATGTCCAAAACCAGAAATGTGACTCTAAACAGCTGCTTTGTCCAATTTCTATCTGCTTTTGTCTCTTGAGTCTCTCTCTAGCCAAATACTTTCTAGATTGTAGTTATTTTCATGGCTACATATGCCATGGACGAAACTGAAGTGACACAAGCAAAGTAGGACAGTTCTCTTTTTGAATCAAATACCCATGGAGAACTACGTGGTTATGCAGAGAGACAGCCTGTGAGTATTCACATAGGAGATGGGAAATTTGGACCTTTGTATCCATATTTTGCCCCAAGTTGAAAGACTTGTCTGTGGATGCTATTTGCAGTCTTTTCTGTATTTCTAGCCTGCTCTGGATTTGGTAAGCACTATCTGTTAAAAGGTGGAGCTCATTTTAGGTAAGTTCAGGTGAGTGAAGAGAGTTGTGGCTGTTTGCTGAAGCGATCATGGTTAACAGGTGTTCCTAAGTTCTGGTACATGGAGCTCCTGGAGCAGGTCCAGCAGAGGGCAACAAAGATGATGAGGGGGCTGGAGCATCTCTCTTATGAGGAAAGGCTGAGGGAGCTGGGCCTGGTCAGCCTCAAGAAGAGATGACTGAGAGGGGACTTCTTCAATGTATACAAGTGTTCAAAGTGGGGTGTCAAGAGAATGGTTCAGTTCTAGAAATACTTTCTGTTAAAAATTGTTTAAGGATTGAATCAGCCTCTGTCTTCAACAACAAACTATCCAAGCCTTTAAGCTGAGATAACTTGATTTGTTGTAGATAGACTACCTGCTGAATGCCTCTTTCCCTCCTCCAGTAGGATTTGGAGTCTTGATCCTGCAAGATCTCATGTTGTTGCTTTTTTTTTATTGAAATACTAGCCTGTCTATTATGTCAAAAGATGATTTAAGCTTTTAAAGGGTACTCAGCAGGAAAAACTGAAGAAAATAGGTATTGAGAAGATGAGTGAGAAAAAACCTTAGAGAGTATCATTTTTCACTGCTGAAGCTCATTACTGACATGAAAGAGATCTGTGGTGAGCTGAGCATTTCTCCTAGAAAATGTCAGAATTCTGTTTAAGTGAGATTTGTTACAATACACATGATGAACATGAATGTTTACTGCTGCTGAGCTATGGTAAATAGTGACCGAGCACTGGAACAGATTGCCCAGAGAGGTTGTGGATTCTCCCTCCCTGGATGTATTCAAGAACCGTCTGGACACAATCCTGTGCCATGTGCTCTGTGCAGGATGACCCTGCTTGAGCAGGGAGTTTGGACCAGATGACACACTGTGATCCCTTCCAAGATGACCCATCCTGTGATTCTGTGTCTGCCAGTTAAGCTAAAGGAAAAACACAGATTGCCTTAAAAATAAGGCATTTAAATAAATGTTTCCCATTCCCAAATAACAGATCTCTTAGCGTACTAATTTCTGGAATGAATGTAGAGGTTTTCTGTGCTTTAAATGAATTGAAATTGATGTGGTCTGAATTATTTGAGATGTACACTTGCATGCATGAATGTGATAAAAATAACCAAATAGAGCACATAAATGCTTGAGTAATGCATGTTGTAATTGTAATGCCTGGCTTTAGCACTTACAAAATGATTGCAATACACATGAACGGAAGGACATATTTTTAAATTTCTGGCCAAAATGGACTGCAGTCAAATTTGAGCTAGCTAAAGCATTTGGAAAAAGTTCAGGTAGTTGGCAAGCCATAAGCTGGCTGTTAATGAATGCAGGATATACTGCCATCTTCATCTGGGCATGTGGATGTTTCTTTCTGCACTTTGATTTTCGTGGAGTTTTTGGATAATATATATGTTTACTTGGTTACATTCCTCTCAACTCCCCTCCCCCACCCCCAAATTCTGTTTTTAAAAGAGAAATATTTGTCTGTCATTCTGGCAAGGAATCCATGACATTTTGTCACATCTTGGTGGGTGTGGTGTGCTGTTTGAAATTTGCATTTTGATGAGAGTTGATATATCTTGGCTTGGCAACATTTTTTTTAATTTAGTTGCTTATAGCCTAGATGTTATGAGAATATATAATCTAGATGCCCCTACTCCTAGGAAATCACTTGTTCTGTGAAAAGTGAACATTTCTCATGTGCTATAAAAATGGGGCATTTTGAAAAATTGTTGCATATGATGAACAAGGTTCTCTCTGATATCTGCAAGTCATTGGCAAGACCCAGTCCTGGAGGTCTCTGGTTCCAACAGTCCTCCCTGCCCCAACCTGGCAAATGTGATGGAGTAAGAAACTAATGCCTCTCTCAGAGCAGCTTGCACTTAAATTATAATGCATTGGTTGGCCTGCACTCAGGCCAACAACCATTCTCACAAGTTGCTATTTTTTGTGAGTTTTGCCCAGGTCATCTAATAGAGTATTTCTAACTAATATGCATTTTCATGAATTTTGTTCACAACTTCTTTCTTTTTCCCCTCTTGCTTTTAAATAAGCTAAAAATCAATGCATCTTTCTGATTTCTGTTTGAAGGGATGCAATATCTCTGTTATTTGCTTTCTCTATGATAATGCATAGTGCTTGTGGTCAAACATCAGTCACTGTTTCCTGCAGAGAAGATTTTGCTCCTGAAGTCAGATTTAGCACATCGTGGCCAGACACCTCATAGCCAGTGAGCAAGCAACAGTAGTCACTGCCTCTCTTTGCTCTGCAGGGGGATGTTATCTAGAGAGATCACCTTGGCACGTCACTTCTCTGTGGTACCAAAAATAATTTATAACTAGAAGACCTATTTCTCTATTCACTTCTGGCTAAAAACAACACAGTGTCTTGTGTATGTGTTTTGGGTTTGGAGTTGTTTTTCTGACAGCTTCTTAGCACTTTCCAGCTGATGATTCGCACAGTTCCCCTATTCCGGGCTATTTAGTCAATGTGATGGCTCTCGGGTAGCTGCTGATGTGGGCTGTCATCATGATCTGACATTTCCTTAGTGGAGCTAACAGGAAGTCTGCTTTCTGTAAAGGCCATGAAATTTGGGGCCCCCTACTTGCTTTCCTTATAAATCTGAGAATATTGATTCCTCTAAAGCCTCTCAACAAATGCCAAAGGGAGTGGAAAAAAAAAAATAAACATTTTCTTCCCTGCTCCACTTTTTTCTTATCTCTGTTTCTCTCAACCTGCTAAAGTTGTTTAGATGTGTGGGTTTTTAACAAACATTGCCTTTATAAGTCCTTGATAGAGATGTTATGAAGCGGTATGGCAATACCTTGCAATCATTTAAGGAATCATTATAAAAAAAAATAAAAATCAAGAATAATTTTCTGATTATTTTTGTAAGTTTTTTTTAGTAAATACATTAAGACTAGGGACATGCCCAGACCACTTAGAAGCATAAATATTTCTTGTGCCAGGGTTTGTTTTGGAAGCAGGAAAAAAAGGCACTGTTCTGAGGTTCGATGTCTAGGCTTGCTTTTGATGAAAGAAGGATGGCAAATAAGTGAGGGGACAAGAAAGTTTTAATTAAATGTGACATTTTAAGGATGATCTGAAGGGTAAGATCTTATTCAATGACTCAGCAACCTGTAATGGCCTGTGTGTAGTAAGTAAGGAGGAAAGCAAACCTTGATGTTATTATCCGCTGCTTCCTGAGGGATAACCAGGAGTGATGAAACCTCTCTGTTAGGATTAGAAGCAGTGTTACCTCCAGCAATCTAATATGATTCTCCTGATGTTACACAGTGCTTTACTTAACCTCAAAGTACTGAGCAGTATATCCCAATTGATACAGAACAGTACTATCAGGTAGGTTTACTAGTTCTCTTATCTTTCTAGTAGGTGTAATTGGATAAGGCAGCTTTCCCCCAGGAAAAATGGTACTAAGAAAAAGAGGGCAAATGAAAGCACAGCGGATTTTTTTAAAAAATTCCATAACAGTATGGAGTTCCGTTTGCTTATACTGGCTTTGAATTTGCCCCAGTTTACCCACTTAGAAGAAATTAATTATTACTAATGGAAATTACACTGGTTTCACATGGTATGTAAAAATTGAGCTATTGTGCATGCTCCAGCAGAGCTTAGTTAGAAATACTTATGCAGGCCCACAGTGGGTTCTTTTTACCCCAAAGTAGCCAGCCAGGCATGTTGACAGGATGTAGAATATTTGGCTTTCTGTTTGTGTTTTCAGGGATTTTTTGTTTTCCCCTTATCTCAGATGAGTGCCATGAATATTATTTCTAACTTATTGTGGGACAACCGTGGTTCAGTCTTTTGTATTGCAACATTTTCAGTCTATAAAAAAAAAAACAAACTGATTTTTTAAACTTTTTTTCTTTTTCACCTGCAGTCTTTCAGTAAATATAGACTAGATGGAAGGGGTTTTTTGTGATTTTAATGTTTTTGACAGCAAACATTTTAGATGTATTGGTGTTGTTCAGGTGCAAAGCAACAGAGATTACTGAAATCTCAAAAATGTTGGTGAGGTAAATTGTCTCCCATGCAACCCTAAATTCAATATCTGTTATCACTGTCTTGTGAATAAAGCTGTGTGTGCTCATTTGTGGTCCCTGCTTAAAAGCATGTCTGTCTCATAAGATGCAAAAGCCAAGAAATTTCAGTTCAGCAAAGAATAAAAGTACAGCAGATTTAGAGGAAGTATGGAATGGATTCCTGTAAGTGCCTAAAATGAGGTTTTTCACATATCCTTTTTTTTTTAATTAGTATGGTATGAAGTGTCCCTAGTTTCTGTAAGAGACTCTTTGGTGTGGAAAGAAAAGGCTTTGAAGGGTTTTATTTTGAGATATAATACTTAAAGTATGATGGGAGAGGGAGGGTGTTGAGTTTGTTTGTTTGTTTTGGTGGTTGT
>VZRJ01013354.1:1473705-1498999 GCA_013397565.1 Ptilonorhynchus violaceus | reverse complement strand
TGAGTTTGGGGGCTTTTGGTTGGTTGGTTGGTTGATTCGAATTGTATAGCACAAAGTGAGCCCTCTTAGACAACTCTCATAAGTGTACTCTCTCTGGCAAGCAAGAAAATGGCCAAATATTGGTTAAACATGAAATCCTGTAGTGTGCTTGTTTTGATTTTATAATGTCACCTAACCTAAATTAAATAAATCAAATAGTGCACATTTGTCTTTCAAAATCTATGTGAAATATCACCACAGGAATCTCTGTATTGCTGGATTTGAAGATTCCCTATCAGTTGGGTTTTGTGCACAGATTTCTGAGAGATACAATCGTACTTCCTTTCCTTTAAGAGGCTTGCTCTTCAACATCATGTGTTCCACAGATGTTCTCAACAGTCTCCTGAAGACTGCTTGGATAATGTGGACTTTCATGCCTGTGTGCAATTAGTCTTCATGGTTTGCTGAAAAGAAGATATTAAAAGAATAAAATAAGAAAAAAATTTATTCCAGTGGACAAGAAGTATCTGCTGTATCCAAAGCAAAATGCTTTGTCTGAAGTTTTGGTAAGAAGCAGCAAGAGAGGTGAGAGTGTAGATGTGCAGAACTACTAAGGGAGGATATTTTCTTCTTTTACGTGATAGCTGAGTGATTTGTGCATGCAGTCAGGATATAGGAGGCACAGATTCTCTTCTGCCTCAGAGGATTTCAACTTATATCTCTCATAAGCATAGGGACAAAGTGTTTGATGGGAGAAGAGCAGGCTGCTGGACCCCTGGGTTACAGTCCGTGTTCCATTACGTGTTTGAACAGCCTATGTAAAGCGAAATGGTCAGAGAGGCAGACTGGGGCTGCGCTACCCAGAATAATCCTCTCTGAGTAGTAAAGAATCCCTGGGCCTTGGTCACATGAGGTGGTGTTGTTAAGGAAAGAAGAAAACTGAGTTTACATCCTCCGCATCCTGAACGATCACTTTAATCGCTGTGTGTTGATTATGTGTGTAGGAATTTCAAGTGGTAAGTCTCTCCAAGTAAACACTGCAACAATAATTGTTTTAATAATTAAGGAAAAAATTTTCCCAGTGCTGCAGGTCCTCATCGAGTGTCTGTTTTTTGTTGCAAGGGCTTATCACATAAAGGAATAGCAATTTAGCAAAGTGGTAGAGCAAATGGGTAAAGGGAAGGGTTTATGAGTCCAGGTACAGGTGAAGCAATTTAATTCAGGAATTTGAAGGCATTGGCAGCCCTTTGGATGGAAAACTGGTGACCTTTGCTTGCAGAGACAGCTACTGGTAAGAGTTATGCAGAAGTCCTGCCTGAAGTCTTCTAAAATACTGTGTAACACCATAGTTAAAATCCTGCAGGAGCCTGTCTATTCTTAGGGTTTTACGCATCCTGCCTGGAACAACTCTAGTGGTAGTGCTGGATTTCCCAAAAAGATGAAATCAAGGCTTTACTTTCAATTTCACATTCTGTCATATAGCCTTAAACATATCTGTATTGATTGACCTGATTTGGTAAAATTAATAACGCAATTGTTATGAATTCTAATAGTTTTTCTTTTAATACTAAATTCCAGAGAAAATGCATGGCATACAAAGCACACATCATACCACAGTGTGCCTGCATTGGCCTGGTTGGATTTTCGTTCCCTGTAATTTCGATTGCTTTGGGTATGTGCTATCATAGTTCAGTTTGTGAGAGCTGGTCTTCAGTTTGTTTAAATTGCCATAATTTATAGTATATCTCTCAGTGACCCGTTCCTGTCCATACCAGCTTGGAAAATCAAATGGTACTGTATTTTGAAGGTGTATGGTGAAAACAATAAAAACTAGAGAGGTGTGGAGTGCCCCTGGGCTGGTGTTTAAAATTAATTTGTTAGGAAACATGGCCTTCTGTTACTAGTGGCAAAGTCAGACGAAAAGTGATCTTTGCCAGCCAGCAGTTCCTCCTTCTCCCTCACATCTGTCTGCCTCCTCAGGGCCAGGCTGTCTGTCTTTATGTGAAATTTTCCCTGGTCTAGTTTGTCCAGGCTTGCCTAACATCATAAGGAAATGCTGTTTGAAAATCCTCTCACTTGAAGCAGTCAGGTTTCTGATTTGCAGAATTGCTAATCCTCTTTACTTCAGCTGAGGGAAAGTGGTTGTAGCCCATATTTTAAAAGAGTTGCCCTACTAATTTTACCGTTCTTCATGTGATCAGTGTTCTATAAAATGTATTGTTTTGTCTAATCTATTTTTCATCAGAACAGTACTGATAACAATTCCCTTTGCAGTGGTATCTATTAAAAATGAAACAATGGTATCAGGCCACTGGAACAGTTTTGTGTGCTATAGTCTTCCTTCGTGAAAGGAGAAGACACTTTACAAATAGCAGTGGTTCCCAACTCTGCACCAGGATATGCAAGTGTGAAGCTCTGAGCCTGTGCCAGCTTCTATTAACAGCAAAAAGACAGTAACCCAAGGCAGTGGGCAGTTTGCATATTCTGCAGCCAGAGGAGTTTCTATTTCTGTTACACTCCCAGGTATAGAAAAAATTTGCATGTGAAGAAAGCTGTCCTTTAGCTGATAGAAACGCGTGGTACAGCGACATCTCAGTATATGCGCGATTAAAAAGCAGCGGGATATGTGAGACTGGGAATCGTACCTCAGAACTAACTGGTGTCTGCAAAGCACATTTGTTGGTTTTGAAAAACAGCTGAATTGAGTTTTAGAAAAGTTGACAATAAGAGCATGGCTTGAGGTCTGCAGCCCCCTGAAACTTCCTACCACCTCAAAGGGCTTTTATGGTACATTTCATTGTTATTCTCCAATGAAATCTGCAACTCTGGTTTTTGGCAGTAGACTTGGAGACCTTCCCAGGAATCTGTACATGAATATACAAAGGCACTGAGCTCCCAGGATCTTCTATGGAAGTTCATGTAGAAGACTTTACTCCAAATCACAGCGCAGGCAGGGGAATATTCATATAGCTGATTGTCTTTATGGGAAACACCAAGAGTGAGGTAAACACAGGAGTTCCGTGGTGAAACCGTGTCTGAAACTTTGTTCCACTGGGGAGGGTGCGTGCCCGCGGGTAAGAGGCTGAAGCACGTCGTAAATGTCTATTCAAGGTTCTAAACTTGCCTCTCCCTTGAGGAGAAAGCAATTCTTGAGGAAGCGAAACCTTTGAAGAAGTTGGGATAGGGCATAATCATGATGCCAGTGCTGGGAGACACTCCCAAGACATTTAATGGAATTGTAATCACAATTTTAGTGTGCCACCAAAACCTCAGATCCCTGGGATGCTCTAAGTGCCAATTGGCAAAGAGCAGTGAAAAAAATATGAGGTGATAGGAAAAAGTGTTTCTCACTGGAAGAAACTTTTGAGAAAATCACATTAAACAGGACCTTTTACTGCATTTCCAGTCTGTCCTTGTTTTTCAAATAGATAAAGTCTGGGAATAGGGCTGGGTTGTGTCTTTATTTATTTTGTGTGTTGTTTGTGGGGCTCTTTCCCCTGTTTTACATACTCCGACAGTTTCTGTTATTTGCAAATCTTAGAGAAGCATGAAGATACTATGCTTGCTCTTTGCCATTCTTTATTTGACATCCCTGGATTTTAACACTGATAGGTTTTGGCTCTAGAAATGACAGTGATACTGAGAATGAGAGGATTTCCTTTTTCCCCTTCCTGCTCTGTCTCACCTTTCGTTGCTTACTTTGGGAAATGTGGTAATTTGACAGTCCTCATATGTGTGCAAATCATCTTATTCCGTAGTATTTGGCATTGCTCATCTGCCTTCATACAAAATAGCAAGGAATGAAAGCTGCATTAATTCAAATGTCAACTTAAGGTTAAAAAAGGCTTGAATTTGCTATTGTGGGGAGAAAGTCAGTGGATTTTTGGTCATCTTTTGCTCTAATGCTAAATATTTGCCTGTGTTACATGAAGCTTTACAGAGCACTGACCTTAGACTTTTTCTGTTATTGGATGTCTTAAAGACTTAGAAGTGCAGGCAGCTTCCATAAGTGAAGGAGACCACATTCTTAAAGTTGAGGCCTGTATTTTTCTCTTGCTTTTGCGTGTGGCCCATGCATCTTGTCACAGAATATTGCTGTGTACAAGAAGCTAGAGACAGTCACATCATATTTTGTGTGTGTGTACATATTTGTGTGCATGGATGCTGCTGACAGACCAACTAAGAAAATGTATGCATCCAATTGCTAAAAAAAAAAAAAAAAATCTCCAGTGTATTCACTACACTGCAATTAAGAAATAAGCTGTTATCAAAAGCAGCAAGGGGAAGAGAACGAAGGAGAAATACAGGCTAACTAGCAGTACCTTGGTATATAGCAGTCTGAAATTCCCCTGGTCACAAAGGAAGATAATTGGTTGTATAAAACTTGAGAAATGAAAAAATGTGCTTGGCGCTCTCCTCACTAATTCATAAGTGAAAATCAGACATAAATCTTGGAAAAGTCGGGAAACTTCACACCTTTCAAAACTGGTGAAATGAGATCAGGGCTATTTGCTAAGCTTAAGCCTCCTATTTTATCCAAGTTCTGCAGATATAGACTTACAGACAATGGAATAATGTATTAGAATTATGCAAACTCATGTGTTAAAATGCATTTTGAAATTATTTACTCTTGACAGCTAGTCATCTGTAATTCAATTTCTGAAAACTGACCTTTTTTTTTTTTTCTGTGGAACAGCTCTTGCAACACACTAATGAGAGGTAGAGGGAAAGGTAGGCAGTGTCTGTGCTTTGATCAGACCAGACCAATGGCAGAAAAACCATGTAGGCATTGCTACAACGTCCTTGGCAGTGCTTATGGGACTAAGAAAATTGTGCTTTACTCAGTCCTAAGGAAGCTGTTTTGAAACTTCAGCATTTTTTCTACTGTGCACACAGGATTCAAACAACAAAGAGGAATTTGGAGTGCCACTTCCATGTGTATGGGCCAGCATTTTATTGCCTATCTCTGGGCAGAGTAACACTTAGTTTTTCTAACTCCAGTTTTTCACATGTGCTGCTTAGTCTGTTTTACCCTTCAGATATAATGGTAACATGGGAATAACCATACTTCCTTGTTTTCATGAAGTATTGGACATGCCTCAATGAAAATACTTTTTATGTTACTTTTTTTTTTTTTTGCCTCTTTGCTCTCGTACAACCTGATATCTGATGTACTGCAGATCAGAAGGTGGTCTGTAGTACTCTGGTTTACTTCCAGTTTCAGGGCATCCCTGCAAACTATGCAAAGTAAATGCATGGAAAAAAGCAAGTCAAAGGGAACGACACTATTTGCAATCCACAACCAGGAGCTCTTGATTACACAGTAAGACTGGTTCCCCTCTCCTTCACATCCAGCAGTGACAGAACAACTCGCTTGCAACTTGAGAGGTGATGCCAATGCAAAATGGGTAAGGGAGACAGAATCCTGCAGTGGAGTCAATACTCTTGTTTTGCAGAGTTATTGGGGCAGCATGACAGAGCTGGAGAGAAAAACCATGTCAGTAGATACATGAAGTGCTGCACCACAGTGAAGTCTTCAATGAAGGAATAAAGTTGCTCATATCTGAAGCAACACAGTGAGCATTGTTACTTAGATTCAACAGCAATTAAAAGATCTTAAAAGATCTGGGAAGAAAATTGTAATTGCCATTTCAGGGAAAAACAAGCAGACTCAGCAGTTCTACTGTTTCACTCCACATGGTGTTCCTGCACATGGTACTGCTGTCTTGTGCTGTAGAAGTGTGGAAAACTACTTCTGCTCCAGCTTTGGAAGCTGAAACCACTTTATTTTCACTCCCTACATGGTTTTGTATTTGTCAGGGAGAGATACAATTGTAAAATGCTACTTAAAGGCAAAGGGAAGCTTTGCTTCTGAATCCAAAAAGTATTTGTGTCAATTGATTTCTGATAGTTGATTGGGTATGGTTTTGTTGGACATGTCTCTCTGTTGTCAGAGCTGGGTTTTAAATTTCTTTTCAACCCTGTTTTACCGTGGTGTGCATGGTTTAGAACAACTGCTGCTTCCAATTAAGGTTAAGTGTTTAGTGTTACCCAAATGCTCCTTGTTGTATATTTTGCATTTCAGAGTTATGCAAATTTCTTTTTCTGTGACATTGGAAAAAGTCAAGGGAAAAGAAAAGCTGCATTACCTTCTTTTCCTGGCATCTCTTGCAGCCATTACAGTCAAAGCAATCTCAGTAAAAGGTTGCAACTGGCACTAAAGGAACACTGCACCATTATTATTCCTGGAGTTAGAGAGCAAAAATAGACTCTCAGACTTAGGCACATTTTGTCTTCTTTCTCCTTCTCTTCACACACTGAAGCTGCTGCTAAGCCCAGCTGCTGCTTTGTCTGTAACATGCACCAAGTTGATTTTTCCCAGTGCACTTTTAGCTGACACGTTTATCAAGGCAGTGACTATTTGAACTTCAGCAGATACAGTACAGTATCACTGTCATTGGCCTCCTTGCTGTATCTTCTGTTCTATTACTCTCATGTTGCATCAGCCTGCATCCTCCTCCTTGATATCCAGATGGATTTATTACTTCCCAACTGCAAATCTCACCACCTCAGCACTTAATATTTAACAGGCTTCTCTATTATCTCAAAGGTGTGATTGCATCCCTCTTTTTATTGTTTGATTCTCGTTACTTGCAAAACCCTGCATTCCCTTTTTTGCTATCCCCATGCCTTTCACTAGTACTGTTTCAACATTTCTGAATTCTTACCTTCACTATATCAGCATTGCACCCTCAGCTCTTTGCAAATGTGTGGTTCTGGGTTTCAATGTCTTGCGTAGTTGTTGGTGAATGTGGAGCTTCTCTGAGGTTGTTAGAACCAATCAGGCTGCACGTCAGGCATGAAACAACACTGAGAATGTTTGCAAGTAATATGAGCTGAGGGGCTGGAGTCCTCTGATACGAGAATATGTCCTTTTCCAAAAGTCATGATCATGAGTGTTTATATCCCAGGAGTTGAATTTTCCATGCGTGGTTCCGCCCTGTCCCCCACTTCCTTAATACCTTACAATTGAACACTGTAATTTTCCTTGTGAAATGTTTACTCTTTTATTGAATATTTCTGCTTATGATGCGTTGTCTGCTGACGTTTTGTGTTACCCATCAATACTTTGTGCCCCACCTGCAGCTCTGCTTTACTTTACCACTTGTGTCTCAGTACTGTGGTACAGGCCCCCCATTTCTCATAATCAACAGTGCACTTGTTTTGGGGTTGCTATGGGTCTGGAACTCCTTGTCATTTAATCCTGTTGTTTTAGGCTGCCTTGCCTTCCTTCAAAATCTTTCCTTTTCATAAAGTATTGGGCTCAGAACATAAAATACTTTCAATGGCACACTAATGCACAAAACAAACAATGAAAAGCTGCAGCAAAGAACTTTATTTTCAGCCTTTGTACGTGTTTGAGCTTGGCATGGAAAACAATTTCCTCGCCTTGCTTTCTGACCTTGGGCAAGAAACTCCTCTTGGCACATCTGGGTTTTTTGATTCTATGAAATAGAGATGAAGATGCTGAGCATCTTTGCAAAGCATTTTCAGAGCTGCAAATAAAAAAAAAAAGTGTTTTATAGAAGGTAGTTGATATTTTTTATTCTTATCATGCTTGTTATTCTGTATGTCAGTCAGTGAAATAAGCACAATGTCTATTCTTAGCAAATAATAATGGTGATAGTTGTTTTGACTCATCTGAGATTTTCTTCAGTGGCTAAGTTGCTAATGGAACTGATGTTCTGAACTCCTACAGACTTCTCAGCTTTTTCACAGCCATGTATTTTTTGCAACTGATGTACCACTTTCTTGCTTTCTGCTTATTCTAGTACAAAGTTCTTTATCTTGATGTAGAGTCTGTTTCCCTTTTTTGTGGCAGATGCAAGATCTGACCTTAGTATTGTTTGCTCTTAAATTGCTCTGTTCAATTCACTCATCTAGTAAAATTGCCTCTTTTTTCTTTTTTATATTTAATTTTTCGTTTCATTTTGGTTTTGTTGTTTTGATTTGGTTTTTTTAAGAAGTAAATTAAGAAATTTTAAATAATTTAAAAAATAAGCCTTTTTACTCTGTCTGCAATGCCACATTAAAAAACCAAAAAAGTTGCTTAGCTGTCCCCTTAGTAGAACATTCCCTGAATATTAGCTGTTTGCACTGTAGGAAAGAAAGCTCTCCCAGATTACTGTTCACAGATTTCTCTTCGTTTGGGGGATGGTCTTATTTTGAACAGTATTGTTCAGTAATATCTATGCTTGGAAGAATGCCAAGCTCATCCAGGGCAGCACAGGCAGCTCTTCCCATTGTAGGGCTTCCAATTAAACTAATGCTACCAGCTGTGTGTTCTTTTGTCTGCCCTGGACTAGGTTGTGGTATTGTGCTTCCCACTGTATCTCTCCAGCAGAGCCTGTTGTCTCCATATTAATGGTCTGGGCAAGGAAAGGGGGACTATGAAACACGAGCATTCAGAAAAGAGAGGAGATGTAAAGGAACTTCTGGCAATGTGATTATGCTAAGAAATGGGCTTTCTAACCTTGAAAAAATGGTTAGGGGGAACACAAAGGTAATGTCTTTTATTTAGATCAGGCAAAAGTGTTTTACAAAGGTGTCCAAGTATCATAATCACCAAAGCACGAGGGAAATCAGATTACTAATCCAATATTAGTCATGCAACAAAGTGATGGCAGAGTTGGCCCCAGGATATGAGCCTTCAGATTCTCAGTCCAGTGTCAAGTCCTCTAGATCTTCTTTCTGGGCATTGCAGTCAATGCGGTGAAGCAGGTGGGGGAAAAAAAACTAAAAAGGAGAGATGGAAAAGGAAAGAGGAGAAGGAAAAGCAAGTTACTTTGTCTGGCTGGAGCAGATTCCAAGTAGAGAGGGAGAATGGGCAATGGGACGATGAAAGCCAATGCTCCACAATGCTCAGGGCATGAAAAAGCAGAAAGGAAGGAGAGTTAGAACCAAGATAGAAAGCATGGAAGGAAAAATTGTGAGACATCTGATTTATAGGTGGCAAGGAAAGCATAATTTTTGTCAAATGTCATCAAGTTCAGTGTTTTATTCTCTTAACAAGAAAATTACCCTCGCTTGTTAAGAGCAAGTTTGTAAAAAGAGAAATGCTGATGCTCAAGGTTTTAACAGGTTTTATTGTTGATGTTTTTTTCCCCCAGCACTTCTACACAGATTTCCAGAGAACGTAGAATTAGAGTAAATCCCTGTGATTTTATCAGGGTGTTATCTTTTGATAAAATTATGTTTAATTTTATATTAAGCTGCTTTAAGACTCAGCCTTTTTGTTTCTATATAATTGCTGTTACGCAGCAATTGTCTGCTCTGCAGCAGACAAGCTAGATATTAAAAGAGAGTATATGCTGCTTAATAACTCCTCAAACAGTGCTGGTTAGGGAAATAAAAGATTCAGAAACAGTGCAACGGTGGAGGAACAAAGTAAGGGATGGAGGAAGTTGACAAGGTATATTGAGGTAATGTATCCTTCATCATAAATTAGGTAATCAAGTGTAATCTACCAACGATTGCACTTAAAATGAAAAGTTTTCAGTTTGCTGAATGGATGAATGGAAATTGCTCATGCAACACTTTGAGCAAGGATGCTGGCAGTAGATGAGATTTGGCTTATGTCAGTGGGAGCTCAGCACAAATAAAAGAGAATATTTTGGAGTCATTCTTGGAATCTATGCCTGGATTTCCTTGCATTCCTTATGTTCTAATAGGCTACATTAACTTTTCAGACAGACATCCCTGTTGGGATGCCAGGATTCTAGAGGTCAATTTTGTGATGTGTCTCTAGCCTGTTTTCTCCAGTGAATGTCACTGCCTGGCTTTAATTGATTTTGACTTCCTTCTTTCCCTGCCCCTCTTCACCCCTTAGCACACCTATCCAACCTTTCTACAACAGTGCTGCCTGGCACAGCTTCCTCTTTCCAGATCTATCAGCACTACAGCCCCTTTTAAAATGCCAACCACAGGCACCCTGAAAAGTGTCCGTTTTCGGAAGGATACTCGTGTTCACATGATAACAGGGAAGTCAGCTAAAGCCGCTCTCCAGCTGAAGATGTGTGACTGTGTAACTTCTTTAAAATGATGGGGTTAATTTTAAATGTTTTTCAGAGAAATTCAGGTTTCTTGAGAGGCTGGGAACTATCATTTCTCTGAGACAAAGCCTGGGTACAACTGTTGAGAGCCAGGTGAAATCAGATTTAAAAAATATAAGAAGCTGTACTGCTGTTTCTCTGCTGATGCAGTAATCTGGCAAGACACATCCTCTTTGTGTCCCTCTGGAGTTGAACAGAAGACCTGCAGGTTGGCTTGCAGGAAAAAGTAAATAAATCAGGACATTTGTCCAGAAAGAGAACTTGTGGAGCCTTCTGTTTGGTAGCCTTAGTAAGCTGGGCTTCTTTCAAGCACTCTCATTGAATCCTGCAAGAAATGGTGTCAAAATACCTTTTATGTATAAATCTTGCTTCCCTCCAGACTTGGGAGACTTTTAGTTTATTTTTTTCAAGGCTCAGATTAATTATTGAATTTTAATGTGATGGATTTAACACTACCATAATTGGCAAAGCTTGTAAACAGGAAGATATCTGACCCAGAAAAGACTCTCACAAAATGCTTTTCAATATTAAAAATTCCAACAGTGGTTGTGGTGTTTTGTGCAACAGAGATGCAAATGCGCTTTCTGGTAATAGTTTTTAGATATCAGAAGTTTGGATTATTTTTCCCAAACAAAGAAATCCCAAGGCTTAGAAAGCACAGCTGCTAAGACTCGAACACAAGTTTGTTTTACAGTCAGTACAAACTAAAATCCCTTAAAGGTTAATTACAAGTGAATTTAAAATACTGCCAGCAGTCCGAGTTGTGTATAATAATGTGGCGGGAGGGAAGATTTGACTAAAATTTACAGAGAAGATGTAAATTAAGTGGAATTCTATAACCTTATCAAAAAAAGGAACAGGACAGACTCTGTTATCTGCATTGCAGAGGAGAATATTCTTTAAAATCCAGTCAATAATTTCCTCTCCCCCCAGTCTTATCCTTATTTCCTTGTGAAGAGTTTTCAGGATATATTAAAAATGTGCTGTCACTCTTCTCGAAATAATTCAGTTCTAAGTCTGGGATAAACCATTGTGTTATGAAGGAAAAATAATTTGCAAGAGCAGAATTGCTATCCAAAAGTGACTAAAAAGATTTATTGAAAATTTGAGGCCAATCTCACTTGATCATGGGTCTCATAATCACATTTCATTCTACTTCTTGCATCCGAGATTATGAACACGAAACCGAAAGACCTGTAGTTTATCTGTTTAAACTTCTTGTCAGTTTTCATGGCTGTTTTCATGTGAATACATTATATTTCTACAATGAATTCATGAGTGGTTTTGGGAGTGTTTAAAGGTGACAAAGACAAAAAAAAAAATGCATTTTGGGATGGAGCAGAACATCACAATGAAAGAAATGCAGATTTTAACCTTATTGCTTACCCTTTGCAACTGAGAATTTGCATGGTATGGTCCCTCAGTCTCCACCAGCAGCCTGAAACTAAGAAAGGGTTTGAGGAGAAGCCAACAGCATATTCTCAAATTAAACAAGAAATAATAGCTTGTATTTTCAAAGCTACATAGAAGCTACCCCATTTATGGGGTCTCAGGTGTTTTGTCCCTTGAATCAGCTGTGTATCCTGGTTTGGATGTGGATTAGTACAAATAGGGTTGATGAATTTCCGGAATGCATTAATAAATCCATTAATACTCTATTCATTGCTAATGTACAGGGAAAACTTGAGGTTCCTAAGGACTAGATTTTTTTCCGTGACCTCTGACCGGATCATAGGTTCCTAACCATTTGCATGGAATGGGGAGCGAATCTGAGTGTCCTTCCAGGGAACCCGTGATTCATCTGGTGACGAATTGTGCAGGCTCCAAAAGAGAGTAAGAAGATAAAAAATGTTTCTGTGGAAAGACTGTATTCACCTTCAGCAGAAATCAAAGGAACGCAAATTTGGCCCAGCGGTATGGATCCCTCCTGGTGACAAAGTCCTTGGAGCACTTTGAAAACAGAGCAGATGCACAGGGGAACAAACTGTTTATAACCCATCACTCTCTGTCCCAAACCAGAGATATCAGTCAAGAGAGACTTTCTTCCCCAGATTCACATTCAGATAAATAGCTTTGAGGCATTACTCTATGTGGATAATACATGGAAAACATCCAGGGGCAGTGAGATGGAAATGATGTCAGCTTTGAGGAGGACATCCAGGGGAATGACACGTTGGGGTGTACAAGTCAGGCCCATGGGACCATGGCTCCGGGAACAGGGTTTAGATCCAATTTTTGTACACTCAACATCATCTCAGTTAAACAACACTACAGTTCTGGAAGGAGCCTGACAGTTTCTAAATTACAGAAGATGAAAAGGACCCTAGAATACATGTCTGATTTTTTAAAGGGATCCTATCCACTCTAATGCACAGCATTTAGCATTTCCAAAAATGTAACGGTAAGAATTGGTTCGGCTTTGTTTAACCAGCAATTTAATTGGGAGCAAAATTGGACTGTTATTGAAGCCTCTAGAGATCTTATACTATGTTTTTCCAGTTTGGCTTGTCAGTTCATGGTAGATGAAGGTGATGTGTTATGATTTATTATCAGGAAGGACATGGGAGAAATGAATGAGAAAATTCTCTCTTTCATAGCAAGAGTTAATTCTCAGTAGTTCCTTTTTTTTTTGGTGCTTCTTATTTATTCCTACATCTGTTTTTAACTTGCTCTTATTTATAGATTTTTTTCTTTTCTTTCTAAATTACAGCAACTAGTAGTTATTTAAGGACCTACCATTGTTTCCATTTTAGAGAGAACTCATTTTAAGGACACATTTGTTACCATAGGCATTTAAATTCTGCTTTGCTGGAAGTGCTTGTACAAGCTGATAGCCTAGATGTAAATTATTTATTTCAAATTGAATTGGCTGTGCTCTTTATTTAAAAAAAATAGCATACTAAACACAAAATTACATTTTTTATTTTCTTTAGATGCCTGCCAAACTAACAAGAGATTTTACTCTAAAAGATTGTTTTTTCGTTACTGGCCATTGGCCCACCAGCATTGAAAATTCAGTAACTTTGCATTTTGAAAAGAAACCAAGATGAGCTGGAGAGTGAAACGTAATTCTGGGTGTGTGCCGGCGTGTGCTATATATGAGATATATATATACACACACACACACACAGTGGAGAAAAATTTTAAATCCTCTTATTGATACTCTTGATATTCTCTCTATGCAATGCGTAAAATTATGTGATCGGTTTTATTCCTTTAGCTGGTGAAGATGCAGCTGTTAATAGCATTTGCTATCTGGTGATTATGAGGGTGAATTAATACCTGAACAACATATGTTTAAATGTAAGTTATGGTATGAATCAATATCTTAGAAACACTATTACTAAGCTGCTGATCCTTCTTTGTTAGATTTGCAATGGAGCTGTGTACAGGTCCATTTGAGTCTGAGATTTCTACAGGCATGACTGAGGACTTAACAAACACAGCAATATTTTTATTTCTTCAGCTGATGGCAAACTAATATTCCTTGATGATATTGGGAGTAGGCTAAATACCAGCTTGGAAATACAACCGACCAAGGAGGTCACCGTAAATTAAATTGCAACAGAGTTTTTAATGCCAAGATAGCATTTAAGTATACATATGTGAGTGTGTGGGTTTCTTTACATGGATGGGGCAAAACAAAGCTTGGATATTTCAGGCTCAAGAAAGGAATGCAACCAGGATTTCAAATACAGTTGAATTATAGCTTTTAGTCAATTGATACGGTACAGTCGAAAGATTTGGATCGCTAGGAAAAGGATTTAATAGGGCTTTTGTAAGTGGGTGGGGGGAAAGGCTTAAGAAAACATGTAGACCTAAGTCTTATGCTTTTTATCAGCTCTTGTGCTGGAGACAACAAAAGTTTTCTTGGCTGAGGAATATATGAATAACATACGTGATAGTTTGACATATCATAGTCTTTGTTTTGTATGTGTATATATTGTATAAATTATGTTCAATAGAATATTCAAAGAATAACCCAGTCAGTCTGACTCAGAGGTGAACTCTCAACTCATGCACTCATTTTCTAGAAAAACCTGCCTCTGAGATATTGTCTCTTCTCCAGCAGCTAACTCTCTGTTTATTAAATAGTCTCTAAGTGTGCAGGAGTAAGGTCTATTTGAGCATAATTAAGTGCATATTTCCCCAGTCCAGCACACAGAATTCTCATAAGCACATCATGGAAGAAAGAGACACGCAGGCAACTTCAGTCCTGAGGCTATTGTAACAAATGTGATGCAGTGTCAAGGGAGAAGATTTTAATCCTTTATTCAGTTTTTTTGCCAGTATTAACAGTCGGTCCTGTGGAGCTAAATGTTCCATGCTGTTCTCTTCTCCTCCATGTTTCAATAACAATTTTTATAAAAAGCATGTCTTCCACTTCATAGCATTACAGGGAGTGTACTGGTTATTTAGAGTCTGAAAGTGTGTCTGGAAATTTAGACATTTTCAAGCAATTTTTGTAATGCAGTTTGACTTGGCCATATTTTTAAAAGTCGTGTTTGAGAGACTGGAGGGTCACAGTACATATTTTATTTGAGCAGGTGGCATCAAGGCCAAAAGAACTTAATTTTTTGTTGAATTAAAAGCAGGCTTTTGCAAAATCTACCATCAATTTTATTCATATCAATTCTATCAATATCTAGCAATATATATAAAAAAATAGTTTATGTCTCAAGCAGTAGCATTCTCACTGGGATATGTAACCTAGATATTGCAGTCTTTGGTAAAGGAAAACCGTATCAAGAAAGAGATTAAGCATCTCCCTAAAAAATTCAACTTGACGTGCCTTTTATATTTGTTGAAAGTGATGCTAAAGGACTGTAACAAGCAGCATAAAAGATGAATAGCTATTAAAATTGTTTTGAAATGTTTCAAATTTTAGAAACTGGTGAAATACTGATAATTCTGTTGTCCAATGAACAATAATATTTGATACTTTTCTGAAAAAGGATACTTGCAATTATTGAAAATGGATTACCTTTAACCTGAAGTCCATACATTAAGCTGTGTTCAGAGCATGTAACAGACCGAACACGTTATCCTAAGCCAAAACACTTTGAAACCTCTCTGTGGGATTGCTCTCTCTCCCATATTTATCCGCATGAAGGAATTCAGAAGTGCTCACAAGGGATGGAGCCTCAGCGGCAGCATCAGTAAGCCATGGGAAACCACTGTTGCACGTTCCAGATCTCTGTCTCTTACTGAGAACAATGCACTGGCTTTAGGAGAAGGTGCTTCTCTGCACTCATGACCTCTGGTGCTGTCCTTTGGCTTCAAAGTCAATCTCCTTACGGGCCTGAATGTGGAACGCCATTCCTCACACTGTAAATATCCCCACTGTGATCAATAGGTGTTTGCAAAGTAAAATATTACTCTCTGTGAGTAAGAGCCATATGATACGAGACAACAGATCTGGCACTAAAATATGTTTTCATATTTTTAGGGCAATATATTCTCACATGTGCGTTGCTTGGTTTTGCCTGCACCTGTTGTGTATGTGGAATAATCCTGCAAAATAATTAATTGTACAGTTTATTATTAGATATTCATGTGTAAATATGTATTAGTCTTTACCATCCCATTACCTAATTTACATGTGTAAATGAAGGTTAACTGCTCGTGTAACTTTGCCAGGGCAAATTGAGTATTTCAAAGTTTAGCCTGGGGTGTGCTCTGGGGAGTTACGCTACAAGTCCATGTTATTTCTTCATTCAAGCTCTCCAGCTGGTTAGAAACACAATGTAAACACTAGACTCTGCTTCACAGGGTAACCCTTCAAAATTACAAACCTAATAATTATTATTTCCTTTGATATTTATTGATTACATTAACATTAATCATGATAAATACCTTTGATATTAATGTGGATGTCATTGGTATTGTACTTCAGACTGCTGGAACTCAGCCTTCATTAATAGGACCATTAGTTATAAGGTGGTACATTGTGCATTGTCAGCTTCATGCCTTTCTTAAGGAGGTGAGGATGGTAAAGGTATATAAACTGCTGAATTTTGAAAACATTTTGCTATTTATAAGACTAGCTTTTTTGGGGGGGGGAGGGTTGTTTGTCTTTTAAAGAAAAAATAACTGAAGTAAGATTATTACATATACCTCTTAAAACCTGAAAGAAACTCCATTTTTCCTTGGACATGTTAATGTACATAATCCTATTCATTTATCTTCGAAAGTTGACAGCAAGCCTGAGCTGTTACTTCCTCAATTTTTCCCTGTATAATGCAAAGATACTATTATTCATGGAGTTGTTGTGCTAGACTTTGAAGAGTGCTTATCTCCTTGGGTGGTCGTGTTAATTCCATAGCTGAAGTCAGTTCTTAATGTTTTTGAGAAGACCCTGTGATGAGTCACATTTCCAAGGGAGAATTCATTTCTGGACAGGGTGGACAGGTTGTCTTTGCTTTGACCACAAGACACCTCGAAGTGAAGAGACCAGCTTTGTGATTTTGATGAATTTTAGATCTGGATTACTAATTATGAAAAATGTATCCGTATTTTCCTTGACTGGACATGCTGTGTTTCAGCTCCCAGTGTCTGTGTTTGGACAGCAAAATAGGCCCTGTGCACTGAACCGCTCTGACTCCCGATATCGCTGTGTTTCCTTCCAGCCTGTGACCTGATGAACCAAGGCATCCTGGCCCTCGTCAGCTCCATTGGCTGCACGTCAGCAGGATCCCTGCAGTCTCTGGCAGATGCCATGCACATCCCTCACCTCTTCATCCAGCGCTCCACGGCGGGAACACCGAGGAGCGGCTGCGGGCTCACCAGGAGCAACCGCAACGATGACTACACGCTCTCTGTGCGCCCCCCTGTCTACTTAAATGATGTCATCTTGAGAGTGGTCACGGAATATGCCTGGCAGAAATTCATTATTTTTTACGATAATGACTATGGTAAGTATTTATTTAGCAGGGTGATTTTTGTCAAATCCATAATCCTGTTGAAAGCAGTCACATTACAGCTTTATAGTCTTCCAATAGATTATGTTTTGCTTGTGAACATTTATGGTTCTGGCAACATTTCACAGCACCTCAGAGAAATCTATTTCTAAAATCCATCAGCATTTACAGGTTTATTTGATAATGTCTTTGTTAGAGTTAGCTGATAAATGAAGGACTTATTTGTTTTTCTATTCTGCCCATGTTTATGAAGCATTAAAGTTTTTAGCAAGCTCTCTTGGTTTTTTTTGGGCTGTAGAAATAAAAGATGACAATTCATTTAAGATTTGCAAGATATTCATGTAAGATTTGCATTCCGTAGATTTGTCTACTGTGTGATGAATCTCTTCTGTTTGTTGGCATACATTTTCTGGCCAGAATCTGAAGCAGGGGTGAATGTAGGTCAGAGGTTTGGCAAGAACGATGTGCTATTCATAAATATAAAACATGCAGAAAGAAGTTCTGGAGAGTGAAGAACTTGAGGAGGAGGGCTTGGAGAAGACAACATTCCCTCTTTTTTGAGTTCATTGAGTGTTCCTGAAAGGTGCTGAATTGATGGTTTTTGTGTGATAGAGTAAGTGTGACACAGATGGCAGTGTCACAAGATTGCACCATCCAGCCTGATGAATCAGCTAGTTTTGGTCCACATATTTTCTACAGCTGACAGGAGAACTGGACAGATTTTTCCAGTATAGGTTCATTATCTGACTAATTTAATGATTTTTATTTCTATGGAAAATTGCTTTGCAACCAGACCTGTTTTCTTCAGATGCATCCAATATTCATAAGTAATCATGACTGGTTTGGATGGGCATTTTAAAACTTATTTTCAAAGTTAAATCTTTAAGTTCTGGAAAAATGCTCACTTCAGCGATTTGCTTTGCGTAATATCTGGTTCATTCAGGTCAGGTGTTATTGATTTTTGTTCCCTGCCTACATAATAAATTCTTAAATTAGAAGGATAGAAAATGATGAATAGGAGAATTCTTTTTTATAACAAAGCAGGACCTAAAAGCACCGGTCGCGGGATAAGGCACACACACACTAAAAAAAAACCACAAAACCAGCAAACAAAACCCAAAAATCTCACAGCAAAGAGTATTTTTGTTCAGAAATTATGAGTTTGTGTATTTCACTACCAGGCACCTATGAAGACAACTATAGGTTGTCTCTTAGCATGTATTTTTGAGTTTAAAAAACCTCAAACAAATTTTATAATTAATATCTTCAAATAATTATAATCCAAAGTAGTGGGTTTAAATTATTCAAGGTTCATTATTAAATTTGAAAATACATTTCAGACATCATATTATTTCGTCCTCAATTTCTGGGTAAGAACTTCATAATGGTATGACTTACATAACACAGATGCCTACCTGTAAGGAATAAGTTTCAGAGCAGTAGCTCATTCAGTGACGCATCATCCTCAGATGTGACCTTTGGCAAATATTAAGTCTTTGTACCAAACTCTATGGCATTCTGAATTCAGTAGTCTGCAAGTAATGCCCTACTGGCCAAGACAGATTGGTAATCTGATTCTGATCAGTGATCACCATCACATACACCAGGAAAAGGTGCAAAAAAAAAATATTCTGCATTTAGTATGTACAGAGCAGTTTGTCCCCTTTCTAATAATTTGTGTGATTTGGGTATTTTTGAGGGGATGGGTTGGTTGGGGTTTTTTTGGGGAAAGGGTGTACGTGCATAGTTCAGGATTAATACAAGGCATAAAGTGATTTTAAATGCAACCTGATTTTTAAATTAACCTGCTACTCTGACTAGAGCTATTAGCTGTGCAAAGGTATGGTTCTTTAAACTCTATCAAGCTAAGTCCTCGATTTCAACAGCCGTCCTAGGGCAGCAAACAATTTCTGTATTCTTTTTTTGCTTCTTACAGTTTCTTTATAAAATTTCATGTTGCTGATTTCATTTACTTTTCTCCTCCACTTTTAATAAGGAACAAGAGAGCAGAACTTTCACATCACCATCTCTAACCTGAAGCCTTTCATTATTTCCATTACCATGAGAGTTGTTTGCTGGCTCTCTGTTCCCTCTTCCTGCTCCTACTGGAATGCCTCTCTAATTCTTTGCTATCCTGTTTCAGGTGAAATCATTAGGCTTGACACTGTGTTTTGGCTGTTCATAATTCTTTTACCCAGTTTTTGATCTATGACAGCAGTTCTTCTCAGACACATGATGACATTATTTTCTTAGTAGTCCCTAGAGAGCAATCTTGCCAGATTGTTATAAATATTAACAAATTATATCACTTTCTCCTCTTTTCTTGCTATTTTATTGATAAACTGAAAGCCTTTTTCTTATGTTACCAGTGCACATTTTCTCTTCCCAGGTTCTCTATTGATGCAAGAGGGACTTGCACAGAGACAGGGACAAAGAAATGAGTGGCATGAAAAGAGGAGCTAGAATCACTTTTTAATGGATTACAGAGTGGATAAGTCTGAATTCAGTACTCACCATGCTTTGAGCAGCAGGTGTGATGCCCTGAAATCCCATCCAACTCTAATTATTCCATGATTTTGTGATGTTTGAGAAAGCCATTCTTCAGATGGGTCTGTAGATGTGAAATACTTTTACAAATATAAAACAATTCCAGCATCGGTTTGGATTTTTTGACAGAGAGTTGGCCCAAGAACTCCAGAAGACTCCACATGGAACCTTGCTAGTATCTTCTGTGCCTGTTTTAGAAAGAAGCCAAGACTGGGCATGCAGCTATGGTGTGGAAGTCCAGGGGTAATCCATTCCATTGGTCAGTGTCACTGCAGATAAGGGTGGTTGCAATTTCCTCTAGGAAGTCGCAGTCCCATTCCTCAGCCTGAGAAGTTCTGCTGCAGTGTGAGATTTATTTGTTTTCTCAGCTCATACAGATCTAGAATAAAATTCTTGTTAAAAGCTTTGCTCAATGTAACTGCATGCAGCAGTTAATATTAGACATTTTAACATTTAGTATTAGCATTAAAGTAGATGGGATTTCAATACTTGCATTATAATTAATTTCCTATTAGGAAGAGATTATTGATATGTTGTGCACAACCCTGCAAACCTGACACCTGTGCAAGCAGCAATTTCTTGCCCTGGTGGTGTTTCATTATGTTCAGTGATCATTCTTTCTCAAGGTGTGTGTCATAACATAAAGTGATGTCTCCATAGCAGTAAATGACACATGAGAAATAATGGAAATATAGATTCTGATACGTGTTAATCTTTTTTTTTTCCTCATTGTTGCCATTTTTTTTGTAAGTTAGAAAATATGAAAGTGCTGATAGACTGACTGGTTCCAGCAACCAGCATAATTTCCAGTACCTTCCTTTCTGATAAATTTTTTTTGTATAGTGATATAATTCAATTATTTAAACAAAATACTTTAGTTGTATTACTGAAATTATTTCCAGTAATACTTTTTCTCTGTGGAAGAAAATGGGCCTTTCATATTTAAAATAAATTTTCCTACAGTAAAATTGGGATCTTATCCAAAGTACATACTCTGCCAGACCGGTTGCCTTGCGCCTTTAATAAAGGCTGCAAACCCTTATGTGTCAATTTATCAATATCATAGTTTTTTAATCCTATCAATTGAATTGCTTTTGACTTTTATCTTGCAGTCTATCATAGCTTTCTTTTTATTATCTGAGAATTTTTTATAATGGAAATGTGTCTTTCTGCAGGCCTGACAATTATTTCCCCGATGTTATCCTCCTTAAAAATCTCAGTCTTATTTTGAATATAAGTAGATAAGTATATTCAGTCTTAGCATCTGAACACTACTATACTAATATCTCAATGTGTTAGAAACTTCAAGTCTACTTAAAGGTTCTTTACTGACAAAGAAAGTTAAGTCTTTGAAGGAAGCAATTCTCTCACTAAGTTATAACCAGATGGGTGTTGAAGAAATGAGGTTGAATTGCGTTTCTGAAATAATTGACATCTAAGTCAAGGTTTTGACGTGAGCAGGCTTAGATAGTATTTGTTTGTATTTCATTTATTACAATTGTATCTTTAGTGTATAAACTCAGATGAACTTTTGAAAATCAGAACAAGTCTTCTTTTCCCCAATCCTTGCCCTCTGCAGGCATGATCTGGATCCAACTCCCAGTGCAGTCAGTCCCCTTGCATTCAGTGCGTTTTGTCCCTGCCAGTAAAACAAGTTAAGGCCTGCCCCGGGCATGAAATCTGATTTTGTTTAAGAAAATTTAATAGGAGGGTATTAAAAGAATTCACAAACAATTCTGCACTTCTTCAAAGGCCGTTAAAGAGAGTCTTCTTGCGGAGATAAAGAGTAGGCGGCGTGAAATGCAGCAAAATTATGCAGTAGACTGATGCCTTTCTCAAGCTGCTATTAAAATTACTATCCACACAGTATGTACAAGACAAATTTACTTCATTTAAGCAGCCAAATCAGCTCCTACTCGCTTCATTCTTGACTGCTCAGCTCAATCTGTAGCATCACTGGGCAGAGGGAATTCATGCATCTTTTTCTTACAAGCAGATGTAGAGACTGAGAAGTTCCTCCACTAAGTCTTTGAATTCTTCCCTAGGGCTATCAGCACCCTTTTAGCGAAGGCATTTTGAGATTGGACACCACAACTGTATAACTTGTAGCTTGGGAAATGGCAAAGTTTACATTTGTAAAAAGAGCCACTGACATCTGTAAATATTTTGAGCAAGCTTTGCCAAATTACTACACGTTTGTGGTTTCAAGTTCAAAGCAAGCAAAATGCAGTTTGAAACAGCAAATCCAACCTCATCCACAGACTGGCACCTGGCAATGGCCAGTCCCCAAAAACTAACATGAAAAAGACCCTTGCACATTTCACGGAACGAAATAGTAATTTGAAATCAGAATGTGTGAGCCCAGGCTGTACAAGCAGAGTGATTGAGCTGGAATCCCAGCATACTGTTGCTTTGTATCTCTGTGGTGTATCAACAAGGGGCGAGCTTTTGCAATTCATGTTTTACTCCTGGGCAGTTTACAGCTCGCTGTATTTTCCGGGAAAATGTGGATGCTTTTCTGTAGTAGTAAATTCTTTATGAAGAAACCAGTCAGTCTTTGCAAGAACATAGTTGTGAATTTTGTGCAATTTACGGTGTAGGTATCTCTGCATTTCTACGATGCAAGACAGAAAGTCTAGCTGTTCAAAAACATTTATTTTTAATGTTTTGTTGCTGCTAAAGCAGATAGAAAGATTCTGCACTTTACCTCTTGAAAGGTTGAGGGAATAAGATTTGTTTTCTGGAGAATTAATTTTATCTTAGTCCCAATTCTCTTTCATAGTGATGATAGTAACATTTTAAAACCCTTCTGCATTTTATAGTAGAAGAAAACAATTATTAACCCCACTTCTCTGTCCAGATTTCTGGCCTAATCTTGCATCTTTCATCCCAGCGTGCTTTTGATATGCAGCCATCACTGGAGATCTATGCAATATTTACCGATTCCAGAACTAAGATATCTTTGCTTACAGTTTTTTGACCTTCCTACTAATACTACGGATATTTGGCAATGGATATTTGCCATTCCCTTAGGAGGTAATTTAATTTTAACTTTTGTAGAGCAGAGAAACAAAGAAAGCATTAAGGTTATGAAGGGGATTTGCTCTGTGAGGCTGAAGGAGGCATTCCCGTAGCAAAGAGAGGTTGAAGAAGTAATTGGCAAGACTTGGCTGGACCACAAAGGGAGAGGTCAGCAGTAAGAAAGAGTTTAGTGGGAATCTGTGTTGAAAAAATTTCCTTGGGGATCTCCCTTCTTGCTCCTTCATCATAAACGGGGGTTTCAGATTATTTCTCCACTAGGAAAGGATGAAGGCAGTGTGGTGTGAGGTACCTGGTCAGTAAAAGGTGTCTCAAGCTCAATCTGAGAGGATTTTGGAGAAAGAGACAAAATAAAGTAGAATCTTGAGGAGAGAGCAGTGACATCTGTATTACTGAGGAGCTCAGCCTAAGTAAACAGGTCTGTGAAACTATGAGCATAAAAGAGCATTATCTCCATCCCTACCCCTGGAAAGCAATGGGTTTCTGAATAAATTGAGTGTAGTGCTATGGAATTGGGGTGCTGTTCTTTAGAGATCCCAGCAAAACAGGGATTATACCTGGAACTTGAAAGGCTGAGCTGGTTACAGGAAGGCTACCTCCTATGTTGTAAGGGGGGTGATATTCTGAGATGATGCCCATCTGTGCGTGTGGGGCCTGGATTCCCAGCATTTCCTTTAAAACCCACATAGAGTAAGCCATCCTATGGACACTTTCCTGCACACACATTTTCCAGAAATAAATATTATGACCACTGACATAGATGTGCTTGAAACCATAACATTTTCTAATAATTTAAAGTTTTAATGCAAGTTTAATAAAGACTCATAAAAGAATCATGCTCTCTTTAATCGATTGCAAATGCTTATAATTACCCTGAGGCTGTTTTCAGCTGCTTGATGACTATAATATTCTCCAGTCTGTCTCCAGACAGTCTTAAAAGTGTTTATTACTCATCTGGCTCTTTTCCAACTTCCCATACTCATTTACTTCACTGTGCCTCAATAAACATATAATTAATTCAAGCTTATTACTGAACTTTTTTTTCCATTAGTATTTATGATGTCATTCAGATAAGGAAAGGAGCATATATTTTTCATCTGTGTAACTTTATGATGTCAGGTGAGAACTTCTGTAAGAATTATCTTTTGCTGATTGGCCTTACCACTGCAAATTGAGTATATATATTGGTCGACCCTAAAATTATTCAACTTCTGAATAATCCTATAAAATTTCTCTACTGGAAAAATGGTCATGCTTCTCCTTTTCAACCACGTAACACTTCGAGAAATGTATACTAGGAACCATAAGTGAATATGTAGAAAGATAAGGGAGTGTTTGTCACTCCCTCATGTTGCAGTCCTTAAGGAGGCTATGAATAAAGCTTTCAAAGGTTTGGCCTGACAGACCTTTGTTGTGTTAGTAAACTGGGGTCAGAATAAAACTATAGGTGTTCCCTTATATCTGTGCAGGGGAAAACTCTAAATGAGGTGCAGTTTTGAGTTTTTGTGGAGGTACAAGATTTCATTTCTATATGCAACCTGCAAGCATCAGAAGAAAAGTAATTTATTTTAAGGATATTTGAATACCTGAAGCTTGTACTGATCTCTGCTATTGTTTGCTAAGTATTTTTCAACTCTCAGCACATTGTTCTGTCTTCTCAGAAGTATCAAATTGAGTTTGTAAATTTATATTTTGACAGCTAAATAAATGAACAGTAATCAAATGAGGAAACTATTGGGAAAAGTACTTTTTGCACATTGAATTGAAGGAATTATATCACCATTGGAAAAAAAAAAAAGGCATGAATTAGGTATAATAACATCGTAAATGTGAAGGAGTATAATAAATTAAAAAGAAAACTTTTCTCTGAGAGTTTTATCCAGTAAAGAGGAAGCAGAGAGACAGGAAAGAGCTAGAAAGTATTTACAGCAGTATTCCTAAATCTTAGGTTATCAGCATTACTTCTGTAGATTATGTTCTTCACAGCACCAGTTCGCTCATAAAATATTCCTGTTTCTATACTGTAAACTTTTAATCAACTGAAAATGTAATTCAGGAAGAAATTGATGCACAGTCAGAGAACAATTTGTCTTAAGGAAGTTTATGACACACAAAGAATCATAGAATTATTTGGGTTGAAAGGGACCTTAGAGATGCTCTAGTTCCACTGCCCTTTCCTTGGGCAGGGCCACCTTCGACTAGCCCAGATTGCTCAGAGCCACATCCAACCTGGCCTTGAACACTTCCAGGGAGGGGACATCTGCAGCTTCTCTGGGCAGCCTGTGTCAGTGCCTCACCACCTTTATAGTCAAGAATTTCTTCCTAATAGCTAACCTAAATTCTCTCTCTTTCATTTTGAACTCATTACTCCTTCTATCACTACAGTTCCTGACGCAGAGTCGCTCTCTGGCTTCCCTGTAGGCCTCCTTCAGATACTGGAAGGCTGCTGTGAGGTCTCCACACAGCCTTGTCTTCTCCAGGCTGAACAGCCCCAACTTTCTCAGCCTGTCATAAAGTCACGCTTGGTTTATTACCAGGAAGACTGCACGAACAGTCTCTTTGTTGTTCTTTATCCTGCCTCCTTGGAAAGGGATGCACAGTTCCTCATGTTTATGACAACGAACAGGTGGAAATAGTGACTTACAGGGAGAGTGGATAAATCATACAGACAGATGTAAGATATTTATATATATATAT